>JAWLRI010000215.1:6405807-6450524 GCA_034781795.1 Crypturellus tataupa
GGAAAGAGAAGGAAAGAGAAGGAAAGAGAAGGAAAGAGAAGGAAAGAGAAGGAAAGAGAAGGAAAGAGAAGGAAAGAGAAGGAAAGAAAAGGAAAGAGAAGGAAAGAAAAGGAAAGAAAAGGAAAGAAAAGGAAAGAAAAGGAAAGAAGGAAAGAAGGAAAGAGGCTATAGCCTACTAAGTTGTATTGTTTTTAAGTTGCCCATGAAAATTCATTTTGCTGTTCAGGAAATCCATGAGCATCACATAATTGATGTACTTACTAACAAACCACAGAAGCTCAACCAACAGCCAAGATACTTGCGCTATTTTGGGGGTTAGAATAAGGATTGTGATGAACTTCAAATATTCTAGAAACTAGCAGTAGACAAACATAGATGTTCTAGCAGGAAACTACCAGTTGAAACAATGGAAAACACTGGAAATAGCTATATGAAATAGCAGCTGCGAAAAGAAATACTTTTTATAGTGCTTGCATCTCTTTTCTCCAGAAACACTTCACAGCAGTGAAAAATCTCAGAAGGAGGGAGAGCTGAACAAGCTATTAGCAGGTAATTCTTTGCAGCTGCCAAAACCTGATACAATTAAGATGACATGGATGTTTCTGAATTACTTTTTCTAATTGGTAAATACATCCCCTGATGTTATTTTAAAAAGAAACAGATGCTTCTCTCAAAGTTGTGTTGTAAGTCAAAAGTCCAACTACATCATGAAATAATGGATCTGTTTGTTCCTTATGTTGAGAAAAGGCACTTTTACAAGGACTAGGATGCTTCTTTGAGCAGTGAGAAACTATGCTATAGCTTAAAAACAGCTTTAAAAACTTCTAACCTCAGAGTAATCATTTGATGCACAATACTTGCCTTCCCCAGCTTGTTCTTTCATTCCCTGATCAACGTTTTCATGATCAGCTCCTGTGATACAGAACACATCAGGTAGGGTTTTCAGTAAGATATAAAATATCTCCCTGTTCATTGCCAGCATCACTGGCATTCTGTATTGTGTAGATGAAGAGACAGGGTCAGACACCTTCATGCCAATCCTTTTTCTGCATTTGCTAACTATACAAATTGTACCCCTCTGTGCTTCCTTTTCCATCCTTTGATGAGCAAGTTCCTCAGGCCAGGAAGTCCTCAGTAGGTACCACAGCTAACACAGGAGAATTCTATTAGACCTGGGGATTTTCAGCACTGCAGGTAATGAAGGATAATTTGGTTACACTCCACTTACACAGCAAGAGGGCTGACACCCATACAAGCCTGGAGGCAACTGCTTCCAGGGTTCTTTTAATAGATTACATCTAGCTGACTAACTGGACTTCTCATTCAAATTTTTTCCTGGAAGCCATCTCATCTTTCCTGAATTTTAAAACTTTTTTCCTAATGTAATCCAGTATTTAGCAGTGTTATTTCTCAGTGACCAACTAAATTGGGTTCAAACGGTCCATATTACAGCTAGCCAACTTTATCTTCTCAGCATTGTAAATGTATATTTTCTCAGGCTCATTTGTCTCTAGCCTTTAATATTACTCAAATCATATACCCTATTTGAATCACACTGTAAGACACCACCACTTCTACCAAGTCTTATCCTGAGTCTCCTCAGGGGAGAATCAAGTCCACCTGGAAGCCGCCTTCACTAGAACTCAACAACTTTTTCAGGAGTCACTGGAGCACACATATTACTTTGACAGAACACATACCACCTCTTCTATGATCAGGTATGCTCTGCTCATGTACAACTTCAGAGAAATTCGATCATCTCCTTTCAGTTTTCTTTTATACCATTGTTTTCCCTTTTTCTTAAAGGATTTATTTCCCCTTAGAAACAGATATATTATTCTTTCCATACACTTGCGCATCTAATTGTGGACACAGTATTAAAGGAGGCTGAAACACACAGAAAAGCCCTTCAAGTAAATTCAATTTGAAATAGTATTCAGCCAGATGAAGAGAAAAGCAAAGTATACTGGAAAGTATTATCTAGTATTATCTATAGAGATATACTTGGTGTTACAAAGCTGTTGAATGTGCTGTCAAGACCATTTTTATGATGACTTTAATACCTTTTCCTGAATAGCAAAACTTTAAGGATTAGCTGCACACTGATGGTGCAGGAAAAGCAAATTGTCAGTGGAAAGAATGAATGTTAGAGAGAAATCAAAGAAAATATCACAGATAAGTCAAGAAAGAGTAAAAGCATTTGACAGTAGAATTCTCCCATTGCTAAATTATAGAAGTAGGGTTACATTATTTTAGTTACAGATGTTGTATGTTTCTCAAATTGCTTGGATCAGTTGTATTCTGTGATTCTTTACTGAATAAAATAATGTAGTTGAATAGTTACTCTACAAGAACACCCTAGCTTCCAACTCACTTTGGTACAAAATGGTCATATATGGCTGTGAAGTTTCATCCCCTTTAGCAAGAAGAAATCACAGTATACCAAGATACACAATTTTTTTCTGAGATGCACTAACATCAGAATATACTGAATATTCTGAAATCTGAAGTAATTCAGACAGATAATCTATACACCACTATGGAACACAAACACATGCATATATACAAACACAGAAAGAACTAGTGAAGTGGTTAGTGATATCTGGATAAACAGGATCACTATTCTTTAAATATAAATACACACTAGACCATCAGGAGGCTGTAATAATGCCAAAAGAAGAGGTGCACTTATGATAGCACTTAGTTTCCTGCTTACCAATTATTTGCAGCTATTGCTCCCTGTAGAAGCTTTAATGCATATCTTGTTTCAAGTCTCTTTGCCTGTTTGCAGAAGCATTCTTTTGCATTACATAGCATGACAGTAACCGGTACCCTCTTCTGTCACACTAATGATGACAGCATGATGTTACCCCACAGATTTAGTCAGCACAGAAACCAGCTTTTTGGCTACAAGAGAACATTTTTGTTCAGTGCTCTCCTTTGCCTGCAACCAGAGCTCCTGGAGCGCTGCACAGCAACGTTCTTCCCCTCCCCTCTGCTGCCTCGAGTTCCTTTCCAGTTGAACAGATTTAGTGATTTTTATTTTTTTTTTTAAGATGCCGGACAGGTTGGAGACGGGACGTGCGCTTGTCCCGTGAGGAAAGCAGAAACAAGCTGAAGTAATCCAAGTTCTCCCCTAACAACCTCTCTGCATGCCTCGCTGTGCCCAGTTACTCCTACCCAGGCACGTAGGCAGCGCTTCCCATGGGAAGAGACGAGCCTGGTAGCCTGGAGCACAGGGGACACTTGCAGGGAAGACGCTGCAGGGCTGGAGCCCTCCTACCTTGCCAGGAGGCATACAGGAGAGAAAGGAAGAGGGGGAAAACTTTCCATCACTGCTTCTGGGTATAATAGTTTATGCCTATTCAAGGTCCAGACTTTCACCTTATCTCAGAAGAAAGCTATGAACAAGATCCGGCACATCCATAGCTTGTCTTTTTGTACTGCCTCTTAAGTAAAAAAGGACAAGTTCTTCCACTACCTTGGCTATTTCTCACAGAAGGAAGATCAGAAAACATATGAGGTATTACAAATAAGCATTCACACTGGTTAATGTTACCAAAACCTGCATGCAGCGATGTCAACCACATCACCAGAACCTTAAAGGGCAAAGCAGGCAGCACAACAGGGCAGCCGGCTGCAGCATCCCGTGTCCAGTGCGTGGTCCCAGCTCATCCAAGAGGAGCGATGAGACACCACTAAGGAAGTCTCCCTAGTAAAAAATGCTGCAGTGACACGCAAATAAACATTTGAGTCCTTCTGATCATGATCTAAAGGAATTTTTACTGTCCTGATGCCATTTCCCCCTCCCCCCAGCTATAAAACTCTTCTCCCCAAAATGAAGAAATTCATTAGGAAACACAAGGAGCTGTGCAAATAACTGATTTTGCCATCTGCTGACATTTCTAAAATATCTTACTGAGCAGGGACAAAAAAGAAATCTTTCAAACCATTTTTGGACAGAAAGATATTGAGCTGAAGTATTTTAAATCAAAAACACTTTAGTATATATAGATTTTATTCTTTCAACACTTCCCTATTTTTCTATATTTCTACAATGGGAAAACTCAGTATTGCCAAATCCACCATTTTCCAATAGAAAATATAGATTAAGAATTTTCCTTAGGTCCAGCGGGCTAACAGTCATATTTACTACACGTATGAAAATTTCTAGAAGCAATGGCTGGTTTGGGTACAAAAGATCTAAAGGAATTTTCCTAGTAGTAGAAAAAGTTACATATGTATACACACAGTGCCATATAACAACAAAGAAAATAATCCAATAAATTTTCCTTTTTTTTTTAAGCAACTTATGAAAATAAAGGATAGAACTCACTTATAGAATAGCCTTTAAATACTCTTTACAGAATTATAGCTGAAGTAACATCACTGATAGTGGAGTAAGTGTATTTCAACAAAGCCGTGTGTTCCGATTGCCTTAGTTTAGGCTATAGCCTTCAGTGTTACCATATTGATTAATTCAGCCTATTGGTGCTTTAAGTTAGATTATAAGTTACTGAGAACAGGTCTTCTTCTAGAAACGCAGATTTAGAAGGACAGGAAATATAGTCTGTACACTGCAATCTATGCAAACAGTCAACCTGACAGAAGGGAAACTTTGTTCTTAGGACTTCCCTTCCCTTCCTTTTCTATCTCTTTCTTTAGGAGTGGGGAAGGGTGGGGGTGTAGAGAATGGTTTAAAAGGGTAGAGGAAAACAACATGATTTTAATGTGTTATGTACATGTACCTCATGTTATATACCTCAACAATGACTCTATGAAGAAGAAGCCATAATTAAACTTAATATTTATACCTTTAATATCATGGAATGCTTCTGTTTTTTTCTTAATTGGACATTTCTGAAAAGACTCAGTTCTGTATTTACATTCTTGATCATTTCGAAAACACTGCAATAATACATTGGGTTATAACAGCAGTCCTTCACATAGAGCTGCAGTCTGCATGACTTGTTTTGTTTCCTCTATTTTTCCCCTCTATTTGACAGAGACAATTGAAAATTCACTGACTCACAGAACTGCTCCATCTTTGAAGAGCTGCAGACTTGTTCGTGTAAATACAATTCTAGGAAAAGCAAGTCTGTGTGCAATCCCATAAAACAGCTGTGGTGCTCCATGTGATTGCTGTCAAATCACAACCATCATATACTATAAGCTAAATTTAATCTTTCAGAATCAGGAATTTATACCTTCTTCCGTACTGCATGAATTGCACAGTGGAACTGCTGGCAGGTACAGGTACAAGCAGCCCATGAGTTTTCCATCTTAAACTGCGGGTGGCTCCTTGCAGCAGAGCTGCTCAAAGGCAAAGCCTGCCCAGGACCAGGCCAGGAACCTCTGCCACATACCTCAGTGCCAGATTCTGATACATGTGAAAATCAACAGTCATGACCGCAAAACTGAAGTCCTTTTAGAGGGGACAATGACAGGGGGCAGCAGGTTGGGTATCCTCGTTCCGCATCTCTCCAGGGCTCCGGCCAGATCCAGGGGACAAAGTTCCTCTCCTTCAGGGAGGGTAATGAAGTACCGCCACGCTGCATCTCACAACACTGCTCCACTCCAAATCAGAAAACACTAATTATTTGAGTATATCCTATGCCATTGCAACACGGCAGAGACCATGGCCTCTGTAAATAGGCTGATAGCGGCGCTGGGCGTGTTTTGCCAACTGAGTTGGATGTTACAAGCTGAAGCCCCAGGCTACAATATTGCTCACGCGCTAGCTCCATAGCAAGGGTAGCTAACTATGTGCAGTCCGCACTGCTGTTTCTGCAGCTCCTCATTTTCAGGATGTTGAGGACTTTAATAGTTGATGTTGAAAGTCGAGTTTGCAGCAGGCATGCAGGCAGCCCTAGATTTACCACTCATCCACATTACATTGAGAAGCTCTAACAGATTTGCCACCTACAGCATGAGTTTTCCTACAGCATTATTTGAAAGTCTTGTACAACCCGTTGTCAGCTGTTCAGCTATCACTTTTATCACATCTTTATGATAGGTGCCATTAAACACAAGTTATCTTTACCACCTCATTTGCACCTCTTAAAGTCATGATGTATTATACCTCTTCAGCACAAAGGGTTTTAGTTATTCCACTGAAGACTAAACTTAAGGCATCATAAACTTAATCACCATTTCTCTACACAATGTTTTGTTTTATAAAAGTCTGTGAAAACTGATACTATAAGTCCAGTCTGCATGTGTGGCTTATCAGTAAAACAAAGGTTGCAAACAGCCTTAAAAATATACATGCACAAACAAAACAAAATGTGCCATAATAAAAACTGGACTGTAAATAATTGCTACTGGTCTCCATAAAGTCATGTCTGCACATTCTGTCTGAAAAGTCATGGAGGCACTGCTTCAGATGCCAGTTAATTCACAAACTGCGCAAAAAACTGTCACTATAGATACTGCATATATTAAAATACACCTTTCCTGAAGTGGTCTCTATGAGACTATTATATGATATGGTATACTATCTTGCATAATTTGATTTGTAAACCAGCATACTTAATGTAATTTTGCAAAATCGGGGTATATAGAATGAGATGTATCAAGTTAGTAATTTGCAAATGATCATTTCAAATAAGTTAGCTAAAGTATCTGAAGACAAAACTGATAGCAAGGTCAGTTAACCCGATAGCCGCTCCAATGGAGTACAGCAGTTCACCAGTGGCTGTTGTGTGCACCACTGTCTCTTGGTCAAAATGATCAACCTAAAGATCACGCATAAGCCACCTCACTTTTTACTAAGAGTATAACTGCCTGCTTTTCGCATAGGTTTATGAAAACACATCTCTCATACATTTTCATAGATATATGAATGTCATTGAAGCTTTTCTTGAGTTCCTGTCACTGTTTATTCTTCCCACCTTGGACACAGACTGTTTTTCTACATACACTATCTTTATCTACAAACAAAAAATTTTCATATTTCCTCTAGATTCCAAATATTTGTTCTGAATACTGTTTCACCTTTCCTGTTTAACAATAACTGTGTGTGATGACAAGCACAAATAGGAGAAATTTTACCTTAAGGGTACAATCAAGTAATAAGCAGTAATAGGAGAACTTAAATTTTTGTTCAAAATTTTTGGTACACTGTATTTATAGGAAATGCAAGAAAGGGGAAAAAAAGCAAATACTGATTTAGCAGTTACTTCTATGTATTAGCTATTATAGTAGAAAATAAGAGTTCTAACTGAACTCATATCTGCCGCTGTACTGTCAGTTACTCCCAACTCAGTCACAACTTGTCCTTGCCTCTCCACTCACATCACTTCATGCAATTAAAGGTTACATGGCAATATAAAAAAAAATTTGTTATCCCCTCCACTCTTCAGACTAAGATTGCAAACCACTTACCTGCAAACCACTGCTTTAGAAGTTCCTTGATGAAGTAACTGCAGCAAAATCAGTTCTAAACTCCTTTATACATTTATGGTTTTTTTTCTTTTTTTTTTTTCAAAACCTTCTGCTGTTCTAGAGTTCTCTTTTAAGTTTTTGTTATCATTTTATTTCTGCTCTACACTGAAAGTCTTCTAATCAATGTCCTACTAAAAATCTGAGTAGTCATTCATGGAAGCCATTTGATGTTAGATGCAGATGCAAAATATAAAAACTGAAGCATCAGTAAGTTTGGAGAATTCAATACAATCCAACCCCTCAACACTGCTAAACAGAGCATCAGTGCAATCTTACTTTGATGCTGAGTGCATGTAGTTATGTCCTTGCAACTGCTTGCACCCTGGTCAGAAATGAAGACACAGAACATAGACAAAAAAAAGTAATGTCAATAAAACAACAAAACCAACTTCTCACACCAACTCCTGCCTGTAATAGCATTTTGATGAATAGCTTGTGATAGCCCAAGAGGAAAACCACACAATCATTAGCATTTTCCAAAACTATTCCAAAACCCTTGCAAGTTTGAGAGATTGAGCAGTGCAGTCTGCACACATTACTTTTAAGAAAATTTTAAAATAGATGGATGCTTATTCAGGTGTTTAGAACTGAAAACCAAGTTGCTAACTAGTGTCACAGTAGAGGAGTGTGACTCTAGAGGAGTCTGAAATCCTCAGCATCTGGTATAGATCTGAAGCAGCTAAATTCCTATTGCCAAGTACATAGGCAGCTGCCTAAACCCGTAGAGCACTCAGCTGCCTGTGATCATCTCATGCACAGACCTTGACAGGATGCACAAACTCCCCGGTCTTCTCCAAAGCGCCCCTGCTCTGAGGAACATACTGACTTTCAGAGACTGGACTGAGGAGTGTCTTAATGTAAAGGCCTGAAATTTCAAAGTAGATCAAAGTTGCTTTCTGGGGGAAGATGGTACAGACTTAAGTCTCTGTAGAGAAGGGATGTGAAGCCAGATTTGACACTTCCTCAGAGACAGCACATAGTGGGGAATGGCTCAAGCATAAACTGAACTCTTCTTGAGCTGTTTCATGGGGCTGTAATAATAAAACATGGCCAACAACATGAATTATGAGATGCTTTATTCTCCACGTCCAGTTTATAGATTTTTTTTGTGTGTGTTAATAAAAATATATCACACAAATTCTATCAAAATCCTCCAACTCACTTCTTGCAGCTTCACGCTTAAGTCATTTTTCTGGAAGATGGGTTCAAACCCTTCCTTCACTCTCAATTTCTGCACATTGTGTGATTGAGTCATCAACACTCCTCCTCCAAGATGGGAAAATAATTTAATTTCAATGCAAAGTCATTAGCCTCTGAGGAGAAAGATACTCAGCTTGGAACTTAGGGTAATAGTCTGAGGCCAAACTTAAATTATAGTTTTTTTTTTAAATCATCTTTTGGGGTTTTAAATTTAAGCAGCTCCTTATTCAATAAGCTAGACTCCATTAAAAAAAATGTATTTATGCCTGGAATGGAATTATTACTTGTAAGCCCTTACAAATTAAATAGTGCAGTAATCAACTTATTCTCTAGCACTATATTTCTTTCCTTCTTGCTACATTACCCATTTCTCCCATTCCTCTGCCACTCTGGAAAATGTATAGGTCAAGAAAAACATTAGAATTAACTAACTGAAGCTTTGAACCTGTCTCCAGTTCTTTTCATATATGTCAAGAGGAGTTCTGGCAACCCAGCATGCTCCTCTTTATCCTGCTTCTTTCCATCTCTACAACTTTACATCCACAGACAGGAGCACATGTTCTTATGCCAGTGAAAGTTATCCCTCCTCATACTGCATCTCTCTTCATTAACCCTGATTATAAATATCAGGGTCAATAAAGACCTGATGATCAATGGAGAATAATAATAAAATTACTATTTTTCATCCTTTGCAAAATGATTTCCACAAGTGACAAATTTCATCCAAATTGAGCCATGTAACTGTATATTGTAAAACTTGTATTTAAATGGCAACTAAATCTATGCAAGCTTTGAAGGACAGTACCACCTAAATGTCAAAAATGTAGACAGAGTTTTGTAGTTAATTCAGTAAGCCATGAAGAAAACAATACTGTAGAAGTCTAGTTTTACTATTACATGTTTTACTACCACCCTTTTCCATAAAGTACATATTTTCACTTCTACAAAACCCATCTATGCCACACCCACATTTACCAGATTTATGGGCCTTATTTATAATATCTCTCTATCTGTATCTTTGAGTTAACTTTATGAAGCAGAGTTCACGGGTGCTTTTCCATAGAAGTGATATGTTTCAAATAAACCCTGAACACTCTAAATCTATAAAGTTTATCAAGCCACACGGAACCATAATGCTTTGAGGGTTAAATACACATATAAACAATATTTTGAAGGTCAGAAAAGTTCTCTTCATACCAAGAGGTTTTGAGTGTGGACTAAGGAAAGAATTGTCTATACTACTAACTCTGCTTTGTACAAGGAAAGTCTAAATCAAACAAGATTTTATATGAAAACAGGTAAAAATGAAAGCATGAATTTTAAACATAGGCATATACAGACATATATCATAAAAATCATTTACTAATTCAAGATAGGTGTGAATATGACTGAGAAAAAATAGATGTCAACCCTAACTTTGAGTGTAGCTAAGGCAACAACTGCACCTTTCACAAGATCTTAAAAGAATATTTACTGTTCCCAGCAAGGAAAAAAAGCCCTGAATGCAAGAGCTTTTCAGAAGCTGCAGCTGTTGCTTATCACTCCAAAATATGTGTTCCTTCCAAAGTTTGCTTGCTCCTTTAAAAGCTTCCACTGATTTTAAGGACTCATTTTAAGGCAGTTAAGTGCAGATTTTTCCCAGCTTGCTCACAGTAAAACAAACAATAACTTCTTTACAGTAGTTTATAATAATAGTAGTACTGTAGAAGTGCAATAACTGTACATGTCTCTGGGTGGTTGCTTTGTTTTAAAATCACTGGCGTTTTTGCTTACAAGAATATCCATCAGTATAGGTTGCCTGCTACAATTTTTTTCTGTGATGTTGTTTATTTTGATACATGCTGCTTTTTCCCCTTTTATAAAAGACAGCAGGAAAGCAATAGCTGAAAGGACAAAATTTTAGTGCGCAGTGCAGATGCTCATCTATGGAAGGACAAGATCTTTTTCTAAAGAGAAAGAAAAACAAGTGTTTGCATAAATACTGAGTAAACAAAATTTTAGGCATAGGCCAGGTACTCTCAAGCAATGAAGTTTCTATATGGCTCTCACCAAAGGGTTATACAGCTCCTTTACCCCCAGAAACACCAAACTGGCTCACCTGCCCAGCTTCAGCTGCTGCCCTTGGGCACAGACACGCAGGCAGGCCGCACAGCCAGGGCACAGGCAGGGCTGAGGTGACACGGGCTCTTTGTGCACCAAAGGAAAGGGTAATAGCAGACAGGCTGCAACAGGGGCCAGGTGATATTCAGAGAGCTACCCTGGGGTAAGCATAAACACCCAGCTTTCACCAGCTGCAGGTAAAGGACCAGGGAGCTGCTCTTTGGAAGAGCTTAGAGCATGAGGACCAGGAGATCGACTGAGTGGAGACGTGGCTTGAACTGCTCTGCCCTGACCCTCACTAGCTGTGGGAGAGCCTGCCCACGGGCAGAGATGTGGCAGGGAGATGTGCAGAAGCAGCCGTAAGACAGGAGCAACCAGCAATAGACATCTCAGAAGCAATAAAACCAAGCACCCAGCACCAGGGGCTGCAAGACAGCTGGGGAGGCTAATTAGAAACTCCTGTTCCTTGCCTAATCAGCTCACATGATACACATGATTTTCCTGAATGAGGAGAAGCCAGCCCATGGGCATGCACAAGGCCAGCATTCCCTACAGTGCATCTCCATCCTGGCAGCAGAATTGGCCTAACAAGGAACAAGAACAACAGAGTACAGACCCAAGAGTCATCTAGGCAGACAGTCTGCAAGTGCTAACCTTATGTTGGTTTGTATAAACCAGATTAAGAGACACCAAACTATCTCCATGCATAAATGGAAAGCCTATGCACATTAACAGAAGATGAGCTACAATTATTTTGACAATTTTTTCACACATACATTCAAACTGCATCGCATTGCTTTATGTTTACTGGAAAATGCTAGGGAAAAGGCACAGCAAGCATTATTTAGCTGGCAAATTTTGTTCACTCTATGTTGTCAAAAAACATAAGTGATTCTTATCATAAGTTGCAGCTTTCTTCCCCAATATGTATTGTCAGACAAAAGCTGTACCATATCATAGAGTGAACACACCAAAAAAGAGAGAGAAAGCAGAACTGGCAACATTTGGCTTCACTTGAGCAAAAAGTTGTTTCAGTGAAATGGCACCTTATATCTGTTTTATGTCCAAGTTTGTCCTCGTCAAAATAAAATTCAAATGCAAAATTGCCTCTATACAGCTTAAAATCAAATGCATAATAAGGATGACTCACTTTCATAATGATCAGAAACAAAACCAGCAAGACTGACAAGTAAACAGATTTTGGGTTCTGGGAGAAGCACTTCTGCAATGCACACTGCAGCTAGCGCTCTGCAGTGCAATGTTAGCTGCATAAATAACAGCTGAGGGGGTATATATGTCTTCTCAAAGTGATGAATGAAAACTTTGGCAAGCAAACCAGTACACAAAAGCTTCCCATGTACAAAACCAAAAGACTCAAAGGAAAAAGCTTTACTAGCTAACACGCCTTTATATTTTAGAGAGAGATGTTGGACCAAGAAAAGAAATGCATTACACACATCCCAGTGTATAACAGACCAATGCTTCCAGTTCTGATACATAGCTGATGAACTAGCAGAGGCTCAGGAGAATTTAAAGCCGGGAAAGGAAGAGACAGCTCGGCAATAACTGGCATTTTTAGAAAGTCTATGTAACCAGGATTAGAAGAAAAAGGGCATAGTATCTGACTGACAGTAACTCACCCACTGGACATTTATTTCTGGATTTCTCAGCTGCAACCACATTTAATAAAATTAATGTAAATTAAAACTATTCAGCAGTGCCCCAGAGGCAGTAATTCCTATAATCCTTTGCAATCTCTTTGAATCCTTGCATTTAATCTACTCCTAAACTGTATCCTTAGACCCAGTGTGCAACTTACGCTAACTCAAAAGAGAAGTCTCAAGCACAATGGCAAGCCTGAGAGATGCACACAAGTCTGCAAAGGGTGGGATGAGAACAGTTTTAATTACACTCCTGAATATAAAGGTCATCTTTCAAAGTATCCATGGCAGAATTTGCTTTACACTGCCATACCTTTTGGGCAGTGTGTTAATCAAGGAGACCCAAGTGTTCCAGGCTTTAATTTTTAAAATGTATTCATTCTTCCGTTATTAGCTCCATATGAATTAAAAATATAACTACCACATTTTCAAATCCTCCTCCCTCTTTCAGGCCTTGCCTTAGAAGATTTTTCCAGGTGCTCTACACGTGTACCTTTAAAACATCTATATGGTGTACTTAGGTGATTTTTGGTCTACCATAATCTTTTGTCTAAAAGCTACAGAATATCCTTTACCTAGATTTACAGGTCTACCAGAAACTGTTACCAAAAAATTCTCAGTTCTGTCTGTTTTACCTCTTAAATCTGGTGTTAAACAAACAAGTATAATAGGTCAGTTGTTACTGATTATCTTTTACAGTTCTGGAAGATTTCTATGAAAAAAAAAATTTGAAGTTTTATATGGCATACACTACCTAGTACACATCCAAGAAAGAGCAAAAAAATTATCATCATGTTACTATACCTTGAAATGAGGGCAAAGGGAAATAGTTAAGGCACCTCAAAATTAGCCCAAACTTCTGGTGCTTACCAAGGTAAATGTAGCCACTCACCTTCTCAGAACAGCTCCAGTACCCCCAATCAGCTTGACTGCAACACTGATATTGGGTTCTTAGGCTATAGAAAGTTTCACGGGACAGCTGCACACACCATGTTTCATTAATATTTAATGGATCTCCATTTGGAAGTCTGATTTATACAGTCAATGGAGTAGAGCCGGGATCACGTTCCAGTGCTCTATCATCTATTTAAGACCCTTTCTGGAAGGTTAACCAGAGAAAACACTGACAGCTTTTTACTCTAACTACAATATACACACACCGTTGAAATCCGTAAATATTGGAAAAGTCGAAGGAAATTTTAAGAATCACATGCAGTTAAGATGCACACAGTCTGATGATAGACCATTGGTTTGCAATATGGGAAATACTGCATTTTTGTGAATCTGTAGTTAGTATAATAAATGACTCTGGTGATTTCACTTCACTGCTATATGATTTTGTTTCCTTATCGGAAAATTAGGGTAGTGACACCATCTTCAGGAAGGTAACAGCTGAAGGCAACAGTTTCCTATATACCTATAGGCATTGATACCTGAAATTAGTGAGGAAACTCGTACATAAGGGCTGAATTTCAGCAGTACTGTTCTGTATTTTCTTCTCTACAGTAACAAGGATAAGTCACAGTTCAAATCCAGTAGCAAACTTGTTCACAGACTCTGAATTTAGTAAAACTAAGAATTTTACAGAATAGTACATTTTGTCTGCAAACAGGCACTTCCATACCCTAAAAACAACACTTAATTGTAGAATAGCAGTAGAATAGAATGCAGAATAGCAGTTCTGTTCTTTTCTTATCAATGCATTCCTTCAAGTACTCTCCTCCCTTTTAATTCTCACTATATCACAACCTACTTCTCCATAAAAAGTGATTATCATCAACTCATTCCCTGTACCCCACTCCTTACTGTCCCTTCTATTCCAAACTATCAGCACCTACAAGATTTTTCATCCAGCCATCTTTTTCTTCCCTGTAGCTTCCAGTTTCAGCACACCTCAAATTCCTTGTCTTTCAATATAACCCACCACTGCTGCCTCTTACCAGGACTTTGCTCTGGAGACAAGAGAAATGAAGTCAGGTGACTTCCCCCTCTTTACTGCTTGCTCAACAGCAAAGAGACCACAAAATGTCACAGAAAACTATATTCCCACTCTGTTTTCAGTACTTACTGCAAATATTACCCTCAAATTAAGGGGCAAGGCACAATAAAACCTCACTAACCCCTAATATTCACCCACAACAGATGTTGTGAAAGATTATACAATCTGGCCAGCTGTGGAAGCCAAAAAAAAAAAAAAACATACACACACACACACCCATGACATAACAATAAGCTTCTGACCCAAAGCAAGCTGTTCAAGGGTGCTTTACGAAGCATAACTTTAAAGCATTTTAAAGATAATAAAGCATCTTCAAGAAATTCTCATGGTCTGCTTTCCCCCAGGCTCTTAATATAGACATGTCTATGTTTTCTCTCACACCAGTTTCTTCTTCAAATAGGCCATCTTCTCCCTCCTTCCCAAAAAATCCAAACGAAATTCTGCCCAAGGTCATATATCCATCTAGAAAATTTTATCTCAAGTAGTTAACATTTGAGCGCTTTACCTACAACACACACATGGCATTTTACAAAAGACAACCAGTAAAATTCTGCATATACATGAATAGGCTTCTATAGCTTGGTGGGACCCTTCAGGCTCAAATAAAGCGGCCCTGTACAGGTCAGCAGCTTAACTTTTTGAGTAGATAAGACTCTGTTTTTGAACAATTTCCATGGGAATAATTTCCGTGCCTATTGTACCTTTAACATTTTAAGTATGTTCCTCTGACCTTCTTACTGATACTCTGCACTTGTATAAGTCATTAAATGAAGGAACAGTAAAATCAAGTCTTGCATGAAGTTCTGCACCAACACATTTAAGATGTACAAATGCATCTTAAAAAAAAAAAAAAAACTGACTTAGGAGGGGGAAGAAAAGGAATAAGTTCCGTGCACAGAAAAGACCAGCATAAGTCTTTGAGTTTGATCCTCATAACAAGCTAGGTCAGAGTTGCACTCATTTGCCCCACTTGTAGAACTGGTTCAAGTCTATGTACTTAAAGATGAAAACATTACAAAGAAATTGCTTGATCCTAGCAACATTTACATGGGAGTAAATGCACCATTCCCCTGCTACTAGAAATCTTCTGGGTATTTCTTCTGGAAGAGAGGAGAATTTTATTCATTTCTTAGTCTTAGTGGTAGTGATCTTTTAAGTCTTTAAATCTCATCAAAATAGTCCTATACACTTGCTTCCTCCTTCTACTTCTCAGCAGAAGCTGTAACTCTAAGCCTCCACAGTCACTTCAGTGGTTCCTCGGGCTTTGGCTCTTTTGATGAGTCAGAGACCACTGCTCTGTGCAGTATCCAGCCCACATCGTGAACACTGTGGGATTTCAGCATGGCTAAAACATAGAAAAGCATCACTGGATTGCCATCGTGGTGCGTATGTAGCCAAATGCAAGCACAAACGTGGATGCTGTCAGATTTTTTCAGAAGCGGTACACAGATAGCACAGCAATTAAATGCTGGTGGCTGGTCTAAACCAGTGCTCCCGTATATACCAGTAGGAACACACTGCAGTAGTCTGAGAAATAATAAAAGTGAAATAAATAAAAAATGAAATAAAGAACATTTTTCTTCCCTTTAAAGCAAGTTTTCACCATAAGTTAATTTGCACTTTGACACAGCTGTCATCCAAATATGTCTTCTGTTGGACACATGCTCAAATTAGCAGTATTTTAACTTTGGGCTCCTTAAGCACATACTTTCACCACAAATTTAAGCCAAGTTCTAACTTAAAACTTATCACCAACTTACTCACTAGCCAAATAAAAGCCCTCCAAGTCTCAAACTTCAACCACCAGGCAAAGTGGTTTCACCTTAGTTTCACTTCAGGACATGTTGATGAGTCAGCTCCAGGTAGGTAAATCTAGTTGCTGACAGTCCTGCAGTGCCTTCACTCATGCTTCCCTCCAGCTCAGCTGCCTTCTCCTGCTCCCTTCTACCCCAACATATTGAAAACTCCTTGCACTGTTTGGATTTTTAAATCCTGCACCGCTCAGCAGTATTTCTCCATATGTACATATATTTCTATACACTGAGAGGCAGTGAAAGAATAGCAACTACAGGCAAATGAACAAATGAAGAAAAAGATGGAGAGCTGGTGCCCACATTTGAGAGATCATAGCTCAGAATTCTTTATGAATAGAAAGTCAGGGAAAAGACCAGAATTAATCAATTACTGCAACAAGTTAAGCAGCAGGTAAGTAGGCTAAGACTTAGCTTATAACAAAGTAAATCCTGCTCTACTTATCTTTTTGCTGCTGAAATTAAACCCTGAAGAATTAGGGTTTCTCCTTTTGTCTTCTGCAGATTCAAACAGAAAATCCTAGCTGGGAGAAAAATTTAGCATAGAAACTGTGGTCTATTGCACCAAGAAGTGCCGTGTGAAATAACTAGTTCCAAACTAAGCAGAGTACAAATGCAGACATGCAGACTCCCACGTGCACTCACTAGGTGCGCTTCTGGGCTGGCACCACCACTAGCACTAAGGGATTTTCAGAAAGACCCTGCATATTAAGGCCACTATCATCTCCATCTCTGCTCAAATGAGGGTTTTTTTTTTTTCCTCCTCTGAAGCTTCCCAGTATTGCAAACCTGAGGAACTACTGAGCATTCAAAGGATATGCTAGAATGATTTGCCTGTGCTTCTGTGTTTGTTACAAAACAGATTTATCTCTATCAGGCAGTACAGAGTACTTCAAACAGAGGCCTCAAAACCTATTTTCTCTTCCAAGGCAGAGCCTGCAGAACGTGACCTGCGGGTCACATTCAAATGCTAGTCCTGCCTCAGGACCAGCCAACATCATTTCCAGCTGCTGGAATGTCTCTGCCCGGCTCCCAGGTTAGTTGTTTTTTTATTTCTGTTTATGATTTCTTATCCTATTACATGGTTAAACTCGTTACAGCAATTTGAGCAAAGAACCTAAAAGCTCACATTTCCTCTTTGCTTGGATGCAGTAACATCAAGGGGAAACATTTCTCTTCCACCTCCAGCCAGAATAACAAGGTAATGTTACCCTGCATTTCACAAAACCCTGCTCCAGTCCAAACACAGCACGTCCACAGGAGAGTCTCAGTGCGTGAACAGAAGGAACAAGAGGCCTTTAAGAACGGGAAAATAGCCGGGGGCAAGTTGCTGCAGGAGCTAGAGAGCTGCCGAGGAGGCAGAGCAGCTCCGAGAGCAGCAGCAGAGCGGTGCTGCAGCGGGAACGGCCCACGCTCCATAAGGAGCAGGGAGGGAGCAGGAGCACCCAGAGCAGTCAAGGGGGCCGCAGCCCAGGCCGCCTGGCAAGAGCAGGAGATGCCCCATGGAGCAGGAACGTGCACAACAGAGTGTTAGTGAGCAGCAGCCACCGCGCTTCACGTTCACATCCCACCCTAATTTGAATTTATATTTAAGGTCCTAAGAGAAATCCTTGGCCTTCCACACCGCTGCTTTTACGCATAATAAGGATTAAGTTAATCCTTTCTTCCTTCAGCTCCCCACTGGGAGCAAGCATACGGCTTTTGAGAGGGCTTGACCCATTTCCCATCTGCCAGTGACCAAGCAGCAGGTGGTAGAGGGAAGCCTTGCCATCCTGCTTTGAGGAAAGACAGAGACTGGAAACAGGATGAGCTCACTCATCAAGCCTAGTTTTTTAGATGACAGAAAGCTTTTGAGGGCTTCAGAACACTGAGTAACATGTACACAGATGTGTGCATACATGCACACAATTACGATTTCATGTAAATGTCAGTTTATGCTGTGATAACCTTGTCCTTTGCAAGTGAAACTTGTTTTCAAAGAACAAAAGTGTGTTTTTGCCTACAGTTATTAGGCAGCTTGCTATTCCTTTTTTCAATTTCTGCCGTTGCTGGACTGCAGACACCTGGCCAGGTGTGAGGCAGTCTGTATTCAACTGCAGCACATCACAGGATGCAGTAACAGGCTCCAGGCAGATTTTTAGCTTGATTACTCCAAAACAGGAAGCTGTGTAGTTGCATTAAAGCAGCCAGATCCCTTACCAGTAAGCCCAGCAGAGAGGAAAAGTGCAAGTGCCTCAAGCAGAGCACTCCTCTACTGCAGCCATATTGCTCGAGTAGCCTGGGCTAGCATCTCTGCTCATCACCATACAGGCAGCAAAGCCACCAGGTTCATTTACTGTTACCTCAGGGCTTCGATATTGCAGTTAATTATAAGAATACTAGTGCCAAACCTGCCCTATGACTCTTACAAAGGCATATTATATGCATTCCATTCCCCTCCCCCCCTTTTTTTATCTCTTCACTAGCTTAATTATTCCCCGATATTCACTTACAAGCATTTTAAAAACATGTTAACACACTCAGTATATTCTCAGCCTGATTCAGATTTTCTAAGCTCTCATTCAAGCCCATTCTTGAATAAGGCCCAGCACAGTTTAAGGCCAAACCAAAGGACCCTCTGCTTGTCCCAAGCTCAGATTTTTCCAAGGGAGATCCACTCTTGAAGATCTCCATAAAACCAATGCAACAAAACCTGCATTAGTTCCACTAATAGTAGCAATAGGTTTTAAGTGCTGGATGGGGTTTATGGACTGAGACAGTTATTACTTAGAGACTAGGCTGTAATTTATTTCATTCCAGTCTTAATGCCTTTATTGAGCAGCACCCATCACTTCTTACTTGATGGAATTATACCAAGGGCAATGAAAGGTAACCATCATGGACACACACACAGACACACAAAAAAGCAACTACCTCTAAGTTAGCTTCTGATGATTCAGAAGCTATGTCTGCTACTTAGACAGCAGTTAGCAGACAGAGTTAGCAAAACTGAATTTTGATGAATACCTAAGCCTTATGTAAGCCTCAAGAGCATGTAAAATTAGGAGCTATCCTACTTATGCTTGGTAACCAGCACACTGTTTTCAAAGGAGACTAGGTTCACAGACTTCAGAAATGTAGAGCAGTAGTGAATCTTGGAGGTGATAGGCACCTGGGAAAGCAGACACCAAAAGGGAAAACACTTCCTACTTCTAATTTTCTATTTGGGTCAGGTCAGCAATGCCAAAAAGAACAAGATTCAGAATTTCCAAATGCAGAAAGATGTAAACAGAGCACAAAGTAGGTCAAGACTCCTCCAAAATTCCTATCTGTAATAAGTTTTAGAGGCCCAAGAAAACATTTCGGCTAACCCACATGATATCCCCAGGAATTTTCTCCTTTCAAGAAGGCTTTTAATTATAGGAAATCTTTTTTATGCTGTATTTTTTATACCTCTATATCAGTGAAGTTGTAGATATCAAAAGCTATCCATTTTCAGCTGCCCTGCAATTTGTTTGCTATTAGAGTGATAGAAGACATTCCACAGTTGGCATTTACCTAAATATGTCTTGAAATTCAAACACATTTTACATTACTTGAATATATTAAAATGAACCATTACAATAAAACAACAATGCATCACTTTTACTCCATCTCTTAAAGATAATTAACCATATTTCCCCATAGCCTCCCCCTCATACTTCACTATTATTTTCCTTTAAAAAAGTGTCAGTGAAAGACTGGAATGGGTACCTACATGTGCCAACTTTTTAAAGCTTCATCTATTTTATAGTCAGGAGATGTTTTATTACAAATTATACTCCTGGAACCCCAGGTGATTCTGAAAATAATGTGGTTAGGGAGTTTTTTCTTTTAGAATCACAGTATGGTTGAAGTTGGAAGGGGCCTCTAGAGATCATCTAGTCCAACCCCCCTGCTCCAGCAGGGACACCCAGAGCACGTGGCACAGGGTGGCATCAGGTGGATTCTGCCTCTCTGGGCAGCCTGTTCCAGGGCTCTGTCAGCCTCACAGTAAAGAGATTCTTCCTCACAAGGAGATGGAACATCCTGTGTTTTAATTTATACCCATTAACCCTCGTTCTGTCACTGGCCACCACCAACAAGAGTTCAGCCCCATCCTCTTTACATCTTCTCCTCAGGTATTTGCACATACTAATCAAATCTCCTCCGAGCCTTCTCCACACTAAACAGCTAAACAGGCCCAGTTTGCTTAGTCATTCCTCCTAAGATGGATGCTCCAGGCCCTTAATCATCTTCATAGCTCTATATTTAGCCATCAAAGAGATTAGAAAATAAATACGTGTGTGTGTGTATGTGTAAATACATGCAGTATTTGCTACTTTCTGCACTCCATTTCATTGTTGACATCTAATCTTCCATTAATTTCTGAATTATTACAAATTTTTCATCTATTCATCACTGATCAAATTTCTCTCCCGGGTGCTGAAAAAACACTTTAACTGAAAATTTTGCTTCATTCTTTAGAGTATTTTTAATTTTTTTAGCTACAAGTCAGCACTGTCAACAAGTCTGTTCAAAAAACACCTCCAGCGCAAAGATTAGCTTTCCACCTACATTTCTCAGATTAATTTTTTTATGGGAATATTACAGAGCTTTTTTTGTTACTTAAGTCCTAAAAGTTTACAGTTATGAAACAATGTAAGGCTTTACAAAAAAAAATTTTGTTCATTTTTCCATTTCTCAGGTCAAGAATTATGCCCTACATTACAATCATTCCTTATGATTTCATATATATCTCTATATGTAAATATCTTTTAAAACCTCAATAACCTAATCAAGGCAGGAAATTCAATGGAAACATTTCCAGCAATGTGATGAGAAACACAGGAGAAATTATGAATTACTTTCACATTTCCAAAATTGTAAAATCAAATTATATAAAACATACTAAGATAGTTTCAGCATGAAAGATATCTGTTAACAAATGAGTCACAATAGCCTCACAGCAAGAAAATTTAAGGGACAATAAACAAGTTGTCTGGACTACTTTTTCAGTCATGTTCCAAGCAACTTGTCTTATCTTGAGAGGCATAAGGAATTTAAATTGTGGCCCAAGAAAACACACACACAGAAGGGGAAGAAAAAAAAAAAAAAAAAACCACACATACAATATTTCCTGGCTCTGGATAGAGGCCTTGGGATATCAGTTCAACTACTGACTTACAGTATTAGATCAGTACATGTTCTCCATGTTCTCTTAAGTACTGTTAAATCCAAGAGCAGGTTCCAAAGCTGTTGAAGAGAATGTATTATTTCCCAGATAAAAGAAAATCACTTTCCTGTTAAACTTGTTTACAAGATTGGTGGGAAAACGTATGCCTTACCTCGTGCTTCAGACACAGACAGACTGAATTGTTCATCCCAATTACACACACAGGATGTCATTTGTGCCAGAATTTTAATTTGTGTCTCCAGTTACTTTTTAAAGATCTTATTTTAGGTAACTTTTCCTGCATTCTGATTTAAGCAGCTCAGTTTAAAGTATTGTTATAATGATCTAATAGTCCGCAGGAACAAATTCATATCAAGTGATGCAATGTCAGCATTGATTAAAGGGAGTGCCATGCTGGAAGGATTTTCAGAAGATAATACAGTAAATTGTGTGAAAAACTTGTTTTAAGCTGAAATGTGATGCAATTTTGCAGGGACAAATAGCCTGCTCTTTACATTTAGCATGCAAGATCCACGAAGCCAGTGAAAATACTTGGCTTTTTTGTTTTATATTTTAA
Organism: Crypturellus tataupa; assembly: GCA_034781795.1. Taxonomy (NCBI): domain Eukaryota; kingdom Metazoa; phylum Chordata; class Aves; order Tinamiformes; family Tinamidae; genus Crypturellus; species Crypturellus tataupa. Next base: position 6,427,775 of record JAWLRI010000215.1, read on the forward strand.
AATCACAAGCCCACATCATATAGTGAGATCCCTTTCAATGTGATCTGATGCGGCAATAAATATGGCACAAGCCTATTGTTTTAGAATACACAGGTAACAGAATTGCTTCTAAATAAATATATAAAGATTGTGTAGCTATACAAACTTGAATTATTCCCTTATTTTGATATCTGTTTACTTAAGTTTATTATTCCTCCATATCAAAGGCATTTAAATGCAGACAAAAAGGTGGAGCAAATACATGCAATAGAGGATTCATTAATTGACTGAGCAGCACCATAACACTTAGTGGAGGATCCATCACTGTGATGGACACATGTGTTTACAGACACCTCTGACCACAAAACAAAGGAGGGACAAGTACAAGTCTAAAAACAGAGGACTGTATACACCAAATGCTATCAACTGTATTACTCTTGAACTTGTATACCCAAATCACTGTTTCAAATTTAACTTTAAAGTATATTAAAATTGACATGAAGTACTGTTACTACATACTTCAATATTTTATACTGCAGAGAACAAAAAGTGACGTTTTGTGCATCTCTGCAAGTCAATGTCTTTTCAGAAGAAACCTCTATCTTATCAACTACAGCTGTTATTTTAGAAAGTTCTTTCATTTAGCAAACAGACTAAATTTTTTTCTTCTTTTCACACAGAAAGAGACTGTAAATTTCAGTACAGTCCTTTGTTAGCCACTATAACACAAAAGGAGACTGCAATATCTTTGTTGGTGGTAATAATGACTCAATTAATTCATTCTGACTTAGAGATGGCCCCATCAGTTTATTTTGTCAATAACTGGCTTCCAAGTATCTCAAAGATTATTGGGAATTGGGTGCAAATACTGCCCCCCCCCCCTTTTTTTTCTTTGACATGCAACCATGTATTACAGCCTAAGTCATTAATTGCAAGCCTACTGCCAAGAGGATACGTATATACAGCTAAAAGGCTTTGTAATAGGATACGCAGCATTTCACTGTTAAGCCATTCATCCACATCTGGTCTAGCTTAGCAATGACCCAAAATCATTACCGTATGAAGGCTCCTTACTAAGTTATGTAAAATGAACCTAGTTAGTCCAGTTTTTAACTGAGGAAATATCCACATCACAAAAGAACCATTAAAACATCCTGCAGAGTCCTCAGGGATTTAAAAAATGAGCTTGCTTGGCTGAAGTGTATTATGCTCTTGAATTGCTGCTGATTCATTTTCAGCATGCTGTAACCATTCTACATAATGCCATTAGATACATTTTGTTGCATATTACACTTTAACCATCTTAGATTTATTCCTCATGCAGCTGGAAAGAGTGCACCATACCCATTAGGTGGACACAGAGGAGTTGGAAGTGTCCATGCTATTTTGATAGGAGTCTAATGGAGTCTATAGAGTCTGTAGGAGTCTGTGGAGTCTTTAAGGAGCAGTTAACATGTGGCCTGGTTGCATTGGCTGTTACCTCATTCTCCCCCAGCTTGTTCCAGCCCACACAAACCCCATTCAGTCTGTAAAAATCCAATTTTTCCCCCCTCTCTTACTTGAGCTAGGTCATGCCAAATGCTTTTTCACTCTGCTCTGTGTTTCACTTCTAATGTCTTCTGCAAGCTTTAACCCTCACCATCCTGGTAATTCCATGGTTTTATCCTTCCCAATTCCCCTGCATCTTCTTACTCATCAGGACTCCCTCAGTCACAAGCACATCCAGGTTACATTCTCTCCTCCTCTAAGGTGCCCTGCCCTGTCTGTCTGAGCATCCTAAATGGATGCCCCCCCGCCACACATCTTTTATGCAGTGGCACATGTCATGGAGATAGCTTTGCACAGAAGTCACCCAAGAGCACATGACACAACTTCAGTAGCTCTCTGAACAGAGCACACTTCTTCACAGAGCTGTGCTGACACTACAGGCACAGTGTGTTTTAGGGTAGGGGAGGAGATATTTGGGACTTTCATGCCTGTGCACCATCTCATATTCTCAGTCTACCCTCCTAACAAGGTTAACCGCCACCATGATGCTATTAGCACTAATACCAAAATAGATCAGAGTCTTGCATTTAGCTTATTTGCTTTTACAGTCTAGCAAAAATACAGGCATCTACTGTACCTTCAAGTGGCACATCCAAAATGCATTTGAACTACATTAGCAGATGGACTTGTGGCTCTTGACACTAATGCTTTTAGTGCTCATCTCCTTTATCGCTGCTGCCCCTGCTCTGCCATTAAATACCGCATTCCCTAGAGCTGTCATAAATAACCATCCTGTTTAAGTTTCATATCATGCTTTAATTCAAAAAAACAAGCAAAAAAAAGCCACAACCTATGTGAACCCTTCCGTATCCTGTACAAGGACCTTTTATTCTGAGATTGTTTGAAATTCTTCAAATTTCAAGTAAAAGGCTCTATAGACTCAAATCAAGCTGTCTAGCCCGTTCCATTATAAAAAAAACTACTGAAATGTTACTGAGCCTTCTAAAAATAAAGTCACCCATCTCAAACTCTTGCAGTACTCCTAAAATTGTTGGCTTCTCTATGCTTCTAAAATTTAATACTAGATTTCAAAATTGCTGCAGGATAAATATTTCAAACTTCTTAAGATTCTTATCTGTTCTCTGAAAGGCAGAGAATTCATGTTAGCTACCTACGGGGAAAAAAGTAAAGCTCACCTGCATATTATCATCATATCTAAGGTCTTAATAAGCCTTCTAGCACACAAGGAAATACTCTAGCACTCCAGAATAGCACAGCCACAGCCTGGTCTTCATAGACCATGCCAATAGCATGTTTTCCGTTGGTAGGACTACGAGGACGATTATTCCCAAACCTTTATGGCCACGCAGCCCCTTTCAAGCATTCAAACCGCAGGTGAGGCGCGCTTCGAACCTTCTGTGGCTTTCAAGGATTCTGCCCTTGCTTTCCTTCAGCAAAAACAGAAGAAAAAAGAAAAACCAAAAACCTCACACAATATGGCAAGATACTATGTAGAGTGCTTACTAATGCCTCCAGCAAGCCTTGGATCAGACCCGCAGGTTTTTACTTCCATTAGAAATGAAGCACAAGAAGTCAGCAGGAGCGAGGCCTGCACCAGGCGCTCCAGGCACCAGTGCGGGGAGCCAGCGCAGGCCTGGAATAGGCGCAGCAGAGAAAGCCCTGCAAGAGGAAGGGAGGACTCAAGTGCTGCCCCGAGACAAGTTAAAAGCAGAGGTGATCATCACAGCCCTGCTGTAAGCAGAGCAAAACCCAGTGCCCCTGAACACTGCTGCATTTCAGTATTGGCTGTATTTGTTTCTCAGAGAAAAACTTAATGTCCCTGGCCCATAGGCCTTATTCAAACAAGTATTAGATGTAAAATCCCTCCCCACCAAAATGTTCTCATAGCCAAGATTAGTAGCTTTCCTTCCTTGAGGAAAGGAAATTTGTATTGTGTTAGCACCAAGAAAGTACGATACTGGCCACTAATATGTTTGATAACAAAAAAACAACCAGGTTCCTTTGTTCTTTCACCTTCAACGCATGTCATTTTTAGGCTGGCTGGAGAGGCAGGGAGACAGCATCGCAAGCTCAAAAGCTGAGTCTCCACATCCTCTACTCTCCCCAGCGGAGACACCAAACAACAAAAATGAAATGCTTCAGAACCACATTTCCTTTTTATTCATTTGATTAGTAAACTGATAATCAGGATCTGAAATTTTAGGGGGTTGAAAATCATAAGGTATTCTTCAGTTTTGGAGCTTCAGCTGAGAAGAACCCACCTAAAGCCACTCAAGAGAACACACCAAGATATAGGACTCAAACATGTTTAATACTAAGTTAAGGTGCTGAGTAGAGCATACTATCTTGCTTTATTTGCCTTCTAGACAGAGTGTAAGATTTCCAGGAACAGTTTTAGGCTTCATACAACAAAGCTACATGCAGTATAATGACATAACTGAAAGGGACTCTCCATGACACAAGGAGCTTAAAGATACAGGCTGATTGTGGGGAAGCTTTTACTCTTTACCACACCTGAGGTGCCTTTCTTGCTACATTCCTTTTTCCGGACCTATGGGCACATGAATTGGAACTTGCCATCTTCAGTTCACTTCACTGGTACAGCTCTTGCAGTTTGTGAAAATATTTACTGGGACTGAAAAAATATAAATGAACAACGCCAGAGTTCAGGGTTCTGCCTAACTCAGAACAGATGCTCTGAGATGTGCATCTCACCTCAGGTTTATGTATATCAATCAGTCATGATCTATTTTGGGTTATTTGCTCTCTGACCAAAATTAAACCAGATTAGAAAAGCATTTAATAAAGATGATCATTTTAATAAATCAGCAATTTCCAAGAAAACTGTTTTGTACATAAATTCTCATCTAGCTCTTATTTTGGAAAGGAGACTTGGAAAACCAGGCATCTCCCTGCTTTCCCGAAAAGAAATAGCCTTTCTTATAAGAATGATCTGCACATATGGTCTTGAATTGTGCAAACCAGGTATTGATACCTCTGTGCCTATATAGAGGTTGCTCAGACTCAGCCACTAGAGATATCCAATTCACTTGGTCTTTTCAGACTTAATTGTGGAATTAAAATAAAGCACTCATTTAAGTGGTCTTAACAGTTTGGCATACATGCTTACTATTTCTGTGATGCAAAAAAAAAAAAAAAAAAGAAAAGAAAAACATGCATATGATTTTTGTACATTTGAAAAAAGTTCTACTGTGCAATCCTTTATCCCAGGAGAAAAATCCCCCAAATTGAATATAAATGCTAAAGGAAGAAAATCAATGTCCAGCACCTGTGCCTTCTGCCTTCCTGCCCTTCAGCAGTGCTCCCCGAGGCTTTGCTCTCTGACTCTGGCTTCCATATTATCTCAGTACACGCGTAAAGTAACATCACTAGGATTCTCACACTTTACAAGGGGACAAGGATCACCACAACTACTTAGCAGATGAACAACAACACATTCAGAAATGATTTGCAAAGACACAATATCAGAGCTGGAAGCAGACTCCAGGTGCCTTGGATTCCCATAATCTAGGTTGCTGCTCAAAGCTACCTTTTCTCTTGTACCTTTTTTTCTAACCACATCATAACACACATCATATACATCATCTTATATTGAGATTCATATACAGGAAACCTACTACCAATTCCATGACAAGCATAGAAAAGAGACCCTGAAAATCTTTACCCAAATATTAATCTAGTGCTATTGTTCTATACTAAGCTTCCATTCAGGCCCTCAGCATGCTGACAAACATCTTTCTCTACATTGACCAAGGAAAATAGGGAAGAGATCTGAGGAGGGCATTCTGATTGACAAAAATGACTGTTGTTACAGAATATAGGTGGGAGCAGCAACTCAAACTGGAGTTCCAGTCTGGTTAGAAATAACAATGAAACTGAACACGTGGAATAATAATAATAAAAAAAAAAACTTTCAACAATTAAATTTTTAACAATTAAACTGAATAATTCACTGTAAAATAATCAAATCTCATTTCAGTTAAAGGGTTGCTCTAAAAATACTGTTACGCTGCAAATACATGATAAACACTGAGGGTTAAAATTGTTTTCTTCTGAAAGAGCAATTATTTCTGAAGCTTGTATTCCCTTTTCCTATGTCATGCACAAAGCATCCTCAAACTCCTCCTTCTCCAATATCATGAAAACTGAAAGTCATCTTATTTCCTCCCCTAATTATTAATGCATGAGGTCAGAACAAACATCAACTTGAATGTTATTGTTAATGATATAGCTCAACACTAAAGGAAGTTTTGAGAAGGAACAAGACTGGAGGACACACTGACATCCCATAAAGATATAGGCTGCATATTTAAATAAACTGCCCCTTAAAATGGCAGCTCTCACATCTGCTGTGTCACTGTTGTAGCAACACACTGGACATGCTGAAACCTGACAGCTAACAGCCTCTTCCAATTGATCTGATTTATTGTTCTAACAAAATCCTGGCCCGTTTAAGAGACTAGATGTGCAAGGATGCATAATGTCAGCAGAGAATTATCTTGGCCAGAGAATTTGCCTCCTCAGCAAGAATACCTTCTTCTAAACATGATCTAACATACCTAAAAACTGTAAGCAGCCATGCAACAGCTTTGAAACATGCCCTTATTCAAAAACATTCTCAGTAGATTCATTTTTTCCCCTCAGTAGCACTCAGCTTTGAAGCATGGTCCTCAATACTCCAGCCATTTACATGACATCTCCCATTAGTTTTGTCATGGCTAAACTTGGTTACTTGGTTGGTTTCTTTGAAGCTCTCTTGCAATACTATTTAAACTATCTTGCACAGCTCTCAAGCTTGACTGCAATGGTGACCTTTCTTAGTAGCTTTTACTCACTGCACAAGCATAAATTCTTTTCTTTAGGCAACTTCCTTTTTAGACAGAAGTCCCACTTGGACAAATTCTATCACCTCATACCAAACACCTGACCAAGATCTGATTGTGCTCATGGAAAGGACATGAGTGCAAATACAGATCACCTGTCCAACATTAGCTTTTAGTGGGCTCAGCTGAAGCACCCCAGGTTGTACTTTGTAATACAAATCAGACATTTATCTTTTCTTCCTAGGTTTCTATCTATCTAGTGAGTTTAATATTTCACTACGCAGGTATTTAGTGTTTTTAAACTCTTTTTAAAAGGTATTTTGCCAACCACTATGAACTCCTTGGCAGTGAATGTTCTGTCAGATCACTTTGTCAAACAAAGGACAAGTATTTATCTACGTTTTTTCACTTGTAAAACAAATTTTGCAAAATTTTCTTTAAAATTCTCCATCAGAAATAAGAAAAATAGCTTCTGCTCCCATCCCTGTCAAATATTTTCCAGAAGACTTTGGGAAAGTTACTCATCTCTTAGCATATAAACTCCCCATCTAGAAATTGCTAAAACAATTTTTTCACTTTGTAAATTTAAACTGGAAATTGATGCAGTCTACTTAGGAAAGCCATTATTTGTTATTTGAGTGTACAGCCCCTAGCACTATAAAGTCCAATCAAAATTCAGTACAGAAATCTGAATTGTATTGTTATTTTTAGCTACTCCAGAATCCCACCAGCTTTCTATATGTAACTTCTTTCAAAAGCTACTTTTTAAACAACTACCCAAAAGAAAAGCAATATTTATTCTCCCCTGCCACCTGCCCCCCAAGGGATTAAATGAGAAGAGAATGACAGCTTGGGAGAAGGCAGCAGTTACGGGAAAAATATTCAGGTACAGAAGGCTGGAAGTGAATAAAACAGAGGCAGTCGGTATGTGATGGAACTGAGAAGGAGCTAGGAACAATCAATGCAAGCCTGATGCAGGGTGCAAGATGCAGTCACAGAGGCTAGGTGGGGTGCACTTCAAGATTAAGGACAGACTTGACTGAAAGCTCTCAGTCCAGAAAAAAAAGCCAGTGGAAATGACACAGCAAAAAGAAATACCAGAGAAACACAGTAGAGAGAAAAATATGAATAGAACTTGCTTTATATTCGAATACAGGCCTTTATTTTACTTACACACCAGGCCACCATACAATTAATATCACTCCCTAACAGCTCCCCGAGCAGCTTCATGTCTCCATCCTAATCCAGAAACTATGACAATATCTGACAAGACAAGTACTACAGGGCAGTGCTCAAAGCACATAGAAGTAATTGATTTACAGTAAAATTAGTTATTCCAGTTACAGAACTAGTTATTTCAGCTAAGTGCTTCCCCACCTAAAAGTTAAGATTTTCCCAGTGCTATTAAAGACATTAAGTATGTCAGCTCCCTCAAGACCCCATCATGGCAGCTAGGAAATGTGTTAGAGCTACTTCCTCATAGAAGCTATTACACATCTAGTGAGAGAACACTTTCCTGAAGATAACATTGCCAAGTGATAGCTATTTTGGCTCTACATTTAATATAGTGTCCACAAGAAATTAGTAGCTTGACCTGATGCACCTTCAGGATGCAGGGTCAGGCTTTCGCTGTCTGCTTCACACCAGTCTGGCTGCCTCTGGGAGGGCCCTGTTCTTCCCCCTCACACAACCTCTTCTGCTGCGTCTCCCTGTTCAACAGGGCACTGCTCTGGGGAGCCAGCAGCTTGCCCTGCTTGCTCGCAGCACCTCTAGAACCCCTCTAGTCAGAAAAGGGAAGAAAGCAGCATTACATTACAGGATCCATCCTGCTTTAAGGCCAGTGCTGTCCAGAGGACCCAATGACTGTTCCACCGAAGAGCACTTAACTTGTGTCTACAGGTCCCTTAGAAAATACTCCTTCACCAACATCGTCAATCCTCAGAAAGGGACTGAACCCTCTACAAGAGGCAGGAAGGGACTGCTTTGACCCAGCCTGCCAAGGCAAGGCTGTTATCTGACCCATGCCATGCAAGTTCAGAGTTGACACAGCAAAGAGTATTTCTGGCTTTAAACATCTTGACCTCAAGTGTCACATGCTGGGAACTGCACAGAGACGCATTTTTTGACCTTGGAAGGATGAAAAGCTGAGTCAGCCTTGCTGGGAGTCAAGGTACTGAAGGGTCTGGATATTTGAAACCTATACTTGGACCGCAAGACAAGGACATAATGAAAAACCACACCAGGGGTTGAATTGATTTATATTACACACTTGTATGTCTGACTGGCTAGATCTGAAGGGGTTTTAGATGTTTTTAAAGGCAACTGAAAACATTGGGAAAAAAAAAAAAAAAGCAAAGACACTCCACAGAGTTTGTATGAATAAGCAGTACACAAGCCCATTTGACAAGCAAGTGACAGGGAACCTTTAAGCTTTGACAAAATAGAAACTGTCCATGGCAAAAGCATTTCTGGATTAGGAACATCGCTGAGGTCTCATCTCCACCTGCTAAAGCTCCAAGCAACCAAGCCCAGGATGGTTATTGCTTTAAGATAATTCCAGGTCAAGACAAGGATGTCAGATAAAGCTGTCCATCCACTGCCACTTCTAGCCACCCACCATTAGTCCTGCTCCCTCTCTCCATGCAGAGCAGCAGCCCAAACTGTCCCTCAGCTTCTCCATCCTGGTTCAGCTTTCTGCATTTTGGTCTTTCTCTTCCTGGCAGGAAAGGCTGGCCCAGCCCATGCCACTCCTGGTGAGGGTTACTTATGCAGCCTTTTTTCCTTGAAGCTAGTCTGCTTTGTTGGGTGTCTATTTATCTGCTGTCCTAGACGGTGGAAAGCATTTTAAGGTCTGTTATTAAATGCAAACTTCACAAAAGAGCAAAACAAGGCACTTTTTCCCTCTACTCTATTGCAATTTTAATATTCAGACATAATTTAGTAGCAGGATGATCGCTTAAAGTCAGCTTTTACATTCATGCATTATTAATTTTATCCCAGTATACAATGTCTCATTAGCAGGCAGTCACTTCATTCTATAGCTGGGCCACATTTGCAATAAAAATGAGAAATTTACCACTTAAATAGTATCCTTTAATACATGTAATCCCATTTTTTAAACACAAGTCTAGCATTTCAAATATTCTGACCAACTGTACCTTTCCCTGAACTCAGCTGCATGTAGTACCTAATAGAAAAAAAAGTACAACACATTTTGCCAACATTTCTTATATTACAGTTCACTCACATCCTCCTACGGAAGTCACAACTAAGACAAGGCATAGTTTTCTCCCCATGCTCTCTTTTGAAGAGCAAGTTTTGCTAGCATTTCCAAAGGCTGCTGATTCTAAGCAATACCTGAGCACTCAGGATGAAAAAGGCTCTTCGGGTTAACTTTCCAGGGATGGAGACAGAGCCATTCCAGACCAGCCACAGCCAAAACACAGAGACACCCTGGTCTGTACCCATACGAGTCCTTGAGAAGCTCTAGAGCACACTGTTCCCCTCAAGTCGTTGTTACATCTTTAGATGAGAAGGTTTCCTTCCTTCCTTCCACAGAGGACCTGCTCTGAAACCACCTCAGTAGGTTGCCTTATCATATATTAAAAAAAAAAAAAATAACACACCACACATACATACCACATACGCCATCTAAGAACATACCCACATACCCAAAAAGTGTTAAAATTGTATCAATTTTCACTGCAGGAATCAAGTTCTGGGAGGAATCAAGTATCTGCTTCTTCCTACACTCTGTGCTAAGCTACCGATAATTTATTTAGCTAATGATACAAGAAAATTCTTTAGCAAAAGAAGGATTAAAGAGGTAAACCCTGTCAGTTCGCTAGTACACTCTAGCTACACTTCTCTAACTGCACCTCGTCATGAAACAGCACGTACAGAAGACCTCTAGCCTCTCTTTACATGCAGATACAGGCAGAATTTATCAACTTCAGAACTGTGTTCCAAAATGAGCTAGTTCAGGGAGGAATACATATATTTCCCAAACATATTTCCTTCAGGAACAATAAACAAAACAAGTAGGCTATCAAAACTGGAGGAACCACATAGCATTCAAAGCTAGGAAAGCTCTTTCAGACAATCATTTTATTTACAAGTGCCTCAACTACATTTACAAGTGCCTCAACTACTAAATGGCATCACATTGGTAGAGTTTCTAATTTCAGTTAAGCTTTAAGGTAATCAGGCTTAATTTCCATAGTAAGACCTTCTTCATCCCTCCATCCTCTTCCATGTTCCACCATACACACCTCAGCAAAACCCTTGGGCCCGCACAAAAGCAAACAAAGTATTCTCTAATTAAGGCATTCAGCGGAGATCAGGATTAGCTGCAGTGCTCCCCAGGAAAACAACAGTGTCATCACAGCTCCATCATTCATGGGTGTTTCCCAGGGCAAACAATCCTCAGAGGTGGAAAGGGAGGAGGGAAGCAGAAGCTTGAAAAATGAAACGAGGATTTTTGTTTATTATTAGAAAAGTCAAAAGATCCTCTGCACCAAACCATTCATCTGCAAGTACTGACAAAAGTTCCTGTTTTTTTCCAAATCTATGTCTCTTCATTCTGAAGTCTTGCCTGAGCAATTCTTGTGTTACCAGACGGTAAGTCTAACAAGATTCAGCATTGATATTGAATAGTACAATGTCTCATCTAAGTGCATCTTGCACTCGCCTCTCTATCCACTCTCTGATGATCCCTAACGCTGCCGGTTACAAGCTCCTTCTGCCACTTCTCTTGGTGCCTGCAGTTGTGCCCCCAGGCAGACGTGGGCCGCGCGCGGCCGTCCCTCCCTTCCGCTAACTCATGCCTTCCGTGCTGGCCCCAGCGCGGCGCAGGAAGTGCTGGAAATCGCTACTTCTCTACTGTAAAATGCATCATGGAGAATATACGTAGAGCAACACATCGTTCTCATGTTCCCTGCCTGACATTTGCCTTATGTTTTGCAGTAAGAAGAGATTGCCCTGGCCATGGTGAACACAGCAGTACAGCCTAATTAAAAAAGCTCTCTTCCAGCTTGTGCCAGATGAGACCATTGTACCATCCCTGTGAAAGGCAATCAGATCTATTTACTACTTTTATAAAGTATAAGGGACTAAAAGCTGCAATAAATATAGACACCACAAGATTAGTGGTTGCTATTCTCCTTGCTGCACTTTTCCTAACGTAGTCTAAACTACGCAGGGAGAACAGAGCCCGAGACCACTCCCTAATTCCTAGTGGACATCTTGATCAATTAAAACGACATGTGTCCAGTCTTTTCTTTCCTCTGAACAGCAAACAGCTGAAACACAGGCCCTTTGAAACATGCAAACCCAAACCATTAGCATTGTTATATATCATTCAGCAGGATTAGCTGGAAGTAAAGCAAAATCAGCATGGCCTCTAGAAGCAAGACCTTAATATAATATAAACATATTGCACACTAAAGAGCTGCTTAACGTTGCAGACCTGATGTTTTCAGTAGATAGAAGAGACACACATTACATACCTTGCCACAGTGCAGGGAGAGAATATGAATAATTATTTGTATTCCTATTATATTCAAGTATTATAAAAAGGAATAACTCTCATAATGCCTGAATCTTTGGCTACACCTTTTACTGCAGTTGCAGCAAGGAAGGAAAAAAAGTGTTTTCTTACCAGTAAAAGATAGATCTGAAATCCATTACATCCACATTACAGACTATTAAAAAAAACACATGGGGAGAATGACACAGTAGAACAGATAAAAGGCACTTAGTTTCAAAACTATCTTAGAATTTGATTTTTTTTCATTTGACAGTTTTACATGTTTTGCTTTGTTTTGTTTTTTTTTTTCTTTAAATGAAATAAAATAGTATTAAGGCATATTTTAAATCCATACTGTGCAAGTTGCTTATTCAACATTGGTTTGTGAAGTATTGTGTACTAAAACATTCTGGAAGCTCATTGGAAGAAAATAACTTATATTCATGCTATTGAGATTTAATAGGTTTAAAGAAAAGCTGCACACACTAGCAATACTTAAATAAGAAGAAAGAGGAAAAGGAACAAGATACCTTTATGGCATTAAAATTGAAAATGGCTATTTTACCATTTTTAAGCAGATCTGACCCCAGCAGCTTCAATTGGTATGTGAAATTTAAATATATTCCTCTTCAAATTCTTAGGATATTATTCACAAATACAGAGATGACTCTAAATATTCAGACTCTGGGTGTTCTCTGTAGGCCTTTGTCTTAGCCTATCTGCCTGAAAAATAATATTTAGGCATGCAACATCTTTCTCTAAAAAGGTTCTCACACGGTAAACCCCACACATTCTCATATCAGGAAAACATTATATAAATTAGGGAAATAACGGTACAATTAAGAGCAGCAAAGCATCGAGCACTTACCATGTCCTGCTCAAATCATTCTCTTTTGATGTTTACGGCACATCTGTAGGATGCAATCCTAGGAGGTGCCTTGTGTGACCTGCTGCATGATGCTGTGACATCAGTTCAGATGATGCAGCTCATTATGGGAAAGGCTGCTGTTGCCATGGCAACCGAGATGTGATCCGAATCCTTACTGCATTTCCAGGGGAGCCCGAGACAATGCTGGAGCCCTTTAAAGGAGCACGCAGAAATGCACACGGCTGTTTACAGTACAGCGCCGGGGACGTCAGCATTCAAGTACTTCTCCTTTATTAAGAAATATTCCTGCCTATTCCTCATACACATTCTGAAAATAAAATGATTTTGTAATATAAAACTTAATATTTACTCTGAAGTCAATTATGACGCACAATGCTATAAGTCAAACTCGCTCATCCTATAGAAGAGCCTCACTTAGAAGAGCCACTCAGGGATACAGCTTTAACATGAGGGCTACAACACCACTCGGTGCTGGAAAGTAGGATCAGGGTGGGGCGGGGTGAAAATATTTTGTAATCACATCCAGGCTGCCTTTCTTTCCCCCACCCCCTCTCTTTAATTGCTGAGTAGCCTGGAAAAGCTGTGGGCAAGGCAGGTGCCACCACCTCGCCAGCACAGCAGCAAGGCCGACACAGGGAGAGCCGCTCCGGGTCACCCGTCTGAGGGCTGGGACCAATGGACAACCCGGAGCCGTTACCTCCAGGCCCCTTGTCACCCTGCTCGAGCAGCAGGGAGGGGAGAAGGCAGTGTGAGCGAGTGCTTAAAATGGGCTGGCTAGAAATTAAAATTCACAACCAAAGGAAAACCAGCACATTTCTGGCTATTTGCCAGTTCTATTTGGATGAGAAAAGGTTCTGGCAAAACCACTCTGCCCAGCCATGAAAATCCCTTTCTACATGGCTTTAAAAAAAAAAATTACACAAAAGGCTGGACCCTAAACACTTGATATACTCAGATCCACAGGATAACAAAAGCCCAGTTTGAACCAAGAATGCTTGAAGCCCTGAAGACATCCAATAAACATGGATCCCACTCTCAGAAGCCCTACATGGCATTAAACTTCAGTTCACAAGAAAAAAAATGAATCTTGGATTTTAAAGAGAATCATAAGAAATAACTGCATCCTCTTTCCTCTCCAAGTGTCTGGAAGAAAAAGGGGAAAAGCTGCACAGGACCTTTTGACTAGTGTATTAAATACAAAGCTTCTCCATAAGACAGTGAGATACCATAGCTGTATAAGGAGGGTTTCATAGTGATGAATCTCTCTTGGTCCTACAATGCTCTCAGTTTTGATACACTTTCTACCTCTAACCCTATGTTACTCCATACAAGAAAATAAACCTCAGACTGACTGAGCATCAAATCGAGCTTGCTGACCCATAATAAAATTTTACTTGCAAAACAGCTATATCTGGTTTATTTCTAGATTTTAAGAGTTACAACAACCACCCAACAACTTACAACCTACAACTTACTTGTAGGTCTCTTCTTAGGATATAATCAGCAATAGAGCAGAAGAGGTTTAATATATGATTGAGGATGAGCACAAAAGTTCAGAAATGCCATTACAACTTAGGCAGCCCTCAGTGCCATATTCTACAAATAATAAGCTTTCTGAAAGTTTTAGTTAAGGAACTCTGCTCTTCCCAGCTGCTATTTGGTATAGCTTTTCCTACTTCCACTTTTCACTGTGGGGAGGAATGGAGATTTTAAAGAAAGTGAAGATAAGGAGATTGAGGGCCAGGCCCATGGCAAGCAAGGCCCCTGAGGGAGTGGCCAATGGCCACAGGCTGAGGAGCCTAAGGGGGGGACACGGGCCCTGGGCCAGCGCCAGGGCAGGCTCCCCCGCACCCCACTTTGGGCCGGGGCTCCAGGTTGCAGCTCTGATCCGTAAACCACGCACAGCTCTGTGTACCCCACTGTGCTCCTTGCACGGGATCCGACAGAACCATGGCTGGTTCAGGAGTCACTCAGAAGAGAAAGGGGACAGGTCAGACAAAAGCAGGGAAATATCAGATTATTTTTCACCACAAACTTCTTATTTAACACTGATTATTGACTGTACTCACTCTATCATCTATATTCACATATGCAAACAATAACAGTTAAGCAGAGACAAAATAAGTGGCTTTTCTGACTTGAGCATTAGCATTCTTCACAGGCTGGCCCATCCTTTCCCCAGAGTTGTCAGCAGGAGCCAGCACACAGCACGCGAGCCGGCTTTGCCGAGCACAGGATGGCTCACGCGTGCGGGTGATGCTCGGCACTACGCGGCCTTCGGGACAAAGGCAGCCAGCCCCTAGGCTCACGACAGGAATTCCTGTCACATCGGTACAACAGGTAGAGCTCAAGTCCCCAAATCGTCCTCTTATTTTGTTCCCTTTCCTGTAAGCCTGGAGGTCTAGAGGACCACCCTCCCCAGCTGGGTTTTGATGTTTTTGCCTTTCCATGGTAGAGCAAGTGAGTTTATCCTTCTCCTCCCAGTCTTTTTCCAGCTATATTGTTTTCTATCAAAATAGCATCAGTTGATCCTGCTTTTAGTCATAACACAGAGACAATATGGGCATAAACCTCTGAAAACATAAATTCTTAATTGTTGTCCTTCCTCTCCAGTACAAGTCATAGTCTTCCCTTCATCCCCTCTACTCAAATCCCTCTAATTGCTTTGAGAAAAGGAAGCTTTATTAACTTTCATCTAGCTGCCTCTTCATAGTCGCTCTTTTCCCTGCTTTCAGCTTGTGTGCATGTCTGTACATGGATCACAGACCACAGGTTCTGCATACAGGAAGCTTGACCAATCCAAGTAGACACTACCTTACATTTAATCCCTGTCCCTTAATCCCTGTTCCCAGTAATGAACTGGGAACAAACTGTTTCACAGTTGTTCACAGCTTACTTTCCACTTAGCTAGGCTCTAGAAAAATCATTAAAAGCAAACCCACTGTCACAGTCAAACAAACAAAAAAGCCATTGCAATCCTTTTCTCTGAAGGAATGCAGATGTTGCAGTTTGCATTCCCCCCTCAAATGAATGCAAGGGATTTGTTTACCAGTTACCCTACCCAAAGGGCCAAAAGAGAGAGAGAAAGCACACGGGAGGATTTCAGAAACTGGAAAATGCACACTCCCAAATTGCCTCTCTAATAATGCAGAAGTATGTGTTAATTCAAAAAAAAAAAAAACAACAACAAAAAAAAAAATAATTGAATGTCAGCACACAACAGATCTGTAATGTATAAGACCGCCAAATAGAGGAAGTATCAACCATTGTTCAGGAAGAATTTGCGCTCCAAGAATACCTTTCAGATTTTGTATGAATGCCTTAAATGATATAGCTGCTAATCCAGATGTCCACCTAGATGTCAGGAAGAAAGGATAGGTCGCACACATTTAGGAATTCTGACCTTTCCTTCTGAGAAGGAAGGGATATAGTTTTAATTCTCATTGACGCTGCAAACTCAAGATTGCCCAGCAATGACCTGATCAGAGATCCATACGGTCCGTCCTGGCTAAACTCAGCAAAACCCTGACTGCCCTGCTGGCAGGGAAAAGAAGGGACAGGGGGATGGGGGGACATTTTCTGCTCTGTCATCAAGGTCACCTGAGCCTCTACTGCTGGATTAAAAGGGATTAGGAGCAAGAATTAGTGTCCTCATGCAAAGCTGCACACCCTTATATTGGATAGAAAGGTTCCACAAATAGCCACACAATTCAGACACAATGTCCAGATCTGTATTCAGTTTCTCTTGAGTTTTATTCCTACCAAAAGAGTACCCATGGAAGTCGCCTCTTGATGAGTGTATTCACCCTCCTACAGCTCCTACAACCTGAAGTGGAAGTGCAGTCACAGGTTTCCCGTCTGTGTGCCTCTCCATAAAGGCCATGAGATTAAGAGACTGCAAACAGTTTGCTCCAAGGTGACCTGCCTTGCTTCATCTTTTCAAAGGTTAATAACAGTACATTTATTTCTTCCTTCCTTGTATCATAAACACATCTAGTGCAGGCACCTTACACTCAATCTGTTTCAAAATATATATTAAAAAAGCATGTGTACATGTTTTTGTATATAAGTATAGTTTTGTGTGTATATACAAATATATAAAAGACTTGCAGTCATTCATTCCTCTTCTAGCATCCCCACAGTAGAAAAAATCTTTTCAGTCATGACTCAATGTATTGTGTCAGAAAGCAAGATAGCTTTCCCATTCCCAACATACTGAAAAAGTATGGCAAGGATGTGAGTAATGAAATACTTCTACAAGCCACTAATGAGCTGATAGCCCTCAGATGGAGAAACACAAATAAACTCCAGGTGGTTTGGTATAGCTCTGGACCCAATACTACCATGTTAAAACACTCCAGAGAATATAACATGGTGATATTTCAGTGTGTTCTGTTTTTCTTTGGTCTCATGCCTTCAACAGCTCAAGTAGTATATTATTAACACAACAAAAATGTCCTGGAAGGTCTTAATCTTATTATAATAACATTTATATGAAAAAAAAAGAAAAAGTTAAACAAAACTAGCTTGAGATTTTCATCCTTCCTCCTTATGTTACTAAATACAACCTCACTGAAAAACAAAGACCAACCACTTCTGGCAATAATTTTTAAAATTTACCAAATGAAGTTGTAATTTTTTCTTCTGATCATTCTATCCTGCTGTCTACCATGATGATGGACAGGATCTGAGGTCACAGTTTGCTTTGCTTTTGTTATAGTCATATCTGTTGACTAATACAATTTCACGCAACTTCCTGCGTTTCCTGCACTTCTCCAGAACCTGATGTTTCCTCTCTACTAATAGTTGTCTGTCTCAAGGCTGAGACCACACCACTTTGAACCTTGAGTATTGCAAAATAGTCTTCTCTGGCCACTTAAGTCAAAGTCTGCCCATTCCATTCAAGACACCACTAGTAAGTTCATCTTCGTGATTCATCTTGAAGTACTGCATGGCTTTAAATCCATTATAATGCATTCCCTTCTATTTGTACTTTAAGCATCCTGGAAAAGTCTCATGGTTTAGCTTTCCTTTATCCTTCCCACTCTTACAAAATCAGCTACTTTGCTCTGTCATAACTTGATTGCCAAGGAAATCCCTGGTGCAAATCTCTAATAAATCTTAGTCTTCATCAAATTTCTACTAGCCTTATTTCACACAGAGATGACCCCATTTGTAAATGAGCACAAAACAACAAGAACAACAACAACAAAACCAAAACACCACATACACACAAAGCTGATTATCATCAGCTTATTGGCTTAAATACTAGACTTGGCCCACGTGTTCTAAAACATCCTATTTTCCTTCCTCCACATTTCCCCCAATCAATGGGTGATGCTTCTGCCCACTTGTTTCAGGCATTCATTATGTATTACCTTTTAGGAACAACAGGCTAATAGCATAACCATAGCACACACAAGAGACTGGGAAAAGCTGAATAAGCACTCAGATTTCATGCTGCTGAATCTACACTGCTATTTGCTCTTGAATTGGCTAGTTTAAAGCTAGCTCAGGCATGTTTCTGCCAGCTGCTGTTATTCCACCATTAACTTTAAACTGCTCTAAAGAGTTAGTCTATAGTCTCTTGCTGTACCTAAAAGGAGGCTAAAACACAGCATGGCTCCCCCATACTAATTAAAGCAGGGATTCATTTTTTTAGAATCTTCAGTTAATGGTCAGAAAAAAAATCTTATTCCTAAATGGGACACTGCTTTCAAGAGCATCCATTTACAGAGGGGTGGCTTTACTCTTCCATTTCTCCATTAAAGCCTGACAGTCAATAGATTCCAGGTCATATTTTTTTTTTAAATAATGCAGTTCAAAAACAACAACTCTGCTACTAACATAGAAATCTACTGAAAGGCAGTTGCGGGGAAAAAAGATACAGCAGGTCTTGATAAACCCGGTAATCATCTAACTTCTGGTGATTGTAGGTTGCTGCAAGGTGCTCAAACTGAGCCAACAGCAGAAATCATTAGCAGTGGTAGTAAAAGCCTCATTATACTTTTAAGAAATTAATGGTATATAGCAGTTTGATAGCTCCAGAGAAAGACAACTTTGGAGAACAAAACAGAGAATACACCCATGAGCACATTACAAGCCTCACTTGGCATATTACCACCTCTATTAACTGGATTGAGCAGGAGGTCCTTTTCCCAGCACTATAACTAATTTAACATTACAGTCATTGACCCTTCTGCTGAAATAACCCAGATGCTGGGAGACAACAAATCTGTTGAGTGTTTTTGTTGTATGTTTTGTTTGCATGTTTTGGGCATGGAGGATACAATCTATTGTTTAAAACAACAAAAAAAAAAAATAGAATAAGAAAATCCTCTGCTGCTGCCAGCACATTGCAACCACTTGGCTACTAAAGAGGTATCAAATGGCAATCAGTGTCATTCACTGACAAAGTAAGGGGATGCAAACTAGATTAGACCGCTGCATACACTGTTTCCAGGACACACAATTACCATTTTCTGCAAGCTGTATGCCATGCTGTGGTTAACAGCACATGGGGTATGGCAATGACCTCATGCCTAGCGAGTCACACACTCTGCGTTCCAAACAATAAACACAGCAATATTTACCACCCAGACTAGAATGCAACCCAGATTTAACATTCTGGAAAATCTGCACTTATTGGAGATAGCATTGCTCTCCAGACACATTCTCTAGCGAAAATGGGATTTTTGAGATGTTTTAAGATGTGCATTTTTTCCTCCTACCACCAGGCAAGGAAGATCAGCAGGTATCTATTAAGCAGTGCAAATCCCCTCTTCAACCCAGATTTGCAAAGGGGACTTCTCACACTGACCTACTCCACCAACAACTTCACTTTCCAACAAACACCCTAAATATAGAAACAACCATGAAATATATATATATGATGAAGCTGGTTAGCTCTGTGGTGCAGCAGGCACAGCCACACCACTAAAAAGCACAGGCAGCAGTACCACAAGCCAGGCTGGCAGCGAGATTGCAGGTACCCTCAGGAGAGCAGATACCCTGTCCCACCGTCCTGTAGGAAGGGGAAAGGAGGGCAGACACATGAGCTATAGCAACCTGGCTGCTTTGCAATGACATAACTGAACTTGAAATGGGAAGTTTCCTTAATTCCTGTGGTTACTGAAAGAGGTGACTAAATCAGAGCAGAAGTGAAGATTAGTTAGACGATTAAGAGCCCAGGGAAAAAGAAGCAGGCTCACAAGAGGTACTTTTCAAATTTCCCAGGCAATCATCCACACTCATAGAGTACCCTCAAAATACCATATAGCATTGGGCATTTTAAATTCCGATCAGCAGGATAAAAATAGCATTAGGCAGGGGAGGAAAATCTTCATATTGATCTGAACCAGAACCAGCTATGCATGAAGGGAAGACTAATTTCTGCCTCAAAATACTGCAGGGAGGCTGGGACCCAACACACAGGCCGGGGCAGCCTTTCCAGCAGAGGGAGGACAGCACTAGCAAGAGCCACCAGGCCTCACAGCACCATGGGGAAAGCCCCTCACACTGCCCTGATGCCCCACAGAGCCCCTCTCCCCACCGAGCAGGACACCTGGAAGCAGCACGGAAATGGCTGGGCCTGTGTCAGACCCGATGGCCCCCACCCGGTGGGCTGAGACCCTGCGCTCCCCTCAGCCCTCGCCCTGCACGGGCACCTGGGCGCTCTCCTCAACCACCCACACAGGTTTTACCAGTCCATCTCGGGGGCAGCGCTGGGCAGAGCAGCCATGTGTGGATCTGGCAGCTTTCCCAAGGTGCGGAATGGTTTGCATGTGGGGTGTAAGATAAGTGAATGGTACTGGGCGGCAGTTCCCAGGCAGCCAGGCCAAACTGATTTGCTTCTCCTGTGCTCTGAGGGAATCAAGCTCATGAAATACACCCAAAATGGTAAAGCTGCGGGGGATTCAGGAGAAAGGCCACAGTCATGACAAGGTTAAAAGTTAAGCATGTCCCCAGGACAACATGATGCAACCAACATACACCAGACCTGAGCCACAAGTGGCTTTCTGTGCCCATGGGCAGTGCTGGCTGGCCAGCAAATACATGTGTCTGAGCCAGGGAAAGCCCTGCGGGAAGAGCTTGGTACAGAGATAGTTTTCATCTCCGTGGGCGCAGGGAGGCAAAACGCCAGCAGGCTTGGGCTGTGAGGGTGACATCTGCAACCCAGGAGCAGTGTCGCTGCCCTGGCTCAGGCAGGAGCCCTGTTCCCACGGCCAGGAGGGCCTGGAGCTGCCGGCAGTGACACTTCATCCTGCGCAGTCTGTGCAGTCCCTGGGGCCAGGGCACCTGCAAGCAGCGTTGTCCCCATGGCACATTTAAACTTCATAATCCCCCCCAGAGCCCGCAGAAGTGGGGAACACTGTGCCAAGTCACCCAGGTGCCTTTTCAAAACACAGATTCGGTCCAGATTGGTTGATCCTCATGCACGTGTTTAAATTAGCTTTCTTGTTCAAATCAGTAGTGTGTTTTTAAAGCAATTCCCCGGATCATCTGCAGTTACTGTACTCAGGCTCAAATCACCGCGCAGTCTCTGAGGACGTGGACTGGATTCCTTTCTCATGAAACTAAAGCAGCAGATGAAGTCCAGGAGTGCACCTAATGTGCTCCAGTAGCTGGGAAGTGTGCGGTCCTGGGGAGCAGTCTGCAGAAGAACCTGCCGCAGTTCTGCTAATGTGGATGCCAGGGCCCAGCAGCAGTTCTGCCCTCCCCATGGGGCACAGCTTGCTGGTGGGGCGCACGGGGACCTGACCCGAGTGGGGCGCATCAATGCGCCTCCGGGGCTCGCAGCATCCTGCGAACAGCTGGCTCTGAACTGCAATTACGAGCTCTGTGTTGCATTAGAGAGCCTCAAAACTGGGCTTCCCCCCGAGTACAGAGAACAGCTGCATTCACACCGCGCACATCTGACCTAATAAATCCTGGTAGACCTGTGCTGGCTCTGCATCCTTGCCGCTTCCCCTCCCGTGCATACAGCCCCTTTTCTCCTCAATCTCCTCCTCGCCCCCCAGACTCTGCTCATTCCACAACCCATCTCAGCACCCCTTTCCTTTGCACGCATCCTCCCTTAACAAATTACCTATATCGCTAGACCTATGTGCTCTAGCTGTCTCAGTCTTTGAAATCTTTCAAAACCAAATTCAAATATGTTGTTACTGGTCAAACTCTCTGAAGACTTTTCTGAGAGACTGAGCCAGCCACAGTCCTCACTGAGACCTAGCTAATGCTGCCCCATGTCTTTTTAGCCTCTGGAGGTACCTAGTCTAGCCCATTCCCTAAGTCTAAGAAATAAAAGGCCTCTTTTTTTTTTTGGATGGTAAATGTTAAAGCAATCTTAGTGTTCACAGAGTAGATTCCACATTTTCCCATAAAAATTCCTTACATACAGCTGAGCTGATCTAGTTGTTCTCTGGCCACCAGAAAAGATAGATATTAATGTTTCCTCCCTCCTTCCTTTCTTCATAACTTCCCAGCAGTGCAGTTCCACCCCTTCCCTTGCACTAATGAAACTTGTCAGATAATTTCATCAGCCCATTTAACTCACTAGTTCAGCAGAAAATGATCCATTTTTTGCTGGCTTTATTTTTTCCTGAGATAATAAAATAAATTGACTGCTAAGGGTATACAGTTGAGTCTGTGCCACTTCCCCTTTAAGGAGAAGCAAGCCATCTCCAAACTGCCCTAACATATATTTCCTGGGCTTGAGGGGGAAAGCTTTGTGCCTCGATGACGCAGAGAGTGTCAGATGCTGGAATCAGTGCTTGTGATGACAGGAGACAGCCCAGCACTTGCTGCAGTGCGTAGATACATATCATTTTCTGTCCCTGCTCTTAGGTATTCATCCCGGCTCTGCCACATGTGCCCCTTAGACCTCAATACGATCAGCATCATCCAAGTATATATTTCACTGTCCTTTGTGCCCTTGCTTTCATGTTGTGCTTGTATAAGGATTTTAAGGAGTTTTTTTGGGGGGGTTGTGTTCTTTTCGGGGGG
>JAWLRI010000215.1:6458335-6505474 GCA_034781795.1 Crypturellus tataupa
AGAGGGGCAGGATCCCCTCCCTCGACCTGCTGGCAACGCTCCTCCTCATGCAGCCAAGATCCCATTGGCCTTCTTGGCCACGAAGATACATTGGTGCCTCATGGTTAATTTGTTGTCAATCAGGACTCCCAGATCCCTCTCTGTGGAGCTGCTTTCCAACAAGTCAACCCCTAATCTGTACTGGTGCCTGGGGTTATTCCTGCCCAGGTGCTTGACCCTGCACTTGTCCTTGTTGAACCTCAGGAGGTTCCTCTCTGCCCAGCTCTCCATCCTGTCCAGGTCCCTCTGAACGGTAGCACAGCCCTCAGGAGCGTCAGCCACTGCTCCCAGTTTGGTGTCACCTGCAAACTTGCTGAGGGGGCACTCTGTGCCCTCGTCCAAGTCATTGATGAACAAGTTGAAGAGCACTGGGCCCAGTACTGACCCTAGAGATGGTCTCTAGGATGAGCTGCTCCATCACCTTTCCAGAAATGGAGGTAGGGCTGACGGACCTGTAGTTTCCTGGGTCCTCCCTCTTGTCTTTTTTGAAGACTGGAGTGACGCTGGCTTTCTTCCAGTCCTCAGGTACCTCCCCCGCCCTTCATGACCTCTTGATGAGGAAAGAAAATGGGACACCATAAAAACGTCAAAGTACATTTACTAATGGCAGCACCATAGCCTCTCTCTGACCTCAAGGGAAATAGCAAAGAGCAAGGGTACCTTCCAACAGCAGAGACCAGGAAAAGTATCAAGGCCCAGATGGAACGGTGAGACGCTGTGTGGTAGCTGATAGCGGGATGAGGGAGTGTAATGTCACCTCTTCCTGCCCAGTACAGCTACACCTGTAAAAACAGAGCAGAACATTCCTCTCTGTTATACAGCCACCCAAATAATCATTGTTGAAAACAGCCTGCCTCACCCCGACTGGGTTACAAATAGTAGACAACATAAACATCTGTGTCCTGGAAGCTCCTCTGTAATGTTGGACTATGCATAGCTTTGAATAAAATGCCTCAAGCAGTTCTGGGCAGATGGAGGTTGTGGTGGTTGAAAATCCATGATCTGAGGTTGAGTGCAAAACCCTTTATCTATAAGACATAGAAGAGGCGCTACTTTGGGACTTAAACCTTTGCCAAATTAGAACACAATGGAGAAACGTTCACCTATAAATTCAGTATTTTCTCAAACATTTGTTTACTTACTTCTCTTTTTCTTTTATTTTCAAGATTTGAAGCCAATCTGACAATGAAGAGTCCCTGGATACTGCTCCCTGCGCCTGCGATACCAGATGTGTCAGCCTGAGTCACGCTCTCTCCGGCGCTTTGAGCGTTTCCTGGTGCTGGGAGAGAGAACAGCTACGCTCTGACAGGCTCAATGGGAGGTGTCAGCTTTTTTGGGGAACTTTCAAAATACAATCTGCCACTTTGTGAATGATATCATTGCGTGGAACCTTTGAGATAATGGGAATGTGAACACTGTCCCATGACGCTGCTTGATTCAGAGACGGGAGAGCCTATGAGCATTCCCTTTCCACAGATTTTGCAAGGGAATGTTGGGAAAACCCTGTTGTCTGCAGAAGAGTTTTATTAGCTTCATTTGCAAGAGTCTTGATGTTACTAAGAGCTGACAAGATGGAACTGGTCAGCCACAGACTGCACATCTCAACCCAGAATTTTGCTCTGCTTTCAGCTTTTGCCTAGAAGCATGAAGGAGGCAAACAGTCATGATGGGATGTGAAACCCTCTGAAGGTTACTAGGGGCATGAGACCAAAGGAGTTCCAAAGAACCACCTCACATTCACTGGAAGAATTATTTTCCTTGTTGCCACATCCCATAGTTTTATTAGAATTTAGAATTTGAATTTTAACCTGTACCAAAAGGATGATTCAGCTATACCTTACCAGCTGTGCATTGGAAAATAGTAGTTATTGGGATAAAATTATCTATAACAAAAAATTAAGCTCCTTAGTCCTATAGTGAAGATTTATCTGAACACTTGGAATCTTAAATTTTATTGAAGATTTGCTACACTTGAGTTTTTATTTAGCAAAATGAAACCTAGGGTCTAGTAGACATACTTCCAAAACAGTCACCCTGTGCTTCAGCTACCACTGAATATAAAGCTATTCACCTCACCCCTTCCAAATAGCCTGTATGCATTGTCCCATGAAATAGATTTATACATGCATTAAAATACTATTTTTTCAGTAGCCCCCCAGGTCTAATCACACACTGGTATTTGAGCATTTGTGAAAACTAAATAGGGAATACTGGGAAAAAAAATCCAGTATGTTCCCTCAAGCAGTGATATCCAGACCCCTGAGGAAAAAAGTAAATGTTATACAACAAAAGAGTAAAACATTTTCCTACCTTAAGTCAGGATTGTTCTACACATGGCATAGATTAACATCTAACAGCATTATATGACATTTTATATCATATAAGAGTAATAAATTACTTACTTTAATTGGTTTAAGTATGCATTTCAAATGAAGGGAGTTGTTTGTTAGGTGTTTAAATGTAACACAATTTTTTTCATGAAAAAGGCCACATGCTTTAAGGCAAATTCTTTAAATAAAATCATAATAGTAGAAAAACTTTTTAGCATCCAGCATTTCTTGTCCAAGCAGGAAGAATTCATCAGGTTCTTCCATTAAGTAGATTAAATCCTAAATTTGAAAATGTGTGAAGAAACACATGGAAAATAGCTGCCTCCACCAGCGCAAGGGAGAGCTATGAGCGTCACCTCTGTGAGATGGCACTGCAGCGCTTCACACAAAGTTAACTTCTCACAACCAGAACAGTCCACACAAGGCTGCAGATGAGCTTGGCTTTCCCAGAGATCTGGACTCTTTCCAGTGTAAATAAACACTTTTTTCCTCACTCTCTCTCTCTTTTTTTTTTTTTTTTTTAATAACAACATTACAGGATGAAGCAGTAAGACAAAGTAGAAAAGAGCCTGCCTGCTGTGAATTTGTGAAGTATTTCCTAACTGCTAGGTACAGTCCTGCACCAAACTGAACTCATGCCCAACTCTGTGCACTCACAAGCTGTCAAGAGCCCTTTCTCTTCAGCTCTTCAGACACTGTGCTCATTTACACGGACAAGACACATTTCCTCTGCTGGTGCCACAGCGCTGAGGAAGGGGCCAGCTGCCTCTGCTGCAGTAGACCTCCTGCCTAGAAAAGTGATCTGAGCCATAAGGTCCTGGGCTGGGACTCCACACAACCCTGGATATAGCTTCAAGGAGTGGAAAACAGAATTTTTCTGTCTTAAACACAGCTATCTGTCCTGATACCATCATCTGTGCAGAGAGAGCCTGAGGTAGAGATCAGACACTGGGTATTTGCATTTAGACCCGAAGGAAGGACAGATTTCAGAGGCGATAAAAGTTGCTATGGGTTAGAGAGCTGTAACACACAGTCAGTCCCCAGGGGAGTGGGAATTCCCTTCTCCTCCCTTATGAGCTCCTTTGTACCTGCTTACCTTTTGCATCCCCCTCCAAGTCTCTGCAATTAACTTGCCAGGGCTCGGCTCACAGAATGAAAGAGCATCCAGGTACTTACCACAGCACTAAGCCCCAGCAGCGCAGCGGAATCGGGAAGTATGATAATTAACAGGAATGGCAATTAAAGTAATTTCATGTTGTGGTATTCTCAGCAGAGAGGAAAATCAGGTACATTTCTCCTGACAGGGTGCCAAGATTGCTAACATGACACTGAAAGATTTAACACAGAAAGTTGCAACACAGAAAGTCTGTCTTCTCTCCTCTGTAAAAAAAAAAAAAAAAAAAAAAAAAAAAAAAAAAAAAAAGCTTAGTAACACACAGACTTCTCCTTCCTATCTGTATTTTGTTTTTTTCTGTGCTTGAAGTGTCCCATTACATGGATCCATTTAACACTGAAATTACTGTAAAACATCATGCTAACCAATTTTATTTTTATTCTTTGATGTGATTAGGTTTAAAAATTGTGTATATTTTTAAAAAGCATAAGCTAGAGACTGTGTTTGTCATTGCTACATTTGGCAATGAAATTTAAGAACAAAGCCAAGTGAGCTCGGAAAAAAAAAAAAGAAGAAAAAAATGCCAAACAAAAATGCTTTTCCCATAAACATTCCACAAAATGTTGGTCACTTGCTACAGATCTTGGCCGGACTCCCAGCAGATTTCTGTCACTCAGAGCTGAGAGGAGTCAGGACGTCAGCACAGTGAAACTCAGAAATACATCTTTACCGGGGCTGGAATTACACAGCTAATCACAGACAAGACACAGATACTCCCACTATCAACATCTACGCGGTATCGTCTGTTCTTATCAGCCAAAAAGGCCAACAAACAAAACAGAGATAAACTAATGAACAACTTTTTTCTCTGCAGAGCTGTAGTAGCAGAGAAAGCCAGGTTTGCTTAGGAATCATATCCTAACAGCATTATGTCCTTCATAACAGGGCAGGAACTTGTGTGTCTAGATTTGAAATAATTCGGAAGCTGTAATAACTGATAATATAGAAATGCAATCATATCAATTCTATTAAAAAGCAGTGGTCAGCATTTTGATCCACAGATGGTCACTGAAGATTATGAATGTTACGGGATTTGACTGAGATGAAAGTAATATGGGTTTCTTTTCGGGCTTTGACATGCACTGTCTGCATGATCGTGAGATGCTTCAGAGCCAGTCATAATCTCATGCAAATAAGGAATCTTGCTCACGTCAAAAGCCTCTTCTTTTAGCACGCTTTTGCACAGGCTACATTATTCACCAGCTTCTGTATTTGCATTATCAGGCTTTCATTCTCAGTGACTCAGTTAATTAAGTAAGATTTTTTCCCTTTTCTCCTCATGTACCTCTATTTCCCTACCCTTTGTCTTGTTTAGATGACAATATCTCTGGATGACATCTCTTAGTATGCACTTTCAGAGTACATAGCACAAAAGGGAACCGCATTTGGTTGGCATGTGTAGTTCTAAAAAAGGTAAAAACAATGAATATTTGTATTCTTGAAAAAAAAAAAAAGCCTTCTGTCTAAATAATCCATCTCTGCAAATCTCTCAAAAGTAAGTCAGAGGGGCTTTTCCATTCCCTATCTTGCTCAAAGCATTCACATGGTTTGTGATCATGCAAAATGGAATGGCGAGTGGGTAAACCAGATCCTTTCCATTTCCTTGATCTTACAGCACATAAAAGTGGAGCAGCTGGATTCTCTGTGCTTTACAAAGGAGAGGTACAGGAGAAGGAAAGCACAGGACCCTTCTTGGATTCCTGCCAAAAACTAAGAATCTTTAAGAAGTATTTTCCTGCCTGGTTCAGTGAGTCTCTGTAGAGCAAAGAGCTGTAACAGATTTGAACTGCACCAATCACCCAGTTTTACGCACATAGTGAGAACTTAAAAATTTTGCATAGTTAAATGTAGTGGCTTAACAGCTTCTGACATGTCTGGGTGAGACAAATCATACTTCTTATAGATGAGCATCATCTCAGCATAACCTGGTTACCGCTGGCAGAAATTTCCCCATTTGGCTACAGTATAATTCCAGTGTCTGCATACAGGCTGGGCACTAGGGGCTCAGCCAGGAATTAGAAGACAGGAGTGAATACTGTCTGGTGCTCATTAATGCTCATCATGGTTGATGAACAGAGGCTGCTGCGCCTCTTAGACTAATTACGTGTGCTACGACTGAATGAGAGAATGGGCAAAGTGACCCTTGCAAAATAGGCTGTGAAGTTGCAGGTCCAAGTGAGAACAAGTGTATCAGCCCTCTTGCAAGGCGGGAGAGCCCGCGAGGCCGGGAGGATTCTGTAGGGAATGTAAGGACAGGCTGGGCGGAAAGTAAAAATGAGGGAAGCCGTATGAAAACATGCGAGTGCAGTCGCAAGTGGTTTTGACGTTAGTGAGCTGAGGTGATCTCAGCACATTTTTTAAAATATATTGAAAAAGCTTTTGAGAGAGAAACGATTTTCACTCTGCTGCAGCAGTTCCTAGAATCATTTAGGGAAAAAAAATGCTTTTAATAATCACCTCTTCTTTTCCATTTTATCTGAACAGTTTAGTAGCCCTTCTCCACAAGGTGGCAGAAGGACCACGCAGTTGACCAATAATGGTTGTAACCAACCTCTGCCTCGTCCTCGCATTATCACTTTAAAAGTCGTAGGACTTTTAAATCCTTATCCTTAAAGAATTTGGTGTTAATTGGAAGTGTGCAGTCTATCCAAACACTATAACAAAGGTTTAAGGAAGTGGATGGCGGGCAGAAGGGGATTAAAGTGCTTAGTCATCATGACCTACTCAAACATTATTATGCAAATGGGGCCTGTGCACAAACGCAATCCAGTGATACCTTGGTGAACGGAATGGAAATGGTTATGGAAGTCATTTGGATAAGAAAGAGGATCACATTTTAATATAAATGAAACCCATCTGGAGGGCAGTAACCTCCCTTTGGATGAGTTTCCAGATAATAAAGCTCCAGATGAAGCAACTCAAGATAAAGCGGCGTTTAGGGAACACACTTCCCCGTGGGCAGCCGGGGCACGGTGGGCATCAGCGAGGCGGCAGGTCCCGGGGGCGGTCCGGGCCGCGCCATGGGAAGGCACCTCGGCCTCAGGGAGAGTGCCTGGGGTTAAGCATGATCCTGGGGGTCACCAAGGCTGCGACAGGGCGCTGCGCTGGCCGCAGACGCTGCCCGCCTCCCTCCTTCGGCGAGGGACAGCAAGGCACATCTCTAAATTAAACACTCCTCTTCCACAGCGGGAGCAAATCTTGCACAAGAGCTCATTTTTGGTTAGCTTTTCCCAGAGTCTCTCTCATTTGTTATCTGGCTCTGTTCCTTTAGAGCAAAGGAAAAGATGAGCTGCGCGTACATGCGAATTCCCCTCTGCTCTTACACCAGATCCTCCAGGCTCACCTGCACCAGCAATCAGTTGCTGTTATTTCCCCATGGAGGATCAGCAGCAGGAATAATCCTCACGTCCGCTAGAAAGGCCTCCAGCCCTGCTACGCTCTGTGAGTAACTGGCCTTTTAAGAGGCTTAAAAATGACAACTTATGAAATAGCTTTTAGCAAAAGCAATTGTTCAGAGGAGTGTGTATATATACATATATATAAAAAAGAGGATATCCAAAACTAAGGGCAAAAGCCAGTAAAAATCAAAGTGTTAAAGCTGTGATACAAGTACACAAGTACACTGCAGTGACGGCAGCAGAGACAGTCATGTGCTAAGAAAGTTTGATGTGACCTTGCCTCAATGACAAACATCCTCTTCAACTTGTTCAAATGTCCCTATCTTTGTCAAGAAATGATTCCAAAATGGAATCTGGTGGAACCAGAAAATCAAATTAGAAGAGCATTAAAAATCAGCTTAAAGTGATTTAAATTTTTGTGAAGTGTAACAAAGGGGTTTTTAAATCACTTTTACTCGTCAGGAAGAAAGTGCATCATCTGACCAAATGTGCTGCCCACGCATGCACAGCGCAGCCAGGAGAAGCCAGGCCCTGCTACGCGGCAGCTTCTATCCGCTGTAGGCACTGCAGCCTCAGCAGCAGCATCCGCATAGGGATCAGGCAGACAAGAGGTTTGCTGGCCTTTCCTTTGCCAGTCCATGAGACCTGTGCTGGTACCACAGCTTCAGCCCTGTCCTGGCCATGCAGTACGAGTGATCTGCTCCCAGCAGTGGGACTTCCCTGCCTTCCCTCCTCTGAGTCAGACCTAGGTTAAACAGTCAGTGTGCTGAGCTACACTGACACGTCTGATATGACACAAGCAAATTCAAAAAAAAAAAAAAAATCCTTCATTAGATTTTGGATTTTCAGTGTAAAGCAGCCAGTGTCTCCAAGGTAATTTAGAGGAGTTTAAGAATAACTTCTGTTTATACAGCTGGGACTATGTACCTACAGAGATATTGCCCTACATCGAAGAGAAGCCAGGACATTGAGGACATTGAGTAAGATTCTCTATTCTGTGAAAAAGATTAATTTCAATCATGATCTACACAGGAAAAATAAAAAGATGATTTTGCAGTTAAAGACTGGCCTGAAATTGAGGAAACAGGGATTTGTCACTTTGATGGCTCACAGGAGCCCATATGGCCTCAGGTGAGCCTCATCTCTGTGCCTGGGCTCTCACCTATGAAATGGAGGAGGCAGCAGCACAACTAATGTTTCCTCCATGCTTTTCTATTTACACTATCTTTTCTTTAGGACAGGAACAAATGCTGAGTCCTTGCATTTTTGTATGGTCAATAAGGCAGAATAATAAAATTCCTTTCCTTGCTTGCACTAAACTGTTCCACAGTACCCTCTACCACAGAGGCGAGAGGAAAGAAGAGCATAGTGGGTGCCACCCAAATTGTCAAATGGGAGTCCCTGCTGTTTCCCTTTTGCCCTGATCCCCGAGGAAGTTTGCAGTCAGAGCTAGCAAGGAGCTTGCCAGCACAGGCCAAAAGCCCTTTATTTGTGCGCTCTCCCTCCGAATACACCGAGTCTATACACACAAGCATAGCCACTTGTCAGCACTGACACCTCTGGCTGCTACTGCAAGTTCTCATCTTGTTAAGCATCCCCATGCTGTTCCAGATGGATGCTCATTCCAGGTGACAACTTTTATTTTTATATGCTTGCACACTGCCAGAACATGGGATATGCAGAGCTATGAAACAAAGCAGTACACTTGTTTTAAGTCTTTTCACTCAGATCCTGCAGGTTCTTCTAACGCTGCCTGGTTTTGGTGCTAACCACTGGATTTTCTTGCTAAGAACAGCCTGTGCCCTCCCCCAGAAGAATGAGCTGGAGGAAGCCCTGCAAATAGTTCCCAGCTTCCAACAAGGAGTTTTTCACTGGGTAAGGGATAATCTACTTTGCAAAGCTACTTGCAGTCGTTAATGGGCAGCAGCATGGTACAGAGGAAATTATGACTGAGTGTGCTTAGGTAAAATGAAGATAAGTCACTAAATCACTACACAGAATGAACCGAGCTAAGCACCTCAGATCTGCCATCCTGACACCAGCCATGCCTAGTTTGCCTGCTCTGTGCGAAAGTAAGAAAGATGGCTTTACGCACGCCACAGCTCTTACCTAGCAGCTATTACTTAGTGATTTAGTGTTATGCCCATGCAAACACTGTAGAGTTCTAATAGAGAAGTGATCAGGGACCTGACGCCTCCTTTGCAGGTGTTTTTGGTATATTCTTGGATGATTTATCCCGAATTAACCTGTTTTACTAACTGTGGCAGGGACAGTATGACTACATCTTTCTTATTCTCATAAATATTATTTGAAGTGCAATCAGGTTGCATTCTTCAAACAAACGTCCCTACTCCAGCATGAAAGGTGACAAGGTAATCAATTGTCTCAAAATATGAAAGCATTTATCACT
This sequence comes from Crypturellus tataupa, assembly GCA_034781795.1. Classification (NCBI taxonomy): domain Eukaryota; kingdom Metazoa; phylum Chordata; class Aves; order Tinamiformes; family Tinamidae; genus Crypturellus; species Crypturellus tataupa. The sequence goes on from JAWLRI010000215.1 coordinate 6,467,687, forward strand.
GCATATTCATTTGCTGGGAGCACTGAAAGAAAACGGAAGATATTAATGCAATTAGGAATTTAGCAAACTTTATAAAACCACACACAGATGAAGAAAATTTGCTCAATGTCAGATCCTTAGTCAGTACAGCTCTAATTGCACTGTAGTTTAAGATAGAAAAGACTCTCTGAGCTCATCAAATTTATGTCACTGCAAGGGCTGTCACAGAAGATGCATCAGATAGTAAGCTGAGGATCCATTTGTTCTTAGCAAAAAGGCCAAGAAAAAATATATCTGCTTCCTACATCCATCAGCTGAGGCGAGGACACATAACTGGCTTAGGAGATAAGGCAGTAACTAATTCAGTCATGTGGAAAGAGCTGCCATGAAATCCCGCCCACCACCCACAACATTTTTCCACCCACATTGTTTGTGCTGCTGCACAATCCCCACCTAAACTTTAAGAAACTGAAATTCATCTCTTGGCAGTCCTAAGGCTTTGTTATTTCAACCCACGATTCTTTGCTTCGTTGGCGGCATAATATGTTAACTACAAAGAAATCACTACAAGCCTCATTCAAGACCTTCAGATGTCCACAGCAGCCATCGCTTGAAAGGGAATCTATCCTTATTAGAAGAGAGAGGATTTTCAATCAATAACTGTCAGCTGTACATTTTCTTAAGCATGCTGTCCATGGGATTTCTCTCCTTCTGTATGCCATCCAAATGCTTCACAAACACACAAATGTGAGAGCCATTTAGTCACTTTCTGCATCTGTTTAGATTTTAGTTTCTCCAGTAAGAACACCAGCAAGGAGGCAAACTTTTAAGTGTGATATTTCTGTGTATGTATAGTAGAAACTGTACTGAGACCACAAACTCATTTCACATTCGGTAGGTCAGTGAACAGCTGCTGGTAATGATTTTTTGCTCACTAATGACCTAGGTTATATTTGAATCAGTGCCCTAGAGGTGAAAAACTCTGTATTTCATTACTGATCCCCTGAGTCATAAAATCCCTTGACATTTTTTCCTAGGTGGCTTTTGCAGTTTTATTATTATTTATTGACTTTTAAAAATTACTTGTTCATCAAGCTTCAGAAAAATGCATAGGAAAAAAGCTACACATTTAAAAGACAAAAGTCTTTGCACTAAACAACCCTCCAAATGTGGGATTACAATGCAATCTGCACTATATAACAATCAAAGGGTGGGAAATACAAGCCATGCTATCCATTGAAAGGAAAGACTCCGTTAGAAGACTATAATTAAATAATCAAATATCTGAACAAGATATTGCTTCTGGTAGGGTCAAAAAAAGCCATAGAAAAGGAATCAAAACTTTCACTTTTAAACCTATATACTCCAATAGATATCACTCAAATATTTAAGTTAACATGATCAGTTCTACTGGGAAAATACCCTTCTCTTGAGATATGATATGCATTATTTGCCAAATCATAACTTCTCATGTTACATATATGGATGAACACAATTCTCCCCCTCTCAGTGAGTGGTTAACAGTAATGTCCCCTTCTCTTGTCTCTTAAGAGAAAAAAAAAAAAACTATAGTGTGAATCTTAGAAATGTGGACTTATGGGAGGAATGTAGTAAAAAGAGAGAGAGAGGTGCTTTGGTGTCGAGACGTACTGGTGCTTTCCAAGTATGTGCGCTCTTCCTACCTGCTGTGTTTAGCTTCAAAATTTAGCACTGCCACACAAGAAAAAAATCTGTTTGCTTTTTCAGCTATGTACCACATGGCTTTCACTTTCATCAAAACACAGCAAAAGTGTCACGGGGGAATCACTCCCTCAGCTGCCCGAGCACCGCTGATCTCTGACCTCCGCGGGAAATGGATTCCAGGCACACTTCTGCCTGACAAGCGAACCATGGAAAATCTTGATGAGGTGTGTGTTTTGTTTTGTTTGATTAGCAAGCCCTAAAACCCGGAGAAAGCTTTGTAAAAAAAAACCCACACGCTTTAGTGGTGCTCTCCCTTTGCAAATGTACTGACCTAGAATGGCAAACGCTGTCTTTTACGTAGGTAGACAGCCCATTACTAGATGGCAGTGGCATTTTGGTGAGACACAAAAGGCAGTAGCTAAGAGAGCAGAGCTCGTGGCAAGAGAGGAAGGCTTAGAGCCATGACGTCATGAAACCTCAGTCACTCCTGCAATGCACTGAGCACATACACACAGCATAATGAATCTGCTCCCTGGAGGAAAAAGCTTAGGAACAGGAGGAAAGAAAAGATTATTTTTAGCTAAGGGAACCCTTTGTCTTACAGCATTAAAAATCCCTCAGTTGGCATCTCACAATAGCAGCCTTGTGAAGAGCTCTGCTTTTAACTCATGGAGTGCTGAAAAAGGTAAAAATGACAGAGCAAAGCGCAACCTTCTCAGCTTGCCTGTTTGCTGTTTTCTTGACATGCTTTTGGCTTCAATTAGAATTTTGCACATATCAAAGCTTCAGATTTAGCTATAAGATTCAAAGCATTTCACTGCTGCCAACTTACACATTTTCATGCATACCGCAGACTGTAGCAACAGGAACTATAAGCACTGTTTATTAGTCTGACAAAGTAAAACAGTTTCAAAACATAATATCTAAAATTAAACTGAAGGTCCGTTCCTATTTGAACATTTTATCTAGTGAGACACAGATCACCCTTTTTCTCTAATGCCAAAGAAATTTGACTCTACATCCATTAATAATCCCAGATGTCAGCCATAGACAGCATTTTCATCAATCATTGCATTAAAGCACTGACCAAAAGATATACCTATAAAAGAGGAAAATACACTTCCCACTACCTTAATGTCTTATAATGCGTTTTCAAGATTTTAAGCCATTTTGCTGAAGGCTACTTTTAGTAAAGTGAGGAGACAACTGCATACACATCTCAGCTGCAAAAATTGGATTTTGTTTAACAAAGAAAAAAAGTCTTACGACATATTTTAGCTGCAGCCTAGATATTCCTAAGTAACACATGACGTTTTTAGTGTACCTAGATGTCAGCCAGTATTACTTTGGGCTGATCTGGAACCATTTTGACCTGACCTCCAGCACACACAGAGAGCAGACTCTTGCTCCATGTGCCAGACTGCTCTGTATAGCTCCGTTAAACGGTGCATCAAGGGTAGCTCTGCATCACACAAGTCAAACCTGAGGTGAGCTGCCCCCAGAAGCATTCGTTCAAGTACAGAAACAAAACAGAGATGTCACTGCAGTATTCCGCTACTATCACCTAAATGGATTAGTCTGATTAATAAGCAGAACTACTTAGTCTCCATAGCAGCTTGCACTCATGAATTTCCAAGAAAATGGGCCAATTCAAATTACCTTAAAGTTTGGCCGATTAAGAGCCCCCATACCAAGTGTTACTATGAGCCTGTGGGCACGCAGTAGCTCCATCCACTTGCCCTTTCCCTCAGCTCGTCTCGGCTTCAGCGCCCTTGGTGCGGGCCGGCTGAGCGGCTGCTCGCGGAGCCGTGCCGGAGGCAGCGAGTGGGCCTGCCGGGCAGGATCCTTGACATCAGGGTGACCACAGCTGGGGACTGGAAGCAAGGACATGCTGCTAACGTCTCACCAGAGCTGCCCTGCACTTCCCTGACTTCTGGCTAGGGCCTGTCACGGTAGGGCCCAAACCTGCGTCATGAGGAGAGCCCTCGCGGCAAGGTGAGCTCTGCCTGATGATGGAGAGGCTTAGCCTTAAAAGTAAATGGTCTGGGCCTTGCTGTCCCTTTGATACATATAAACCCTATGTCAACCACCACACAGTCATCCATCACGCTTTGTTCATATAGCTTCAGGGTTTATCTGCTTCTGATGAAGTGTCTTAACCTAGCGCCCCTGCCTGGGAAACTGTCAGCTTATGCTGTTTCCTTGATTTGTCTACTTTTAATACTGAAATACGGGGTAACATCCTCAAAGTTTTGAAGTAGCCTGGCAGTTGGAGTCACAGTTTCAATGTCAATGGGGCTCCTAAATCCATAGGAGAAGACAGGCATTTCTGTAGATTCAACTCAACGCCCAGGTGCATTGAACACAGGCCCACTTGCTAAGCTGACACTAGCTAACATCATCAACCTTACAGGTATTATCGTACCATTTCTGTAGCTTACTAGTGGAACAAGACCCTCTGTGATAGGGGCAGAACTGAAGGAAAAGGGGACAGAAAGTCTCAGCCATACTGAGATTGAGGTGGCAGCTACTCACCTTGGTAAGGTGAGAAACGCGCCAAGATTTTAATATGGCTGTATGTGTCTTAAATGGCTAAATGTAGTAATGCTGAAGACAAGTGTGACAAGAAGGTAATAAAGAAGCAGAGGTGTGTTGAGGGTAGGAAGAAGGAATGAGGAATCAACAGCAACTAAGTAGTGGGTTCCTTGCACTGCACCATTCTCCCTGCCAGCTCATAGGGAAAAGAGAAGAGAATATGGATAGCACCAACTGCAGAACTAAAGAGGAAGAAGAAAAGGAGAAAAGAGCATATTTTCATTGCAAAATCTCATTCTTTTTTGCACTTTCAGCAGACACCTACCTGCAAGCCCAGGTGCAGGTAGGGCTTAGGCTCTGCCAGACATGCTTCCTTTACACACAAAGGCAATCTTTAAAATACATGTACAAGATAAAAAATTACAAGGCAAATGCAGGTTGCCCTCAAAGGAACAGTACAGAAGGAGGAGAGAAGCATTTGCTACCGTCCTCTATGAGAAATCCCCCTCTGTGCCCTCACACATGGTGGGGCAGCTTTCAGAAATAAGATATTGAAATGTTAATAAACAGTTGCCAAATGGGCTCTAATTTCCTAGCACTTACAGCGATGATACATATTGCTTATTGATATTTTATACCATATATGTGTTAAATTTATTGTCATCTAAAAAGAAGTCATAAGAAACTAAATATATTATGCAAAAATGGCGTGACTCAATTCTTACAGTCTCATCCTTCACAGGAAAAGCATCTTAAATCTGCTAATAACTTGAACTTTAGCCTTGTTTTAATGAGATACAGTCCTGATCCTTTTAGTAAGTGAGGCAGCAAATTCAAATGTTTCTAAAAATACAAATATAACAATTCATTGTGACCAAACACTTTCTTGGTATTCAGTCCAAACAATACTAATGAAGCATGATAATCCCTGATGGAAAGGGATGTTTAAGCATCTAATTAATATTAACAGGCAAAGACTAACTAAGGGTTATAAAGAAAGTGCTGTAAGTTTGCCCATGAAAGATGAATCGTGGAACACTTGCTTGAAAACAAATCCTATCCTGATTGCTGATAATTGGATTTTATTAGGTAGGCTTTAGCATATGCATACAGGTTTTAAAGCAGAAGCAGATGTTGGGCATGTAGAATTATATGCCCTTTTTTCCCCTGAAATCAAAATTTCCCAATGGAAGAAAATCATTTTTGTGAAATCGTTAGTGTTTCTGAGAACAAAACTTAAATAACAAATAATGCAGATGAACAGAAGGCTCAAGGATTACTGCATCCTGGAATATATTTACAAAGGGTAAAAGTTATGCATAAAAATATTATTCTTGAATGGTAGATACTACATGAAATCTGAGCAAACACCCATTCTGTCCTGAGATTGGCCCAGCTGATGGGAAGAATTTTAAATTGGGAAAGAATTTCCACAAGAAAAAGAAAGAAATGTAAATGAGGATGAAGGAATGGGTAAAGAAACAGTGATCAAGATGAGAAAGTAAACAGAAACTAATTCTGAAGAGTAATGTAGCAGGCTAATTTGTGCAGTGAAAGGACTAAGTTTAACTGAACTAAACAACTAAGTATAGTCAGTAAAAATCAAGTATTAATACGAAGAAAAGCCAAATAGAAAAAAAGATTATTGCAGATAATCTTACAGATTCTCTGTAAAGCAGAAACACAGTGCAATAATCATCCTTACTAGAACACAGATATTGAAATGCAGTCCAGGAAAGGAAGAAGTAAAGGTGAAGGTGTCAGATACCTTCCTCACTAACGGTACTAATGGTGGCACAGTATAGGCCAAGAGACGGATAGGCAGGTCTGAAATTTATTCAGAGAAATAACTGCATCCAGGAGTTGCCTCATCATTGGCAAAGATTATAAAACAAATCTATTAACATTACTGAAGACACATTTATTGATGGACGAGATAGCAGTCAGATTTTGTAACTAAACAGTCACTTTCTTTCAGTGAGAGTAGAGAAAAGATAAAGGAACAGATTGAAAGAGATTATTTTGAATTGAATAATTCAGCACATTGAATACAATAATTCAAGAACTGCTAGCATTTGAAATTTTCCATTTCCATAGTTAACATGTGGGAGTAACTTAGTTAAATATTGATGGACAGGAAATGTTGGGGACTTAAATAAAGGTGGCATTTTGAATTTCTTTACATTAAAGGTGTATAACTTTTCTATAACTTGTGTGCGAGTCAGGGGAAAAATCTCCTATGGACTAAAGGTACCAGAGCCAGCTAGATAAACAGCAACTATTGCTGCAAGGCTGGAAAGGAAATGGATACCTAGAAAAAAATGAAGCCAAGGCTGCCAATCTACAACATCAGAAAGCAAAATTGAGAGGATTCTTGCCAACAAGTAACCTGGAGGCAATTATTCATTGTCTGGCAGCTTCAAAATGTCTTCTTGTCCAGAAAAGTGAAAATTTTCATAGAACAGAATTTCCTTTCCAGGTCTCCTCTGTTTCCACTTTACGTCCTTATGAATTCAATTTGTCATTTTGCCTCTCCTTACATGTATTGTATTGATAATATGGCTTACTCTCCTATTACACATGCTCTATGGGAAGACCTGCCACTTAATTAAACCATGGTTCTCATTCATTAAACATTATTACTAGCGAAACCAGACACCTCTTCCTTTGGCTAGGACAACACTGTTCCCCTCTCTCTCTCTCTCTCCCTGCCTTTATTTTTTTTCTTTGCCCTAGAGAAAAAAGAGATGTTCTCTCATCTCTGATATTTTTTCAGGCAGATCAGGAATTATTTGACTTTTGTGTGTGACAAACAGTTTGCTTTAGAGGACCTTTGAGAGTGGCATTCTGATCAAAGGGCATGTGGAAACCTCAGTTCTCTTAATGGGTGATCTTGTGTTTGAATTCTGGAGAGCACAGGGCTGTTCTGGCAAGAATATCTCATTACACACAGAGTTGAGGAAAGTAGAGAAATAAACAAGGATCCGGTTAAATCCTATTTATGGCATTGATCTCCCTGGGTATTTGGCAGTAAGAATGAAGGACGTGCCCCTGGCATCCCAAATGAATTTGCAATGACCGGAGACGTTTCTCACATCACTTCCAATACATGGCCACTGATGACCTTTCTAGTTCCCCCAGCTGAAGCTGTGGGGCAAAAAGACAATCTCTGTTCATCCAAGAGAAAACACCTTTCTTTGTTCATGGATTTCTGAGGATTTCACAGACATACTCCAAGGCCATTGAAAAACATGTAAGGGTGGTGAATAATCTGTATGATACCGAACATTAAACAGCTTCGTTTTGTAAAACCTGTTAGCTTTTCTCTTATAACAAACCATTTACATTCTGTCATTTCTCTATCCTAATCGACCTTTGTCTGAATAAATGCTAACCTCAGCCAGCCTGAGTTAATGAAGCTTTGAGCAAATCACTCGGAAATTATTACACGTTTTGAAATATAAACTGAAGTTAATTTTATATTGAAAAGATTCTGAATTCATTTCTTGTAACTGAAAAAAATATAGAAAATAAAAGAGACAAAAAAATAACAAAGAGGATGGTGGTTTTGTTATAAAGAGAATTTTAGAGCAAAAGTGATGTACTTCTGAAAACCACGTGAAGGATAGTGAAATGAAATCAATACACATACAGGCAAGAATACTCCTTTCTACCAGAGATAACCCAAAGTAGCATTCTCTTAATGTCTGCACTTTTTTAAATTGCTGCTGCTATAAACATTAGTTGGACTCAGAGTCACTGAACAAATAATACCAATATTTCTGAAATGTGCTGGGATCTTGTGGTATAACAAGTTGTAAAACATAGTTATGAAAATGCAGGAAATATTAATCCTCATGTTTCAGGATAACCACTTCCCGGGGTCTAGAAGGTCAAGACAACATTTCCTGCATAGTATAGGATTGCTCCATTGATTACTCCAAAGATTTCCACCTTAAAAAGCCCTTGTAAAAACAGAAAATAAATAATGAGTTGACACTTCCATGTTTCTTTTCTTTTGAAAATTAGAAGCACCAGACTCCTCAGAAATTTAATTTAGTTTTCTTTTTTAGGTGATATGAAAAGGAGAACACCATCATGTTTCTGTTTACTGTTGTGGGTTGTTTTTGCTAAGATTCTGAAACAGTCCTGACTGGTTTAGAACAAAGGAAGTACAAAGCAGTTTTAACATTCTTTAAAAATTAAAACAACAACAAAAAAAAAGGTTAAAAAATGAGAAAACATGATGGTCCAAGCATGACTAAGTTGACAGAAAACTCACGTGTGACATAACATCTATCACAGAAAAAAGAAATGAAGGGGGGTGTTGAGATCATCCTGAAAGGACAAGAATTTAGAAGAGCCTGTGTATGTCCAACAAGGGAAAGGCAAAATTTAACTCCCACACTCTGCAGTGGGAAAAAAAAAAAAAAGAATCAGGCAAATCATGAAGTCAAATAGATGCAAAAATCCATATTACTGTGCTTATTCGAGAAGGAGGAAGAGAAAGAAGAAATAAGTATCTGCATGTTTAAGAGAGCAGGGCAGCAGCCGGTAGATTTGAGACTTATTGCTACTTCCTTTAGTTTGTTCCTTGTGTGGCCTCCACTCGCACTCGTTGCACCGTTGTTTCTGGAACCCATTCAGAAATAATGGTAACTCTCAAACAATGTGAAGCCGGGAGACTTCATTCATCAACATCCCTAACCGACTTAGGAAGCTCAGCTGCAACATCCTGTTCAGAAATGCAAAAGCTTTATCTGAATTCTGATGTAACAAACGGACACTTTATGAACGATGTTTAGAATAAAAATTCGGAAGCCTTAAAGCTTATGTTTTCTGGAGAAAGGGTGAAGATGAAGAAGACCGGGAGGCTACACAAGGCAGGTGAGCTTTCAAGAAGGAAATTTCTTTCAGGGATTGATCACAGTAGTTTCTTCTGGCCATGTACTCAGCCAAAGCAGATGTGATCATTAAGCTTTCTCTGCTTTGGATTTGCATTTTTTGATGTTTATGTTCTTTCAAATCTCTAAAGGGCAACTCAGTGCTATGAAGACCATGGATGAGATTTGTCATGAGGAAAGTCTGTCACGCCACTTAGCTCCTTATTCCACCAAATTGTTCGGCATCATCACAGCGGATGCTGTAAGCCACATTCTCCCAACATTATTCTCCCTGAGTAATTTTCCTGCAAAAACACTTGTTGACTTCAGTGGATGAGTGAATTTTATTCTCACTGGCAGAAAGCCTGATTGCAATTTTTGTTGTAGGAACAAATTGTTCCTCAGCTTCTATCCACTAACATTACACATCAGCCAAGAATATTTTTCTGAGCCCTTTCTATTGCTGGAAATACTAGTCAATTGGGCAGAGGGGCTTGGGAGCACTGGTCATGTTGCAGAATAGATCAGATAAGAAGCAGTAAACAGGTGGTGAGAAATAGGTAGTTCTTCAAATGACTGTTTCCTTTTGGAAACAAACCTCTTTCTTTGCAGTCTTGTTCCGAATGTGCAACCACTCTCGCAAACAAAGCAGTAGTAGGATGCAGGACTGATTTTCAGTGGTCATTTTCTAAATTTTTTCCAGGAGAAAGAGAAATGTTAGGACATTCAGGTTACTGCTAGTTCTTTGTAAAATGTCTTGGCAAGCTTCCCGAATTTTTTCTTCTTTAAATATATTAAGTGGAGTAGGAATCACCACCTTCCTTCCTCTGCAACTCAGCTAATTCATCTCTCTGTATTGAATACTTTTTTTATGTGACATTTTAAGCTTTGTGACTGCATTTGAATTGCAAACGGGTGGGACGAGGCATCATCAAGAAAGTAAAAGCAATGCCACTAGATTTGGATAGAAAGGACAGTAGTGAAAGAAGTGAAAGGCAAGCGATGGAGGGGGCCACGTTTCCTGCTGAACTGGGTGCTCCCGCGTCGCTCTGTCGGCAAGCAGGGAGGCCGCTACCCTACCAGCAAGGCCTGTACAGTGCAATTACCAGAGCCACCTTTCGCTTGTCCTATAAAAGGCAGGTGGGAGGAAAAAAAAGGACAAATGGCAAGCAAGCTAGGAAAAATAACAAGAACATGAAGAATTTACCACAAACAAGACTCTTGGTTTGGATTTTTTCCCCAAACTCGTGTTTCTGAAGCCATTGAAACACATAATCACATTTCTTTCACTTAATTTCAGTTGTCCGCTGCCACCCTCACTGCCTGCAAGGCGGGAAGGGGCAGTGAGGCTGCTCTGCCCCTTGCCCCGTGCCCAGCAAGGAAGGCTGAAGAGGCACAGCAGGATTCCAAGAGTGCGATCAGTGCCCTAAGCTTGGCGTTTATAAGGCAGGTCTCTTGGACAGGCCATGAGGTTGCCTTCCCGGGGTTGCACAGGAGGATCTTTTGGAAGGGCCAGGACCACGCACTCGTGTTCTTCAGCACGTTCCCAAAGAGAGCCGAGGAACAGCCACGGCTTCCTCAGGGCTCCCGCGGGCGGCCGGGCGCCGCGGAGCCGACGGCAGCGCTCGTGGGTGGCCAGCGGCCACGGCAACCTGTGCCAGCACCAGCCCCGGCTGTTCGCTCCCCCGTGGCCGCGCAGGCCGAGAGGAGGGCAGCGAGAAAAGCAAAGCTCGGGAAGGAGCCTGAGAGAGGCGGCAATTAAAAGGAGGCCTGGCCAGATGCCAGCCCTGACTATGGCTGGATACAATGGGCCCTAAACCTAAATTAGGCCAAGTGCCAGGCAGGGACCCACGCGCAACCGCAGCCTCCCAGGGAGGCTGAGGCAGCGGGGACAGCGCCACGACGTGTGCTCGGCTCCCGGGCGCCCGAGCAGGCCCCGGATCCCACCCAGGACCCTGCTAGCATGAAATACAAAACTGGATTCAACTCCTACCACTGAGGAGCAAAATAGAGAGAAACATCTGAGATCCGTGAAGGAAACTGTTAATACCTATGGTCAGACAGAACTCGAAAAGTAAGCAGATTTCACAGAAAAGTGAGATTTAAAAGCTGCTCTTTGCACAGATCCATAGCTACAATCCATAATGGTAAACCAATTTACTTCTCAGTAACAAGGAGAGTTTCAGAAATGTTGCTGAGAGGCAATGTCACACAAGCAAACAAATGAACAAAACTGCATATTTTGGCTATTGGCTACTGTTATGGGTGGCTTGCCCGAGACAGCCTTCCCACTTTGACACTACCACCATGATCTAGCTTATTCCCGTCATTAGGCTCAGTTATTCACCATCTGTCTGTGCAGAAGAGAAACAAAACACTAGTGTGAATATTATTTCTTCATCCTAATGTGGAAGCAATAACAAAAAGCACTACATGAAAAGCAAGCTGGAATTAGGATACTTCTCACTCTACGTTTCCTGCTAGGGCTGCCGGAGGCAACTTCAGCCCACTCATGCTGCGCATCATTTTGGGAAGTTGCATTCCCCTAAAAGCTCCTTTAAAAAATTAAAATAAAAATAGAAAAGTCAAAGAGTTCACAGCTTTCAGTTTTCACCTGGAAGACCTGATCCAACCAGGACAGCTCTGAAATACTGCAGTCAGCCTTGCCCTCCTCTCCTGACACCCATTTCACTGCCAGTAACTTATGCTCTGTGCTCTCCTCTGTACACAGCAAGTGTGTGGAGAACCCAGAAATAAACCTGAGGGTAAATATTGACTCTCACTATCTGGCAGCTGAAAAATTAATCACTATGCAAAACTGTTTAGCTCCTCGTCACAAACATTTTAGGGTGTCAGATGTGCCAAGGGAAAGAAGGAATTACACAAAGCTTCCTGCATAGCCTTTTCCTCTTGCTAAAGAAAAAAGCCCCACAATATTGATTGGCTCCTCTTTCTTCCTTTCTTTCTCTATTTTTCTTTCTTTCTTTCTTTTTTTCTTTTCTTTCTTTCTTAAATGATTGACAGGACTGAAAAAAGTCTCCCACAAGAGTGTATAAATAATTTAAACAACACACACAGTGGCTGTCAGTACCCAGCCAAATTCATCCTGGTTACAATTTTGCTTGAGTCTACAGTTTTCCATCTGCAAAGCAGATAAAGTAAATGTGTAAAAGAGAATACAGAAAGAATAAAAAATGTGAATAATCCTCTCTAGTAGCAGTTAAAATATATCTCACTGTAGAATTAAAACCCGAGATGTATTTTCAGAAAGATTATGAGGAAATGCTTGAACTGCCTTGGGAACTTTGGGTGGAAGGTCCTATGTATATTCAAGGTTGTTGGTAAGCCCCTAGGATCTGAATGACATTATTTTGAACACAACTAGTCCAAAGCATGTGTGAAAGAGATGTTATAGGTGTATCTTAAATCAGGCAATCAATCCAGGAAAATATTAAAGTATATGAGCCACCTCCTTGTCCTTCTTGTGTGACAAACGCTTGAATTCCTGTTAGCCCGGTCACAAGATTTAAGATGGAGCTAGTGTTCACCTGAGCACACTCCATCTAAAAGCTGAGTAAAAGTGCATCTACTTTCAGGGAAAACTATGCTTTGTTTTCCCTGCTGCTTTGTTTTGTTTTCCATTTATTCCTTTAAAAATGCTTTTGAGTTAAACTTTTCATTTCAGCTCTACAAAGAACTTAGACCTTGGTTTACTCACTATGTTAGACTTAAAAGACTACATTTTAGGAATTACTTTAAATGGAATATTCTCCTATAAATATTTATTGCCATAGAGAACTAACTATCCACACAGATTAATTTGGAACCTGAAATAAATTTCATTTAAGAAAATTATGGTTTGCTGCAGAAACCCAAGGAAAACCTATGTTATTGATTTTTTTCCTTTGAACATCATACCAACTACTCTGAAATAAGTTTGCGTTGGAGGAGGATGAATGGATATAATTTTATCTATCAAAGAAGCACAAACATCAGAGTTTTCAAAACCTTCAATCTAAGCAGAAGAAAAAAAAATCTTGTTTAAATTTCTTTTATGGGATTTTATGTCTTTTAAAACTCTTTTATATTCCACACTTCCAGAGGCATTTCAAACAACAGAACTCAAGGACTTAATGCTCTTATGACTTATTTTACGTAGGTAACCATTTAATTGACAACCAACTGCCTTTAGTATTAAGAAATTATTGCAGGTTTTCTCAATACTCTGAGGTGTCAAGATGTATTTTTCTCATGGAAAAGTACTGTGGCCTGCAATGTAGTTCCTTGCTGTGGGTGCATGTGAAGGTAGCCAGATTCAAACGACACTCTTGAACTTGAATGAGCTCTCCACGTACCAATCAATGTGCAGTCCTTAGGCATGTTATCGGTAGAAATGTGGGTTTCAGAAAGCGCAGAAGAGTCCAGCTACTTCTGGAGGAGGTGCTGCTGAGGGGGTCTCATCCCTCTGGCTGTCTGGGAGGAACTGCACCCTTCTCATACCGATACATCCGCACTGCTCTCTCCAGGGGAAAGGGAGAAATCACCTTCGATCCGGCCCGCCTTTGCTGATGGTGCAGTCGGACAAGGTTTTGCCTAGGACTTAACTGCAATTATTCCTGTCACATGCACTGTCTGGCCACGTATTTGGTCTGATCTGTGGCTGCTCGAGCTCTTCATGTGTATTTGTATGTGCGCCTGCGTGTAAACTATAGAAGATGATCAAATGACTGACAATTTCCTTCTGCAAGTGCAGAGAGAGAATTAAATACACACGTGCATGAAACAAAAGTGATTTTGCAGAATTTACAGAATCAGGTTTACAAGTGTAAAGAACAAGAACTGTGTATCTGCATGTGAAAGTAATTAAAATTCAAAGCATTCACATGAATAGTAAGAATAACAAGAATTGTAATAGGCCCCTCTGGAGCACTGGCTAAGCTGGTTTCTTTGGTTAAACTCTGTTTCATAAATATAACTGCAGTGGAATTATGCACATAAGAACAATAAAACTGAATAATTGCCTTAAAAGGAGAAGTGAATAAAGGTGAACACAGCAAACGGATAAATAAAGGTAAATTCAGTGTACCAAATATAAATAAGACATGAAGACAACCCTGTTGGCGTGCGGCGAGGGAGGCAGCTAGACAGGCGCTGCTCTCGCTCAGCCGCCGCTTCAGTCTCCTGCTGCCTGCCTGCTTCGTGTCACACAACCAATAGCAAAGCCGTGAAAATAACTTTTAAGAATATAAGATACATTCCTAACGTTGTACTGACATGTCAGCGCATACAAACTGCTGCTGCCGGCTGACAAGTGAACAGACAGTAGAAAGAAGTTTCGCTACAGCCCGTCTCTCCCAGCTCTGCAAACTCAGCAGAGGCGCCTCTTTGCGAGGCAATTAGTTTGCATCAAAGCAAGCAGCTCTCCAAAAGGGGCACCTTTTAACAGCCATTTAGTCTTTAAATGGACGATTTTCCAAATGTGCTGCAAGTACACAAGGGAGCGCAGGCACTGCCATCCCTGCTTCGACTGAGGGATTTGATTAGCCATGAAGAACATGCTACTTGGCTCGGATGACAAGCTTACATCTCTCTATCTCCACTGTGTGGATTTTCAAGCTGTTTGTGAATCAGCTCCCAAAGGGCTGTGGATTATGATACAATTTTAAAGCATATGGAAATGAGTGATAGTTCTCCTTAAAGTGTTACATTTTAACCCAAAGCATAAGCCCCTGAATCACAAACAACTCAGCCACTTGGATGGAGCAGGACAGGGAACTCTGAGAACAGCAGCAATAATTGTCCCAAATTAAATGTTCCTGTTTGTTTTCAGAGACATTCATTAACCAAAGTTAGATCCACAACCAGCTCTCAAAACACCGAATTTTAGGCTCTTCGTAGCCTAGTAAAATGCACAGCCTTTAACTGGGATTCAGATCTCCAGTAAGATGCGCGGAGAGATTTGGTAATTAAAAGGGGATCTGCAAAAAACACAACATTGGCAGAAAAAAGTATGGGCTAAATTGAAGTGTTGCCTTGACCTGGAAACCACAGACTTGCAATTGCCATGCCTGGAATTTGGTGTCTTCAACAGCCACTGCTCATAAAGCACAACCAGGAGGCCAAATTGTGCTTTTTTTTTCAGTTTCATCTAGTAATTAAATGTCTAAAAGCTTACTTAGGACACAGCAGTTGTATCTAGACCCATCCTCCTCTTGAGAGGCACTTTCTTGCCCTACCTGCAGTAGTGCTCCTAGTGCAGCTGCTTTAATCTCTCCTCTTAAAGGGAGACTTCGAATCCATATTGCCATTAATATTTATATACACAATAGGCACTAGAGCACAGACAGAAAAGAAAACAGTAAAAGCACAACAATTTTTTAGACATTAAATATTTTAACCTGCTGCACATTGAAATATGCAAATAATCCCAACATGGAGCAATGTGCACATGCAAATACAAAGCAGCAGCAACTAAATGTCTGCAACAACAAAACCAATAATATTAATTTCAATTATCTGTGGTGAAATGCACTTAGGAACACTGGAAGTCTTCTAAACAGAAATAATGTGATCAGACACATGAGTTAGGCTTCTCTTTATAAATACTTTTCTGCAATATTTACTTTCATCAGCACCAGCCTGTCTACTTACACTTTTGAATCACAGCTGGTTCCTGCAGTGCCAGAGCCTTAAGAACACTAAAACAAATGTGTCTCCGATTCTAGAGATTAGCCGCTAGCACATGTAACCATTATGCCAGCCCTAATACAATTCACATCTGATTAAAAGAGACATAATGGGCAGAGACAGTCTGTCCATCATGCAGGCCTGATGCATTAAGCCTTTATTTTTCTGCTCCTATGTATTTGCTCTGCTGTAAGGTTCAATGGTGAACTTGAATGCCTTGCTCACAGCACTCTCTCTCTCTCTGTCTTTTTTAAAGCGAAGAGGTCAAACCTACTGTATGAAATATAAAAATAAAACATTCCCAAAGACTTTTCCAAGAGGAAAATTATTATTTGTTATGTATTCTGTCCAGCAGAGACAGTCCAGTCCTATAGTAGGGCCAGTACATAAGGCAGCGTACGGAATAGCCAGAGATACTTTGCAGACGTATGCGCCTCCACTGCACTGCAGACAGAATACAGCAGCAGAACAAGTTAATATTTGTTTTCATAAAGGTGGTTTCTTAACGTGGCAGTAGCAAGTCTCCCACGCTATCTATAAGCTACTAGTAGAAGAGAAAGTTACTTTATTTACACCATATATGTCAGAGGCCTAGAGACAACAGCAACCACAGGCATCAGTGCTAATGCTGTGAGTTCTGTGTTTATGTCCTAACTTATACGTGGTCTGACCATGAGCAGACAGACTTTAAAAGGACAGCTTTGCTCAAGCAAAAGCTTTTGTTTGCCAAAAAAGAATAATTAAACAACATGAAAATATTTAATTCTCTTTATTTCCTCACATCCAAAATACTGCTTGGAAGAAACTCAGAAACAAAGCAAAATCTGGAAGAGGATAGAATATGTTGTTTTAGAAAATGAATAGGAAGGCTACTAACACTGAGAAGCAAATGTACAAGTACCTAGTTTGTTTGAAGGATTACACTTTGTATGTCTCTGTTAACATCAAGAAAAGGGTTGTTTTAGCGTTAGCAGGACTATTGCCCATCCTTCCATAAAACCAAATGAACTGTCTCTAAGTTGTAGATGGGATCATTAATTTGGAGTAGCTACATGGGTCCTCACAAGAACATCAAATCATGATTAAAAATGAAAATATGCTGAACATAAATGAAATATAGGAATCAAAGAAGTGAATTCCATCAAAATTATTTATCAATTCCCATAAAATAATGCCATGCTATTCAATAGTTTTATTATTACTGGTAGCAGGGAAAATGAGGACAACTTCACTTAAAGAGGGGGCTTTGCACACGAGCTGTACACAAGCTGCCCACACTGGGAGACAGTCGCTCAATAGAAAATATGACATGATGCCATGTTAACATTCTTTTTCCTACAAATTAACACCATAGATGAAGAGAATGCTATAAATGTCACGGTTGAAATGTTAATAAAACATTCAATACGTTTATTGCAGAGTCTTTAATTAAGGGCTGGTTTAGTATGCAAGTCACGCAAGTGACCCGTGTGTAGCATAAACAAAGGATTATGATAAATGACACATCATCAAACTGAATACTTTATCGCAAGAAGGCATCCCAGAGACTTGCATCGGTCTCCTGTTAAACAGATATATTGATTAATTGGAAGAGCTCACCAAGCAGAGAGCAGCATTTTGGTCAACTTTGTAGGTGATGATAAATCACTTGGGCATCACCATAATTGGGAAAAGAGACTCAGAAATGTTACAGTATTGGCCGAAGAGAGACTTTTAGGCAGGAAAAATACAAGAAGTAAC
This sequence comes from Crypturellus tataupa, assembly GCA_034781795.1. Classification (NCBI taxonomy): domain Eukaryota; kingdom Metazoa; phylum Chordata; class Aves; order Tinamiformes; family Tinamidae; genus Crypturellus; species Crypturellus tataupa. The sequence goes on from JAWLRI010000215.1 coordinate 6,485,194, forward strand.
CCACCTGTGAGAAAGTAATCCAAAGCAGAGAGGAGCTATGAGCGAAATATTCAGTGAAGTGTCACAGCCAGAAGGCGAAAGTGAAGAAAGGGTTGGAGGTGGATGAATCCTGCCCTCCAGCGTGCTGCTCGTCAGGGCTGGCAACGTGCTGGCCCCCAGATGTTCTCCTGGAGAGGTGAGTGATGATATCAACCCATCAAGAGAAGGCATCCTGCCTTCTTATACAACACGCTCACTTAGGGCTATGTGACCTCCTGGCCCTCAGCTGTCTCTGGTGAACTTCTCTGCTGTCTTCTTGACTGTTTCTCTCCTGGAGGAGGGACCCAGGTGTATCCTGTCCCCTAGCAAATATTTTACAGCCGGCAGACAGCAGCAAATATGAATCTCCACCAAAAGAGTGATGGCTGAGTGCCATCAACAAGAGACAGCTGTGTACGGTATTACAGACCTTCTGCAGATATGTTGTTTGTAGGAGCTCTGCCTCATCACTGCCGAGCAGAAGAACCTATTTCAGTAAGTACTCAGCCCTTGTGCCTCCCTCCTCACCCCAAAAATGTAGCAAGGTGGGACAAGAACAAGCAGGCAAGTATCGAGTTTCAAGAGATAACAGGAGGATCGCTACAACATCCAATTCAGTATCAGAGGAGAAGCTGGTGGTAGGGATACTAGGCACAAGATTTGGATCGGTGCCCAGAATTTGCAAACGTGACAGTTTCAGGAAGTGTCACAGGGACTTCCAAGCCAAGTAGACTTCCTTGGTGCATGCACTCTTCCTTGGCAGGAATGAACAGTACTTTTAACTGCATGTAGTGCAGAGTCCTGGTAGCGAGGCAGAGTAACTAGCACGTGCTTGAATATCCTAAAAGAGCTCGCCAATTTGTACAGAATATGGAGAAAAACAACCATCAACATGATTTAGGGTCTAGAATATCTTTTGCAAAGACTTGATTTGCAAAATGCAAAGTCAAAATATGCAGAAGCCTGATTAAGAGAAGGGATAGCAAAACTGGCTGAAGTATTTTAAATAAGCACAAAGCTAAGTGACAAGCAACCAGTAAACCAGTGCAGCAACCAGAAAGCCAAGAAAGTTTGGAAAGAGTGGTTCAGGCAGGTATGATTTTTAAAAATAATAGATCAGTTTTAAAGGGAGAAGTCTCATAGATCAACCATCAAGTAAGTATTTTAAAGAAATTAACATTTCAGTTTGCAAGCATTATAATGAAAAAATGCATAATAGAATATTTGGAAAATCTTACTGCTTCTTTGAGAAGTTATGATATTTCCTAAAGAAAAAAGGCTAAACCAAAAGAGAGGTCATCTCTCATCTTCCGACAGGGACAATGTGAGGTTTGCTTTGTGCTTGCCCGGTTATTTGCGTTCCCGTTGACTGCCTCATTATTAAAGGGAAACTTCCAGCAAGGCCGCTGGGGCTCCCTAGGAGAAGCCGCAGCTTCCTCGCGAGCCATGCATGGAAACCAGCAGCCCTCACGGCATCTCGGCCCGTGCCCAGCGAGCACATGTTAAGCACCCCAGCGCGGGGCCACCGGAGGCATTCACATGTCACCACTGTAGAGAAATTATTTGAGTTCTTACTCAGACCTGTGATGGAAGGAAATGGGCTCAGCCTGACTGCCCTGGAGACCCTCCTGTACCAATGCAGTCTCAGAAATACATGGCCTTCAATAACATAATCTCTATCCTAACAAAATCCCTCTCACTTTCCAGACATACCATAGCAACATTTTTCTTGAATCCTTGTGACATCATTTGGGTAGAAGGAGAACACACACACACCTGGCCTCAGTACCTCAATGACATCCAGCCTGCCAGCTTGGGGGAAATACATCTATTTCTGTGTTCTGTACAGCGCACGCATTGCTGGCAGCAGCATGTTTGCACCCAATAGTCCTCTGGTTATCTCAAACATTTGCCGACAAAGCCCTCACATTCATACTGCATTAAACCGCATTTCCAGAGTGCACTGTATACTGTTCTATGCCATGTCATATACGTGCACCTGTGTCTATAAACATATCATGGAGCACTTTAGAGCAATATGCTTCCTAACAGGATACTTGTCTTAAAGCAATCTTATCATGTTATTACCTTTTACAGATTTACTGTAAGTAGATTGCTTGGTCATTTAAGGAACTGCTGCTTCAATCTTTGGAATGCGAAGTCAACAGCAAAGCCTGAAGGGAGGAATATTGATAGTGCAGTTGGAAATCAGCTGAACTTGATTAATGGTCTCTGTCGCTCGGAACTGTCACGCTGCAGTGCCAAGCATTTAGCTCCTATGAATGTAAAGAAGAGCAGGGTGAAAAAACAGAAGAATGAAAAGGAGAGCTCAGAATCATCCTTCTTCAGATGGTGGTATTTCTCTCATGAATTAAAGTTGCTTTTGGGCTTTTTTTGTTTATGTTTTAAGCAAAAATTGCCTTGGAACTAAGGAAGGCAGACATAAATTTAATAGTCAAAAACCTATGAAAGCATCACAGTAAGTCTTCAATTAGCATGTACAATATAGATCTGTGTTACAGGATTCACTGTCAAAGATATTTGCATTATTTAGAGAACAGCTCAAATCTCATTGCAGACAAAGGTAAAAAATGCTGCAAGAAAATCTTCACTACTTTCAGTTTTAGAAGGACTTATAAAGTGTTACCCAGGTACTCTGAATAACAGGCAATATTTTAATATTTTGAATAGACGAAGCAATAGAGAAGTCAGTTAAGATATCTAACTCCAACTATATTGTTCCTGCGACTGTTTGAAGCACCTACTAAAGAAATAAAACCTTAATTCTACAGTCCTCACTGAAAGAAGCCTTTTTTAATTTTTAAGAAGCAAACATGATAATTGAGAAACACAGCACGTCTGCATGAAGTGTATATGCTTTGAAAAAAGCATTTTATGTGCTTTACAACTTAACGCAGTAACCATTTTGAAAGACTCTTCCTTTCTCCGCGTTCCTTGCGCCTTCCCTGTCTTCCCTACCATCCTTCTACAATGACAGTGCTGGATGGCAGATCTCAAGCCTGATTTACCAGCTAGAACCTCTTGAGTGACTGTCGGTAACAAGGATTCTTCTCAGCTTCATGGAAAGGCTCCTTTCACGGAGCTCCTCGAGCAGCAGGTCCCCCTTGTCACCCCAAGGAGGGACCCGCCACCACGAGACGAGCTCAAGTGTTGGGTCTCGAGGGCACAGAACCACACACTGACCTGCCTGAGAGAAGCACTTGGCTCTGGCAAGGTCCAGCTCTGCAAATCACCGTCACAGTCAGAGCGGTACCAAATGCACTCCATAAAATGTATGTGCTGGTAAGAGACTTTGGCATTTACAGCATAGAGGCCACGGGACTGATCAGCCTTACGCTTTATTCACAAGATAAAGAAGACTTGGTGCCCCTTGTACTTTGCACTAGAGTGGTCAGGACTGTCCAGGTTGGACCACCAACATTATATTTCTATAAAACAAAGGCCACAAAAATTCTATAAATGAAATGAAAAGAATAGGCAAATATTCCAAAACACAAAAATGAGCCTGAGCAACACTCCTATGTTCCAGGATGATATTTATAATACCTCTTGCAAGCCAATATTTCTTATATCTCATTATTGGTGTAAATTTTTGAAACTTAATGAGCATCTGTTTAAACTAAACAAGCACAAAAATTTAAGTACTTAAAAATAATCAGCTATAAGCAGAAGAAAACTCACTTGCATACTGCAGTATCTTGAGCTAAAATGCCTATGCTAACACCTGCAGACATTCCCCTTTCTTTGAAGTGGTTCATGCTTGCCACTTTAAATGGAGTTTTACATTATTTAGGAACAAGTTCTTTCTGCTTTTAAGAACTTAATTCTAATAATTCTAATTCTTATCCATTTCCATATTTCGTTCTCTATTTTACAGCATTTTTAATTATTCCCAATGTTATACAACATTTCCATTTTGTTCTGTTTTTAAGCCATAGAACATACTCATTCATTTCAGAAGCATCAAGGAAAACTTGCAGGATTTGCAAGTCTTCCTCTATTCCTTGAAGTCTCTTGATGTAAAGGACAAATATGAACATTGCTGAGTTTTTTTTTTTTCCTAAAGTGATATGCATTATATATATATATATATATTATTATATAAGACCACATTTAAAATACCATCACAGAGAGGGAGGAGTTACATTAGCAAAATCATCTCTCTCTGCCCTCTAATCCTTAGGGATACGGATGCATTTGAGCCCCTGCCCTACCTAGAACCTAGAAGGCAGCAGCTACGCACAGGGTGTTCACAGGAGCTGCCCTGCAGGATGCCCTCCCCAGGGCGCAAACGGGGAAACTCTGAACGCAGAAACTCCCAACAGCTTCACAGAGAAGACTTCCTATAAGCAGACGTTTCTTCAAAAGCTCCTAGATTTTTCACTGCAAGGAAAGGCTGGTACAAACCATCTCCAGTGTCTCCTCATCAGTGATAGGACTGGATAGCGCATAAGACTGCTGCAAGACTGGAAATAACACGTTGGAAAATATCTTCATATTAAGGCAAGAGCCAAGACAGACTGAACAAGCAGGCTGGGCCACAACTTCGCTTCTGCCCAGCCACTGAAAGCACTGGAAAGGAAGGAACCACCCATCACAAATACTTCCTTCCATTTAGTTTAAGATGTCCAAGCTCTTAAAATTCCCATTCCCTCTTAGTCTCCCACTGATGAGCTAAACTAGTCTCATGTCCTGTGTGCTCATATTTGGCACCCTTTCTAGCAGTCAGTTGGTAATTATGCATGCAACATTTATCTGCAAGAAAGCAATTGCTTACATGTTTTTTTAGGGGACAATTCAGTACAGAGAGACATTTATCATCTAAATGAGCTGGGAACATACTTTGCTCTACTGCTCTACGCAAGAATAGCTGCAGGCTTCCTTAACTAGTGCATCAGGAAACGGAGGGGAGAGTGAAAGGGGAGAGAGACAAGTCAGGCTCACAACAATTGCAAGCTTTTTTTTTTTTTTAATATTTCTGAGGAATTTTTGCCATTCTAGGGCTCTGGCACCTGTCCCATAAATTAACGCACACAGACAAATGCCTGTGGAACTTCACTCCAGGCCACTCCTGTACGAGGGTTAACAAACCTACATTCTTGCTGTGCAAAGGATGAGGCAAGATCTGAAGGCAGCCGCTCTACGCCCACCCAAAAATGCCCTGGAGCAGAGTCCCTTCATTCATATGGAGGGAGCTCTACCTCAGCAGCTCCACAAGAGTTAAAAACAAAAAACACAACCAAAGAAAAAGCCTCAGGAAATCCGGTTAATAGGTATTTACAGATCAGGAGCTTAAAACCACATATTGCAGCCAGTGTTTCAGGTAGAAGCCAGTAGGAGGGCAGATACCAAGTTCAGGAGGAGTTGCGGGGCTTGGCCCCCAGCTCACAGGGGCAGCAGCACATGGTGAGAAAAGCAGCCACACTCAGGTCCCCCCAGGTACTTTGAAAACTCAAACATGAACACAGATGTCTACAGGCTCTTCCAAGGCATCTCTAATGTCAAATCATTGGCTCATTTTCCTGCTGGCCCTGCACTACGTGTGCACAGTTTGCCTCACTTCTGGAGAAAAACAAATTAGTTGCCTTCAAAGAGGAAACACTGCCATGATTAAGAGGATAATTTGTTCCACAATTCAATTACTCTGCCAGGGACAATCTTTCAAACTACTCCATCAGGATTCATGTCTTCACATATCCTCACGCACTGATCTGGGCCCTCACTGCACAGGCCCCCATCACACTACAAAAACACGTCTCGGTGATGATAGGGCAGCTCTCCTTTCCCTTGGTAACTACCCACCTCTGCGGTGGCAAAAACAAGGAGAGCTACAAAGAAGTGGTGGGATGGCCTAGAACTGCATATTATAGGCAGTATCACTTAAAACCATTTTATATTTAAAATCACACCAAGAAGACTCGCAGGACAGGGATGCCACTGCGTAGCCTGAGGACACCCGACCAAACAAGTCTCTAGCATTCAGCTGTACCAATTGCTGTTGAAGTCCACATGTTAATGCACGAGCACCCCCTGAGAGGATGAAACTTTCCTATCAGACATACAGGATTTTGGGCCCTTGCCTCTGGAAACTGGCCCAAGATCAGGGCTGGCCTTTGAGTTTAAAGAGAAGGATATTGGATTCTCCCATCTCCTTCCCCTATAACCTCAGGGGGAGGCTCAAAAGCCCTCTAAAAACAAGGCCCTAGGGCAGGAAGAGAGCCCAACCCAGGCAAGATCTTCACCTCAGTGACACGCTAGGGATTCCTAGCGCTTAACTTGTGCATTTCTACGTTGGCTCCTAACTGCTATTTCAAGCAATCCTTTCTTAAAGGAGACCGCAATTTTAGGCTAGGGAATGTAAAGAGATCACCACACCTGTTTTAGTAATTCCAGTCTCCAGCCACAGAGTCCCAGTGCCCTATGTCCTGTGGACACAGACCAGACAGGCTCCTCCCATCCAAAAGAGCAGGCAAGTGCATATGAGCAAGTGCAGACTGAATGGGATATAAGACTGACAGACTACTTGACATTTTGTGCAGCTCGCGTGCTCTTTTAACAAGTGCCCGCAGAAATAAGGTTAGACTAAATAACTCTGAGATGGATAACAAAAGGCTAAGTCTACTTACAATTCAGATTTTAAGTTTTGAAAAATAAATGTAAGTACTAATTATCTGTAGCAGACTGACCACCTGTTAACAATTTTACTAGCTTAGTAGCATTACTATCAACATCTAACTATGTACAGAAGGATATGTACGTATTTTATGCATGTGCATAGAATTATAGATGTACGTATGTGATATTCCAATTACGGCTATTTTGTTCTTTGTGATTATTTTGCTACATTTTGTCTTTTACAATTTTATCCAGTTGCTCAAAGTACGTTATTTCTTTGAGGTAGTTCTCTTGATCTCTTCCTTCCCAGCTCTTGCTCAGGGTGTGTATGACTCAGTAAAGGTGGTCACAGCAGACATACAGGTGTCACTGCCAAGTACCAGCAGCAGAACCTTAGAGGAGAAACCGCTGTAGTTTAACACCAGTAGTGCAGTTTAATAGCAGTAGTGTAGATTAATAGCAACTCCATCTTTTCACAGATGCTTCACTAGTCCATGTCTCTTGGTGTCAACAGACCAATTTCAACTCATACAACTTACAGCTCTGTACATTCCCTCTGCAGTGACTCGAGTCCCTGACAGTTCTCTCATGAATGGCAAAGCTGAGAAAACTGCAGGAAAATATGAGAAAAACTGTTTCTCTTCAGGTTTTCATTTATGAAGCAGAAATATCCAAAGGGGTTATAGTTTAAGAACATGCAAAGTGTGATGTTGTAATGCCAGAAAAAATACAAACTACAGCTACGTTGTTGACGTCTGCTAGTCCCTTGAGCAGCCACAAGTGCTCTCCAACTCAGTGCATCCGTCCCTGCTGCAGTGACGAGGCCTTCTTCGCAATGCTCCTCAGCCATCTTGTTTGCTCGGTCGTTGTCACAAGTCCCATCAAAGGCACATAAAGCACAGAGAGAAAGCCAGGTGTAACATGACAAGACTTGCACACTCAGAACAGGCAAAATCCTGCATCTCAAAGGTCTACATGGAGTGTCCTAGAGATGAAATGCAAAGACAGTCGCATAGACATGGCTACAGGTACCATCAGGAGATTCCCTTCCCATCTTTTCTCCATTCAAAGCAGCCTGTAAGCAGAAGCAATAATGGTTTGTCATCATCATCATGCTCATAAGATTGGAGGAAAAAAAGAAAAAAAAAAAAAACACCAATTATTGCTGTAGGCCTTTAGTGAAAGTATTTAATTATTTGCATTTTCTAAATCAGTAATGGACAGATTATGAACGATGTACTCCGGTATATTAAGCCATGTTCTGCAACATTAAAGTCACTAGAATATTGGCTGGGCACTAACAACACTCAATTCTGCACGGCACAAACGGGGACCTGCACGCACACGGGCATCCTGCCTTCACAGGTGAGAAGCAAATGGGCAACCGCCGTGACGAGCACCAGCTACGCACTGAGCAGGGGGGTTGTTGGAACAAAAAGGAAGCGTTCCCTTCCAGCCGGAGCAGCACATCAAATTCATCCTTCCTGATTCCCTGGAAACTCTACAAATTAGCTGGTGGAATAAACTTGACTCATGGGAATGCCAGTTTTGCAATTTGGTTGCCTATGCCTATTCATCAGCAAGTTACACATTGTAGAGGTCAAATATTGCTATATACTTCAGACTTTGGATTTTTTTTTCCTAAGACAGTCTAAAAAAATTAGATTTTAACACTAAGATATACAGAAACATTCCATTTGAGATGAAAATGACCAACAGCTGAATGCATTGATCTATAATAAAACTTAACAACATTCAAATTTGAAGGCTTCCAGGAAGTTTCTGCAGTTATTTCTGCACTAGCTCTATTTCTCAAGGCATACAGAAGGAATTAGACATCGATGCTGCGTGCACAAGAACTACAAGCATCAAGTTCTGAAGTGAGAGCTAGGTTTATTCCATGCAGTGAGCAGAATATGATCACACACAATGCTCAGAACTGAAAACTGCTCTCAAACCACGCAGTTTTTATTTCAGGTTCAAAAACTCTGGGGCGGTGAAAGAGAAGTAAGAAAAAATAAAAACGAAACATGCAAGCAAGCAAAAAGAATTCTTTCCGCTTTTGAACCATTCTTCTAGCAAGAAACAAATCTGAAAAAAATATTTTTGTAATTACAGCCTATTTCTTGTGAGCAACTCAATCCAGTGAAAAAGGCAAGAGATTTCAGCAAGTGCAGCGCGCATTGCACCATTTCACACAGAACACAGAATCACTGCTCCAGCACAAGCACACGTACATCCTGAGCAAGGGTGCTGAAGCTTACACCCCTGGGTAAGTCAAACACTTACCCCTATTAACCTGCTTTGGTTCTTAAAAATTCACACAACCGAATAACTTCCAGAATTCAGCAGTTTAAAAGAAATCAAAGATCCCAAGAGAGACACGTGCCTTCCCCCCACATGAGCTCCTAAAGTGTTTGGCAAACTCAGTTTAGCAAAATTTACTGGCTAAATTTCATTTTGGTGCACATGAAGAGACAATAGGGTGCTTTTGCCTTGAAAAATTTAGCAGGCAACTAAACTGAACATTATACACAATTAGCATCTTAGTATTTTATTCATTGCATCTTTTATACAGAATAAGCTTCACTGGTATTTAATTTACTGCAGTATTCTGTTGGTGTAGCAACAGAGGATTACATTATAAACAAAGAACAGTAAGTTTGACCTGAAAAATTGTGTGTATATATATATGTAATTCTTCAGTTGACAAACAGCATCACAATTACTATAAAAAAATGAAATAAGCATAGAAGCTAAGGGCAATTTTTGCTTTTGATTTCTAACTGCTATATTTTTTAAAATGATCATAAATATTAGCAGCCAACTTCCAGCAACTAAAAATAGACACAGCTATAATTGTCTACCACCAGTTTTGAAATAATGGAGAAAACATACAATGGGGAAAAAAAAAAGTGTTCTTTTCACTTAACACCTGTGACCTATTTACACTCTATAGGTTAAAAACCCCCAAAATCATGGGAGGCAAGGAATTTTAAAATAACGCATTAAAGATGGCTTGAAATGGCACTTTTATAAACTCAAGTATGGGATTTTAAAATCACTGAAGCAACACTGAAAAATAATATACTACAGAATGTCTATAACAATTACATTAAAAAGACAAAAAACTACTCCATAGTCACTGAGATGCTCAAGCCAAAGTTATATGTGTATTTTTTAATCAAGATATTTATTACTGTAAAAATGCTCACATTTAAAAATATTTTTTTTTGGATTTTCATTAAAACAAAACTATAAGGGACTACATAAGCCACAGTATGAGGACTCTGCATATATCAACATGCTTCCTCATTTTATAGTGCTAATAAAAATAGTAAGAGAGAAATCTCTAGTATAAATCTTTAATACAGATGGCAGTTTTTTTTTTTTTTTTTTTTTAACTACGTGGGTGTATGTGCCTGCAAGCACATGTGCTTGTGTACTGGAACACAAGCACTCAAAAACTTCCAAGTGTATCTAACACACAAAGGTATCCACATTCCCACATGTAACACTCCTATGAAGCCACCTCTCTGCAGGAATCCCTTCTCATGACAGTCAAGTGTCACATGCTGTGCTTGTTTCGGGAAATTTTTCTTCTCATATTTTACTTGGTATATGTAATAATACTTTCAAACGTGGCCATATGCAAGTGCTGAATTTAAACAAGTAATAAAATAAGCGAGTTAGTGACAATTGCATTCACATGAAGTAAAAGATACAGCAAGTATTTTAGAACATCTGGCAACACAGAAGTTCATGATGAAATGGAATGTAGAAGATTTTTCTAAAAAAAATCTAAGTCAAAGCTCAGTTAAATATTGTGGCAAACAACTTGGAATTCATAGAAAGTTTAAATTCACATTACAAAGACTAGAGATATTTTACTAGATAGAACTTTTAAATATGGATACGATTGGCATTTATTTTTAAGCTCACTTCTATAAGAAATAGGCTTGCTTGCTGTACAGGTGATACTTTGTCTATACCATTTATAGTAGAAAAATAAACTCTTTAGCAACCTAGAAATAAGTTTATAAAACTCTTGAAGTTTAATATTTTTTGCTAAACATGCCAATGTTAGACTGACAACTATAAATAAAGGCTATATAGACAACAGATGTAAAGTAGAACAAGTTAGGAATACTACAATTTACAGGACAGACTTTATTGTACTATCGATTCCTGTGTGCTTTGCAATAGGAATAGGAGTGGCTTCTCTTTTTTTCTGTTTTGTGTTTTCTTAGAAAAGATAATTACTTGCAAGAATATAACACAATATCAAGAATTTATAATATACATGTACTTTAAACAGCAGCCAGGTTTACGGTATCATAGTAATCTAAAATTATAATCCAAGACATAATTAGAAGTACAATACCTAGGACACTAAGTGGGAAAGGTAATTTTTATTTTAGGAAAATGGAGCAAATCAAACTCTTAAGAGCCTTAATTCTCAAAATCATCTATTTACTATAATACATACAAGACGATCTTAAATCTTGTTATAAGTGAAGATTACAACAGTGACCATCATAAAGCTTTTTTTTTTTTTTTAAACTACACAAAACATTCTAGCAGCTGTATGAGTCCGAACTTCTTTTCTTTGCAGACTTAAAAAGGTAAATTTTGAGCATGAAAGAAAAAAAAAAAAAAGCTGCTATGAGAAGTCTTACAAATAGTCTTTATCTATGGTCGCCCCTTTGCTACAGTTTGTAACCTTCTTTTTTTTCTTTTTTTTAAACCACTAACAAAACATTTAACCAAAAGATTTGTTTAAATTAAGCAGCAATGTTTTACAGCAAAATCGGTACCAATGTAAAAGGAAAATAAAAGAAAAAAAGATATCATTAAAAAATGGTGCAAAAACAAAATCAGTCATTTGAATTTTTAGTACAACATACCACAGGAAAAAATATGAATACAAGTTTATGTGATTTTATATATATACACACTCCAAAGAGGTTAATTGTCAGTACCCAAAGTATTTATTGCTATGTATTAGCAATGCATTTTTGTATATCTTTAAAGGGTCACATAAAAATAGATTTAAAGAATAGATTAATTGAAGTTGTAGATTAAAACGTTGTTTGGTTTAGAGAATTTTACTACAACAAAGTTCATGTTTATGTATGAAAAGTTATATAACCTTATATGAAAATGTCATGAACTATTTTCTAAACACTAAATGTATTCCCAAGTGGGAAAAATTAAAATATCTAAAATATATTAGATTAAGTTTACAAGACCATCAATGATCTTTTAAACATGCAGCTGTTTACAGAATTAACAGTTTTACAAAATGTTTAGTTCAGTAATGGAACATAAAAGAAATAAAGAGGCAACATCAAAATTTTTGTACAATAGTTGAAACTCACTTTTACAACAAGCATGTCCTTGGTATTGTGCTGTAAGAAATAAGAAGCAAGTTTACCCACCCTTAACAAACTCTCCACAGGCTTACTTACAGGTAAAGATGGAAGGTAAGGGATTGTAAAGTTCTCAGCAGTGCACTTTCCATTCGTCCATATGTCATCCTAAGCATACCATCACAGAAGTCACCAGGAGATTACAAAATAAACTATAGCTGGGCTTTCGTCATTTACATAGAACGTTTGCATGTGAATAAAATTGCCAAAAATAGCATGTTAAATAACAAAAACAGCCATAAAGCAGGCTGTAAGCACTGAATGTTTCATAAATGTATTTTTAAATCATTAAATTTCTATAGAAAAATTTTATTCACAATATATTGTGACAAACTGTCACAGGAATGATATAGTGATTGCAATAAGGTATCATGCAGCAGCAGCTTTGTACTTTATAGCTATTTTTGCTTTTAAAAATTAAATCTCTCCAGTCATGCTTATCACATTTTTTTTTAAATCATCTGCAGCATGTACAAATGAGGAACACAGTACGGGATATAACAAAAAACATGTCCGATCAGTTGGATGTGAATTTTTTTTTTCATAAATATGAAGCACATTACTGTATCCTGAAACATGCATGTCTACAAGCTTTTCCTTACTGTCCAATGCCAGGCTGCCTGCAATCATCTTCTGTTTATATAATGCCAAGAGGGTCTGCTGGTAACTGGGGCTGTATGAGCTGAGGCTGCAGCGGCGGCGGTAACTGCAGAGGTACCATTGGCTCCACCATCTGCACCGGATTGGAAGGAGGGGGCTGACAGGTCGCTGCGGTAGGTGCTTCTACTACCTCCCCATTGTAGAAAAAAAACTGACACTGTTGAATGAAGGTCTCTATCACTGACTGGTGGATCTTGGTGGTAGATAAAAATGCTCTGTTTTCAAAATCAGGTCTCATCAAAGTAGGCCAGAAACAAATTGATAAGTTATCAGCAGTCATAAAGTTGGTTTTATATTGCTGACTAACCCTGGAACAGAAAAACAAGCGCATAGTTAATTTAAAATGGTATATTGTAAACAACCAGCTAAAATTTAACATGTTTTCCTTACTTCCTGACTATAAGATTATTTTTAAACTTTAAGGATTTCTGTTCCTTGTCTCCTGCTATCCATTCCAACAATAGGCCTTGTTTCCCGAAAGCAATTATACAAAAGAACAAAAACATTTTCAGATTTTTGACAGTTAACAAATTAAAAAGTCTGATTACGCTTTGAATCAAGAGAAAAGTTCAAAAACTTTCCGTCCGTGCATTTTTTAAAGTGACAATAATAAATACACTTCAAATTCCTCATCCACTACAGGACTTCACATTCTACTGAGTCAAGCCCAGTAAAATGTCCGGGAGAAAAATGAATGAAACTGCCTCTTCTTACAGGACAGCCAGATGTTAACTGACATTTATGGCACTCAAAGAGAAAATGGATCGTATTTTACTGTATACTTAAAACAAACGCTTAACTAAAATATCAATTAAAGGACATCTTTGCAGATTTTTACTTTTGTACTGGCTAGTAATGGAATTTGGCCCAACTTGCACATCAGTGAAAAATGCACTAAGATCCAGATGCAAAAGTTGAAGCAGATGCCCGCATGATGGTACGGCTGCTCTCCTATTAAATGAATGATGAGGATTCTTCTCAGGTTGAGGACATATTTGAACTTGGTTTTCCAAAAAGACAGAAGACTTTGAAATTCTGTACTTATGTGCTTTTCGTTCAATTGCTAGGGACTGAAATAATGATATAATAAGACCTTAAAATAATCAAATTCACTCCTGACATGAGAAGTACTTGTTATATAATAGCTTTCTAATGAAAGCTGAAATTACCTTTCCATATTGTTAAGTTCTAATTAAATTTTCTGCTTCTACTTGCTTTTCTATAACTGTCCAGATATAGTATTACTACATAAGATTTTTTTTTTTTTTTTTTTATGACACAGGCCTCCAATAACGTTTGTTGTCCTTAATGTTGCCTAGTTTTTTGCAGGTGTCGACACAGGCTCTTCACCTATCATCTAAATTCATTATTACAGTACTATTGTAATAGAACATGATTACAAAAATGCAATTCTTTTCTTTGATGTACCAAAATTATCCTATAATTAAATGCCTCCTCACAATTTGTATTTTTTTAACGACAGTGTAGAAAAGAGTCAGAATTTTGTTTTCTAAAATCATTTTGTTTTCTAAAATAATACCACAATTTTATCTAACAGTGAACATTAGAAATTCTATATTAACAAAACTAAGAGACAAAAATTCCCTACTAAGATACTCAGATGGAATTATGTCATTCCTATGTTATAGTAGACATAAGTAACTAAAAGCTGGTTTTCCTGTAGAAAATGGAAAAAAAAAAAAAAAAAAAAGAAAAAGAAAACACTTTAGCAACTTGTCATTTGTAATTTTGATGATCAGCAAGAACAGGCTGCAAGAATTTCAGCTGGCTATAATCCACAGATTCAAAAGCTGTGAGAGTTATAATAAGCACTAGAATTACTACTGTAAGAAAATATTTTCATTAATTTATAAAGCATTTAAAGTACCAACTATAAAGGCACATTATTTATTCCAAATACTGCGAGCATACACAAATACTCTCAATCTGTTTTGAATAAACTGGGTCCAAAGGATACTTGGACACTATTCCTCAATGAAAGTAACATTAAAATTCATTTTTCTAAAATAATTATGCTCTACTTTAAGAAAAAAATATCCCCAAAATCAAGAAGTTCTTCTTCCTCTATCTATTTAAATGCCCCAAACTACAAAAATTATTTTGCAACTTACACATCATCGTATATAACAGCAAATATGGTGTATAATATATAATGGCATGTATGGTATTGTCATGTTACATATACCAAATTGTCCAAAAAACACTAGCTACTTCTTAAATCATGGGCTGCTGGATGACAATGCCTTTTCTTAAGGAGTTTAGATTTTGTTTTAGGGTTGGTGATGCTAATTCTGCCTGTTACTCAAGTAGGTCAGTAGCCTGAGTGGTCTTCAGAGAATAATCCTGCTTCAGCCGAGTAAGAATCACTTTTTATGTGTTTTGATGACCAAATATGACCACAACTGTGCACATAAAAGGCCTGGTTATAAGATAGTATACTACTTCTAACATGAGTTTATAGTAAATTCAGAAACAATCTTTAAGAATGAATCATTAGATTTCCATGCGACATACACGGTTTTGAAGACACGCAGAAGATATTAATTTCAAGCAATATATCTATTTTTAATTAGCATTCCTTAATAGTTCTCAGAAATAAAAGGCAAGAAAGAAATTCAGAACTTCCTTATTTTAGCCATTTGGCACACAGTTTTTGCTGCTATATTTATATCTTGACTTAAACTGGTCCTGTTCAGATTGAGGGAGAGGGAAGGGAATGACCTCAAGAGATGAAGTCAATCTCATATTAATCTATGACTTTAACACCTACCTCCTCAAAGAAACTGGCAAATGTGGTGTACATTTGCCCCTTCAATGTTTTTATAGTAGTGATTCTATGCAGTAGTAGTGATAGTAGGTATTTACACATAGAAGAGAATATGCAGTATTTTCTTGAAATCGCTTTCCAATCAGCCTTTTTAACTACTAGTTTCAACTTCTATACTAACAAGTGAACAATGCAAAATGAAATTCAGTTTTGATGGTCCACTAATTGTTACTAGTATAAATATTTGTTTGCAATTGACATAAATAAAGATTTAATAGAAAAATAATACTAAACCTGTTTAGATGTGTTATTATGTATTTGAAGACATCATAGTTCACAGGAGGGAATTTCTTCACAATTTCCTTTAACTCATGCAGTCGCTCTGTTTTATCCAGGATCTCTAAAAAATAATTTTATCATACATTTATGAAGACTGAGTAATGTGTTGCTAGATCTTTTTTCCAGTACAAAGATAATCACAAAGAAACACACACAAAAAGAAATCTATAATATTCCTATCTCCATATTATTGCGAGGATTAAATTCCCCATCATAAAGAGGTAATAATTCATACAAATATTTTTCTGTATTTATTTTTCTCTGTCCTTAACAGTAGAAAATCAATTCACTAACTCACTGCTGGCTTGTAGAATGATGAATAACAGTGTGACAAGATCATTTCCTGTTAGATTTTCCTCTGTTTGCAAAACACTACAATTTAAAATATTCTGTAAAATTTATTTGGAGTATGGTTCTATACAGAATTTAGGGAAAGAAGGTACTTTCACAAACTTGAATATCTTAAGCCTGTCAATTAGTCAAATATATGAATGAGTCTGATGTGGTTATTATGAATACATTTTTTAAAGGAGAAAGATTTTCAGACTCACAGGATATTGTTTCTTTCAAAGAGTAATTAAACCACATAAAGAAAAGGACTAGAGAATAAAATACTAGCTATTTGTGTTACTGTTATATAATAATGACAAGTCAATACTGTTTGGCAACTTGAAATGAAAGAACTGAGTTCATGTAACTCAGGATCTGTCAATAAAAACAAAATTCCAGAACCTGTAAGTTTTGCCATAGAGAAAATGGGACTTTCCTGCAAACCAATTGCAGGCACTGCAGGATTCATCCAGGAAGGACTGGATGAATCCATATTATCCTAACAAATATCCACATGGGGAGGAACATTATAGCTCACCCATTCACTCAGAATTATCTTCCATAAATTCCTATTCTACGTAAAACCATTTCTGACCTACTATATCACTTTGGGAAGTGGGGGAGGATGGGGGGAGAGGCGAGGGAGGGAGGAAACAAAAAAGCAAGCAAACAAAAAACCACTAAAAAACTGAAGAACTGAACATTCTGCCATTTGCACTTCCATTCCATGGTGATTTGTATTATAGAAGGAATAGAAGCTAATTAACAACTGAAACACAGTTCTAAGAACCTTCATCATATGCAGAGCAATATATATAGTGGAACAAAACAGATTCCTCCAATTAAATTGTCTAGAAGGTTGGGAAATAAAAAAGTACAATTTAGAAAAAAAATAAATACAATCAGGTTATTTTTGTCTTATAGTTGTTAAACATATCAATAAAATGGGCATGCCTAAGCAATTAAAATAATCTATTTCAATGCAGTTGGTTATTTCAACTTACAATAAATTTTAAAAATATAGTAAGTGCAATCAATAAAAGCAGACAAGTTATTACTTACTTGATGTTTCTAACAACTCTTGATGCAAAGAGTAAGGAACCAAGGGGTCTGGCAGATCTGCAAAAAAAGCTTTGAGAGCCCCAGCCACAGCATTTACTGTCACTTCCATAGATTCTAGACTGATACTATGATCTGTAAGACAAAATTTAACAGCAATATAAGCAAAACCTAAATCTATTATTCCTCATAGTATTTTAATGAAAATAAGAATTTGATAAAAATACCAAAAATGAAAGTGTTTCCAAACATGAACAAGTGAACCACTGGATTAACTTACATCTTTGACCCATACATAATCAAGTAAGAGAAAATCTGATGGAAAAACAGGAAAAACAAACAAAACAAAACCCAACACACACAATACACACCCAGTACAGGATTTTTTGGGGAAAAAAAAATGTTTATTTGGAAATAAGAGTTGCTTAACTCTTCATGTGGACCATATCTGTGATCTGGTACATGTGGCCATCTTTGAAGTATTTTAAGCACAGACAAAAAAATGTGCCAAAAATTACACATGGTCAGAACAACTTAGTGCTAAATTCCCAAATACCAGAAGCTGTATTTTTTATAACTATTTTTTTAAAAAAAATTGAAATTTAGAGTGCTACATAATTTTTAATCCAAAAGAAGAAGTGGAAGCATCCCAGGCTGCAGATCCCCCAAAAGGGTCCAACTCAGTTGTTTCAAAGGTGACTTTTTGAGAGCTTTTATTTATAATAATCGATCTGAAACTCTAGAAGATCCTGTAGTAAGGTGATTGAAGAATAACCAGCATTTCAGACTAAACAGACCCAGAACAACATGAATATGGCATAAAAAACCAAACATTTGGCCTATCATACAGTAAAAATTTTACTAGGATGATTTCTTTTCCATGGACTTAACTTCATGATTAATATCCAATACGATTTTAAAAATTTTAAATAGAAAAATCTAATATGTAACCTAAATGAGTAAACATGCAGGCCTATCTCTTAAGACATCAAAATGAACAGCATAATATACAAATCATATTCCAATATATTTTAGCATTATGATAAAGACTGTATTAGACATTTATTATCAATATTTAATTGCTAATGTAGATTATTTCACTGAAGTAAATATCAAGATTTTTTTCTTTAAAACAAAGAGAAGCTAAATGCCTAGGACTGATGAACTATTAACCTAAGATGCAACATTTCAGTTAGAAAACTAATAGCAATTGGAGACGTAACAGAACAAAAATACTTGTTAAGTAGGTAAGAAATGCTAAGCAAGATCAAACTGTTTATCTAATTGCTAAGTCTCTAATAAAAGGAAGAATTCTTGTAGACAGTAAGAGCTGGTTTTATGCATTGCACCCCCGCTTATAAAATGGGCTACACCAATCCCGTATACACGAGGTTATCAGGCAATCAGTGCTAGACAATTCAGTCAGAGATACAACTCATTCATATTGCACTATCCAATAAAAATCTATAGAGAAATAAAAGTCTATTTTAGCTTTAAATAATAAAATGTATCATTACCTTGATCAAACTGCTTCTGAATATTGTCTTGATCTGTTTTATTTCCACTAACACGGTACAGGCCTTCAGTACATAATCCTTAGCAGGCAAAGAAGGAAAACAAAGAAAAAAAAAAAGAAAATCACATAAAAAAGGTATTTCTTACAGAGCACAACAAAGCTAGCCACAATTATTAGTTAAGAAACCTAAGGTAGGAATATAAGTGTAAATGTCTAAAAAAAGAAACATGTTAACCACTGAGACAAGAGACACTGAACTGCAAAAATGCACAATACGAGGGGTCTAGTGAGTCCACTGTTCTGTGTGAACAGGAACCTCTGCCAGATTGGACAACAATGTTCTTTCTTATGTACACACAGCAATAACAGCCCTAGGAATCCAAACTCTTTCCAAGTAAGAAAATTCTAGTACTAAATTCTCATACATTGATACATTAAAAATCCTACATGAACAACAGCATTTAAGAGATTAATGGGATGCTCAATTCACACGCTCAAAGCCAGCCAAAAGCAAGTGTTTTACTACTGTTTCTTGCATTTATGTAATTCACAGAATACAAAGATGTTCTTTTTTAAGTACCAAAAACACTAAGCACTATGAAAGTCTCTCGTTTGAGACTCACCCAAAACTAGGAAGCTCTCACCTAAAGTTTAATAGCTCTATAATTTACATTAACCAATTATTAAACAAGCTCTCAACCTTTTCATGAAGTGTTACTCTTAATCTTTTATTTCATGGCATGTTCACTTTGACAAAAGAATAAAACACTTCAATTAATATGACACGACAAACAGCAATTCACTTGTTCTGTATCTGTCAAAGAAAAGGTAGGTGCATTCTTTATCTCATTAAGAAATGGATGACAGATCTGAAGATACTTTAATTTCATTCTTTCCCAGCACAGTCACTGTGTGGTTGCTTTAAGTCTGGAGAGAGGGAGAGCATGAAGAGGGGTAGCATAATCACAAGTACTCCTTGAAATACACTGACATCTTAAGTTTATCTTCATTGTTTAGAAATTATTTACATAATTCCCATGATGTTCCCTTTGAAGAGATACCTTAATTAGCAACACAGCTCAAGTGCACAACATTTGTTCATGAATATTTATTTCAAAACATTTATTTACAGTTTTCAGGGATTCTCACACACTAATCTATTAATGTGTGCGCTCCTCCTCTGTCCATCACATAGTCAGTCCTCAATTAAGAAAAACAACTCATGTCTGTTTCTCATCCACTTAAATTTGGACAGAGTTTCCCCTGTTGAGTAAGTCCAAAGTTGCAAAACAGAAAGAGGGTCATAAATACTGAAACTCAAACTTATCCCAATCTTGAGGTGAGCACTCGATCACTCAGGCTGGAAGACACCTTGAAAGGAAGACACCATCTCCAGGCTGAACAAGCCCAATTCCCTTCACGAAGCTGATACGAAGCTGGGGGGAGTAGCTGACACCCCAGAGGGCTGCGCTGCCATCCAGAGGGACCTGGACAGACTGGACA
>JAWLRI010000215.1:6505574-6528855 GCA_034781795.1 Crypturellus tataupa
GGGGGGTTGGACTAGATGACCTCTAGAGGTCCCTTCCAACCTTAGGCATTCTATGATTCTATGATTCTATGATTCACCTCTCCCCGTGGGTCACGAGCTCCAGCTCCCTGACTGTCTCAGTGACCGAGAGACTCCCCCGAGTCTGTCAACAACTTTGTTAAACCAGGGCACCTGCATCATTTAACAACACACACAAAAAAAAAATCCCGTAACACCTCTAGCACAAAAACGCACATGTGTAATTTTAACCCAAGTAAGTAGAAGTCTAGAAAAGCTCTTGGATAAACCCACTCATAAACAGTACTTGCAACTAAACGGTGGTATGTAAAATATCACAAAACAATCACTACACAACTATAAAAACACTCCAGCTATAAATGTGCCATAAAAGTTAATAGCAACACTACAATACTTTAGAATAAAAGGAATTGCATTCATTTATATTTCAAAACCATGTAAAAATATTTAAATTCAATCATACCAATCGTATTGGAGGTAAAAAACCTTTAACCTTTAGTTAAACACTAAATTAGCCCCTAAAAAGTTGCACTCATGTCAAACAAATCTGACTACTTTTGAGACTGGGTAGCTATTCAACTTTCATATAATATTACAGAAATCTGGCCAGTTATCCACCACTTTTTTCCTTAAGAAGCAAAGCAAGATTTTAGTTTTGTTGGTAACAGTGTTTCTCTCTACTTAAGGAATAGATTTCCACAAATCTAGGTTGCAAATCAACAATGTAGTTGAGACATTTACATCAATTGACATAAGAAAATGACCTTATATTCAGTTCACCAGGATAAACCAGCAAAATACTCCAAAATAACTGTATCGTCAAAACTTTCTTTTGGAAGACCATAACTGAAAATAACTAGTGTCAAAGGACTGCAGTAAGCAGTCCCTCTAATTCTCAGGTTACATTCTTCTTAAATCTGAAAGTAACACAGGTAAAAGCATATAAACATCAACAGCTTTTATATAATGTCATCAACTATATAAAAAACTATGTTCTGCAAAAAATTACAAATAAGATCATAGGATCTCCACCAAAACATAGCTTTTCTGCAAACACTATATATAAATATGCAATGGAAAGTTTGATAGTTCAACATTAGTAAGCTGCATACCTGAGAGTTTCAAAATTATTTTATCTTCATCAATGAACCTAAAAGAAAGCACTAACCACCAAGCAACTCATTTTGCTAAATTACAAGAAAGTCAAACATGTAGATTAGATAAATGAAGCATAATCCTACAACCACGGACAACATATTAATTGGTAAATAAACATATTTATGATATTTAGCCAAGTATCTCTCATTCCTTACCTAAAACCGACAGTTATTAAATTTAAGGTAATAATTGCACGGTGTTGCATAATTTCTTTTAATCAATGTTCCAACATAAGAAATAGTATGTGCTGTTCCTGTTCTGTACTAGTAGCATCAGAACAGTACATTTTGCTTCTGAAATGGAGACTCTAATAAATATACTGCTTATTTAGTTTGTATCTGCTCAAGCATTAACCACTTCCCTCCCTCAAAGTTGCTACTTCCACTACCATCCAAGAAAGAATCCAAGGGGATACAAGCACTATATCACCTCTGAAAAAGAGAAATGATTTAAGAAGATTAGGTGATAATAAAACTTATTCTCTGAAAATACCAACCTAAATAGAAACATAGAAAATCTCAGTGCATTCTGCCCAGAATTAATACGCTCCTTCAACACAAAGAGGTTTATGGTGAAATTTTTAAGGACACTTTCCTATCTTACCTTCCCATCTGAGCACCTGAAGCAGAAAAAAATATGTTCTATATTATTTTTACCTTTAGTCAGAACCCAGAAGATACAAAGCACTGATTTCTATAATTTCAGACAGACATACAATATTTTGGTCAATCATGCATGTAACAATTCTCCTTTTCTTTTTACTTTCTTTTTGATAAGCAGAAAAAAAACCTCTAAAAGTGAAAATAATTTTGGAATAATGTCTGTTTTAAAACTTACCTATTATTTACTAAAACTATCACCTCTGAGAGATGAGGCACACAAAATATCAGCAACTACATACCAAACTTGACCACAGGACAGCAGTTGTTTCTTTTTTCATTTGTGAAAGGCTTCAGGAATAATAATTAAAAAAAAAAATCTTTAGAAGTATTAGAAGTCACATTTTCTGAACTCTGTAAGATTAGAAACAAATTGATACCAAATATCACAAGTATACTGCTTGGGTATATTAGATATTGCTTAGATACAAGCAAAATACAGGAAATGCATTATGTTTCAGAATCTGTTTTAAACAAGACTTTCAAAGACTTTGTGCTTTTCAAATGTGGAACTTAAGCCTTTACTTAAATGTTGTAAAGACATAAGCACCTCTTGAAGATCAAACAAATTACAACCAATAAATGGTTTAAGGACTACTTATCAAGAATGTTGGTGACTCATACTCCTAGAATTTAAAATTTTCACATATGATGGAAAAATTAAGGCATTCAAACCAAATGCTAACTTTACCTCCTGAGATTCCGATCTAGTCAAATCGGAGATTTGAAAACACTTTTCAATTCCAAAGCTTTGAACATGGATCAGAAACTGGCAAGGGGTGGGTGGGAGGAAAAGGAACAGGAAAAAAACACTAAACAGGAAGTCCTTTGTATAGGATAGAAAGATAACAGAAATATATTGATTGGTTTCATTCACGCAGAATTGGAACAGACTACAGTTCTTGATTAAACTAAAAGCATTGGCACAAATGTGTGGAGAGTGAAAGGACCTTGAGGGAAGATGTTACTCTGAGGGCTCAGGTCCCAAAGCATAGGACACCCAACAAAGCTTTGGTAGACTGAGCACTGGCAGGTTGGACGGAGTTCGCATTGACAGCAGGCTGACTTGCCAAGGGACAGCTGAAATGCAGAATGCCTCCCCAGGGCCAAGGGTCAAGTTGCTGATACAGAAAGAAGTTCACTGCAGTGGAAATGGCCTCCTGGACTTTAGTCCAAAGCTAACGTCTCCTGGCTTGTCTTCTTCAGACCAATACACCCAAGACGAACACGTGGATTTTACTATCAGCCAGTCCCAAAGGCAATGCTGTCATTCAATTTCAGGACAAGCTACGAATGCAGGCGAGTGAAACACTCTCTTTGAACATGCTCCTTTCTCAAAATCAAAGAAATTCTACCAAAATGAGGCTGCACAACAACCTCAACACAGGGCTTCAGTCTTGTAACAAATCTACAGACTACTACTACTCCTTCAATATAAGGAGTCATAATAAAAACAAAGCTACCATATCCAAGTATAAGATTTGGAAAGAGACCAATCAAAAGTTACCAGCATACACTCCAATGTAGGAGAATAAAAAAAAAAAAAAAAAAGTGACAAGATTCAGAGGTTTTATTCCATCTTTCCCAAGTGATTAAGAACAACAATAGGACTACTCTTCCAGCAGCCACACAAAAGGCATGCAGAATGCACAGTATTTGTGCAGCTAGAAGTTCTCCCGCTTTCAGTACCTGCAGAGCAGCATTCCATGATGAGCAAACATAAAAGTAGTCAACTAAAAAGCAAAGCAGGATGTCCCAAGTAAGCACTTTTGAGAAGACCCTGGCATTTTGAAAAAGTCAGCAATTTAACTAATCATCTTATACCTCAAAGATACGTCATTAGAGAAGAATAAAAGTGTTAAATCTTCTGTCCAAGTGAACTGATAACTTCAGGAGGGAAAGAAAATGAAATAGTAATCATGTTTCCACACTGCTGTAGTTCTCCCTTTCCCACAAGCTAGTGAAACAAATCCTTTGTGATCAAATACTTTTTTAAAGCCTACTACACAGTCAAAAGGAGTAAGAGACAACAATGCATTTAAGCAGTTTTCTTTAGTTCTCAATTTATAATTTTGTTGTTTGAAAATATTCTCATTTAAACATTCTCAACTCAGGACACTACTACTTGATTCTACAGACTCCTGAGATCCACAACAAAAATACACATTAGCCAGAACACCAGAACTGAGACAGTGACGTACCCTTTTCATCTTTCCCCCTCTACAGATATCAGCAAAACCAAGATATTTCTGCAGTTATCTATACGATAACTGCCTCCTTTCTCCTTCTCCGCTTTTCCCCACGCCATGAAAACAGAAAACAAAAGGGAGAGTAACACCCCCCCCCCTCCCCCCCCCAATAATTCAGCCTCAGGTAAGAAATCAGTAAGAAAGATAAAGGTTAAAGGTAGATTTATACTTACATTTCTGACTTCCAAGAGATCAGTGCCTGTGGTTTCACTGCCCCCCTGCTTTTATTTTTATTGTAATAATACAATATAAAAGTCTTCAGAATGAGCTGTTAGGCATGCCACCTGTAGTACCTCTGTAGTCACTGCTCAAAGATAGCAGTAAAACTCAATTTTAAGCAAAGAAAATCCTTTAGTTTTACTCCTGATAAAACACTGTCACCTTACAACAAACACCGTATTACAGAACTAAAAACACATTGAGGGAAAAAAAGTACTTCATTTTCTGCTCAGCGATACCTCGTAGCATGTACCCACCTAAAGAGAATGCCCTGCTTTCTTCAGTGCCAGCCATTGATTTCCACTGCCCTGCTTGCTTCAGAACTCTCAGACACACACCTTCAGAGTGAGCAAGACCTATGCACTCAGTGAACGCTGACAGGTCACACCCCAAACCTCAAAACAACTCCCCACTGTCAAATGTAGCCTTTGCTGTTAGATTAACAAGATGAGACTGTACTCGCCTCATGACCATACAGTAAATGGACTGAAAGCAACAGAGAGATCAGACAGAGAAGAGAGAGAGATGAGAGGCATACTGTGAAACTGCACCTTAACGTGAAAAAAAACCCATTCATATTTTACTTGCAGTGAACCAAGAAAATTTTGAAATAAATGAAGCACCACAAACCACATTGTATTAAAACAACCTCCTCACACACTCATTCTAGGAACGCATATCATAAAACTCTTCACAGCTATCAAACACTCAAAGATGCTACACTGGAATTCACACAAACTGCTTTGCATTTTTCACGCAGGAATCACTGTATGTACAATAAACAATATTAACAGAAGACATTTTTCTACCTTTGCAACACTTTAAAATGCAAGGTTAGTTTTACAAAAAAAAAAAAAAAAAAAAAAAAAAAAAGCAATCTTGCTGACTAAACTGTTTGAAATGTTTAGTTTCTAAACATTTTCTAAAGCCTGTTTTCTAAAATTCAAAAAAGTGAATTTCAGAGTTTTTATTATTTTAAATATACTGGAAATGGTGAGAAATGCAAGATCAGAATGCTACTGGGTGAAAATTCAGCTGGGATTAGAAAGTAGTCAGTTCTCAAAATTATAGAAGTGTTTAAATTCCACTGTTCAATTGTTGAAAGGCAAATCAAATAATTTTTTATACACGAAAAGGCAATCACCAAGTTATATTAAATAAACAATTCACAGAATTATTCTCTTTTCAAATAGGCTTTTCCCATAATAACTTTAACATTCCAAAAGTACTTTAAAATGCAAAATAAGAGGCATTACTTGTTATGTAATTGCAAAATTTTTCCTCCAAAAATGCTATCTTACCTGTATCTTCAATGAATTGTACACATTTTTCAACAAAGAGAGGTATGGGTTTCTCCGCTGTAACCAGATCCTGTAGGGGCATCCCAAAGTAATTGCTTTCCCAGTTTCTACGGATTGGAGGATTTAATGGCTTTGTTTTCTTTTTCTGCTACAAGAAAACAGAGTTATTTAAGTAACAATTACATAATACACAAGTAATATTGTAATTAACTTACAGAGCACCATTCAATAAGATCAAACAAATCACCCATCTGTTGGGCATCCAAATTGGCAAGCTAAGTAAAAATAGAAGTACTTTTACAACAGTATGTATTAGGTAAAAAGAACTCAAATCAATTCTAAGATTTGGTCATTTGTGCATCAGATAAGAAACAGGATGACCCAGTACGGTAGAGACAGGGCCAAAACAGTGACAAAAATAAAAAGATCCTACTTGTTTAGAGAGTTGCTGCAACTAGTCTTCCTATATTATCATTCAGCAATAGTCACAAGAAAATCTTCATTAGGCAAAACTATAACAATATCTCTACAGAAATTTTTAAAATCAGACTGTGACTGAAAGTTCTGAACACAGTTCTGCTATATTAAAGATAATAGATAATCTCTACATTGCAACCATTCTAGAAATATGCTGTTAGGGAATATCTAGGAAACAATGTGAATGTAAGTGTTGCATATAGTTCTATTAAGCAAGAATGCTTTGTTATAGGCCTAGAATTTTAGCGAGAAGGAGGCCTGCACCTAATAAATCTTAGTAGATTTGATAGGCAGCTTTTGGGGTTTTTTTTTGTTTTTAATTTTTTTAAATGAGAGTGGCTTTTCATAGTTGAACTAATAACTCCATTTTGGATAATTACAGGAATTACATTTCATCCAACAGCACGTTTCTTCTTTGAAAGCTGATAAAAATATTCAGAGATGGTAGTGTAAAACAATCAATCAATTGGCTGCACAGCACCTGAACATGGAAACTGAATAAACACTGCAACAAACTCTAGCCCTTAATTTTCAGATTTATACACAGTAAAATAATAAGCTAAAAGCAGTTATACTTTAATGTTGAATGGAAGATTTTAGCGGTATCTACATCAAGATAACAAAAAAAGCAAAAACAACATGAAATGACTGTCTTCCAAGGTGTTTGGCACATATTCCCATCATTTGGGAATAAATAGAACATCACAGACACTCAGGTGACAGATCTCAAACCCAGTAGATTGAAAAAGATTATGTCACTCTCTGATTAAAATAATATTGGAATATCATGTATTAAACAAATGTTTTTGCTGCAAGTAGAAAGCACTAGGATCTTTCAGAACTTACAACAATTAAAACAGTAATGAATATTACAAATATTTACATAGAGTACTTCAATATGGTATGAAACATCACCTATGTCCATAAAAGATATTTTTCTAATGACTATCCTACATTTAGAAGAATAGATTCAAGGCACCAAGATATCAAATGTGACATTATGCATCCTCAAAAAAGGAAGTTCTGGGGGAACTGTATATCTGAAACTGTCAATTTGATCTACAATCTGGAGAGTGAAAACTTAGTCTAAAGAATAAAAAGAGAAAGCTCACATAAAATTAGAGAGCAGGGATGATCCTTGGGGGGCGATTCCATGAACATAAAATCAGACCTTCACCAGATAGACATAAAGCTACAATAATAAATTTATCTACTATTTGTCATTATGTATTGATGTTCCCTCTCTTGTGCAGTTTGTATTGAACTCTCTCAATATTTCCTTTTTTCCCTTGTACATGAGGGTGAGTAAACTATCCTATGATATATAAATCCAATGGTCTCTTTAAATCATGCAATTTGTACTTCACAAAATATACTGTTACAAAGTGACAATACAACTTTGAAGAACTAAGACACTCTTTTAAAGTATTTTAAAAATAATTTGAGATTTTCATACTTTAAGCTGTACGTCTAGTGAATAAGTGAATAGCTAGCTCTGAACACAAAGACATGCTACTATGCCAAAGACCTGCTTTTTGTCAAGTTGTTCAATCGGCTTCAGAAAGAAGTTCAGCTCTTATTTCTACCAAAAATAAACTTTAGTGAAAGCTAACTTTCAGTCCCTCTCCTGTGCCCTGGGAAAAGAGCTGTCAGCTGTTCTATTCCATCAATCATAGCACAAAATTTTTGCAATGATAGCACAACAGCTTGTCAGGATAACAAAAAGCTTAAACTTTATCAGAGCAAAAGTAACTTAAATTTTCTTAGATGAAACAACACTTAAAAAAAATCACTGTTCTATATTAATAGTCAGGGAGTACCTGAAAAAGTTAAAATATTTCAAATATTCTAAATTTTGATGGAGAGACTATGCTTTTGTTAATGGTATTTTTAGTTCAACAGACAGCTCAGCTAAATACACACACTCTGTACATGACACTAATATTGAATACTGGGAGCACTAATTTGGGCACAAAGATAGTTTTGTAAGCTCCTCCTAAATCATAGCAACAAAGTGCTAATAGTCACTAAGCCAGGCACCAAGAACCAGCACAAAGGTTTTGTTAGCTAATCTTAGCATAAAGCTCAAGTATGACAACTATGCCACTGCTTCACTGCATTAAAACACAAGCCCAACACCATAAAACTAAAGCCCTTGGTTTTCATTTAAATTTCACCCAACAGCTGAGGGTGGAAGGGAGTCCTGGAGATCATCTATTGTAGTCCTCGGTCCCAAGCAGGGTCACTTTGAGCAGGCTGCCCAAGACCATGTCTCACTTCTGAATATCTCCAAGGATGGAAACGCCACAATATCTCTGTGTAACCTCACAATAAAAACAATTTTCCTCATGCTGAGACAGGACCTCTTGTGTTTCAGTTTGTGCCCGTAATCTCTCTCATTCTGTCACTGTGCACCACTGGGGAGCCCAGATCTGGATATGCTACTCCAGTTGTGGCCTCACCAGGGCTCAATAAAATTTGATTTCCTGTAATTGTAAGCTACACTAAAGCAAGATTTCCACCACGGGTTTCACCACTTGCACCAGGGAGACACTAGTCTGAGGCTTCAGCCAGTTGTGAGACTGGAGAGTACAACACACTTAAACACGATCTTTCAGAATCAGCTTAGAAAACAAACAAACTCTCTAAACTAATGACCAATTCTCACTGCAGCAAAGCCACTTACTTGAGCAAGTTCTTTCTGTTTAAAAGGGATACTCCTCCTTTTTTCTCTCATCTGCTTCCCATTACAACTCCTGTCCTCATTTGCTTATCCAAGGGAAGTTCAGCCATTCCTCCTCTGCCTCCCACACATTTCACTCCTACTTTTAACATACGGGAAACTTTCTGCCTGTTTTCATTTGCATGAGGGAAAAGTCAATATTTAAAGACTATAAGGCAGATGATGGTCCCTATCATATCTTCCCATTCTTCCCCATATACCTGCTTCAAATTTTAGAGTTCCTGCTTTTTACTATAATTTTTAAATTACAGACAACCAATTAAATAACTACAAATATAAAACTTTCCAGAGGACAAAATCAATGAAAACTTAAAAGTATTTTGTTTTTTCCTCATACTGTTCAGAGAAAAAAAAAAGTGACACTAGAATACATAGTGATAGTTTTCAGGGTAATTTGCTAAATCAATTTTATTTACACAAAAACATTCGAACACAAAAATACTAGTTGATCACACTCTTACTTATTTAAAACAAGACAAACATACATAGTATATAAGTTTCTGACATTATTTCAGTAGTAGTTTCAACACACAGTTTTCACATACTTTGAATTTATAATGAGAGCTAACAAGTTCAAACATGGTAAAATAGATGTTCAACCTGTACTGCTTATATCACATGTTTTAAAACATGTCCAAGTAAGAGACATTAAGAATTCTTCCAACTGCTACTGCATTTTTTTTCCCTGTAATACTGAAATTAAAGTTTCAGGATGAAATTAAAATCATTTTAGATGATCATTTTAAAATCATCCTGATATAAAGGAAAAATAGAAGGTCATTCAGAATTCCTTGTTGCACAATTTTCTTCATTCTTTTAAACAAAAAGTCTGACTAGATTGCAAGGCATATCAATCTAAAGTGTTGTTTTCTTTAAAATTAATTTGCCAGTACAGCTGGGCATTTGAATAGCTTTTTTCCAAGTGCAAAGGAAACAGAACAAATAAAAGATGACTTGACCTTGGTGAATAAAACTATACTCGCCAAAACACAAACAAACAAACAAACAAAAATTATATTTTCTTAGATTTACAAACATCTTAAAATGGCCTGTCAAAAACTCTCATCAATTTCCTTCTGATCATATAATTTATAATGTACATAACAGGACCTCTGTCATCAGAATTTGTTTTCGGGAGAACACTGAATAATTTCTTCCATACAAAAAAGTGAGAGATATCCATACTAATCTATTTCCTGTTTTTACAGATGTACTACAAATTAATTTTTCCTACAAACTTTATAAAGTAGTATTTATAAATATTAGTCACAAGGTAGGGAAATTAAAGTATGCAGATTTAACATGAGGTTGTATGTTCTCCTCTGCCAAAATATATTCAATATATGTGCTGTTCTTTATATGCTCGGGAGGAAAAACTCCAGAAGTGTTTGTAAAAACTAAAACAAAAACACTATACTGCAGGGGGGACAGCAGAGTGAGGAAAGAAAAGAAAAAAAAAACACACAAACCTAAATCAGGCAATTGACCTATTTTTAAAAATGTTCACAAGGATAATGGTTCTAAATTGGACAGGTAAACTTTTTGTCCTCAATTCTATAATAAATGGGTAATAATTGCAACTGTTCTCCATGATTAGAGATTCCTAGTGCAAAAAGGCAATAAAAACAATCTTCCTGCTGTACAGAGAAGCAATAAATTAAGACTAAAGTCCAAGATTACTTTATTTAACTGTAAAACACACGTACACATACTTCACACATATATATTTGTGCATGTGTATACATGTAGTTTCTACCAAACTTGTTCACATGTGAGAGAACACAGGGAGCACCATGAAAAAGCCACAGAGCAGTTGAGAATTCCACCCCGAGTATTTGTGGTATCAATGCATAAGCAGTGAGAGAGCTGCAGTTTAGGATTACTGTGTATTAAACAGTTCCTCCTGTCACAGATGTAAGAAGGCTTCCACAGCAAGATTCTTATCCCTTAGGAATATTCACTACTCTTTTACCCCTTGAAATTTCCTGCATTTCCTTTTTGTTCCTCTGTACCTTCAAATTCAGTAAATTAAACTGAAGATTACTTTATGTGTGCCTTCCAAGGCTGCTGCTTCTGAAAAGACTGAGGTGGAGAAGCACACAAGAATACTCTATTCCAGAGCTCTTTAGAATTTTTTTTTTTTTTTTTGGAATGAACTTCATTATCATAGTACTTATGACTGCAATTCCTATTTGCATTTTTCAAAAAAGGACAATGAGATGAATGAGCACAGGTATCTCAGCTGGAAAAGTTTAATTAGGGTGAAAGAGTAGAGGGAAAGTTGCACATGACTATTGTATTCTGCATTTAGTGAAGAATAGTAAGAGAACAAATAGTCAAACATGCAGAGCATGTTTATATAAGGGAGAAATCACTCCAGAAAATGTCATTCATCTGCAAGATTCTTTAAAGAATAACCACACAAAGAACTAGGTGCTCTTCCATACCAGAAAATTTGACAGAGACGTTTCCATTCAGGAAAAGGGAAATCATAAAGTGAAAACCTTTACAAATATTGGCACACAACATGCACTTGAAAGCTTTCAAGTACAATAGTACCTCAAGTACAGTGCGGTACTACATACCAACCCAGCTAAGTCTTATGAATAAAGCCAGTCTGACTTTCTTTTCCTCCTCCTCTCCCTCCACATACTTCTCTACTAGGGTAAGTATCCACATATGAGCAGTACATGAAAGGCTAAAGAAAAAGTTTTCAGAATGCTTGAAAATGGCAATAACATAAAATAGCATAAAGATGTACTCTGACTAGTTAAGATTATGCTAGAGTGATTTACTACTTTTTCCTTTGAAAACATTCTTTTTTCTTGAGGCAAAGAAAATACCATGATCAGATGATGTTACTAGGGTACCTTTTAGAAAAGCACTTGATAGCACCATATAGAAAACTACCATGACAAGTGGAGATAGACACAGGACAATATTCAACAACATGAAGGACAAATTCATGGACTAATGAAAAACAATCACACCCTCACAGACTACTAGAAATCTACACAGTAAATGGTAGGATGCCCTCATTTGAAAATCACCGAGAACAAGGATGGACCAAATGACAATAACTGCACTAGGAAGAGGCACATGCAATCACAAAGTTGTATCAGGGAGCTACTTCTAGTACAGAACAACAAACATCAAAGCTTATATGATACACTGTTATGATCTTATCTGTAATACACTGTTTCAGACAAGCTCATTCACAAATCTCACTTTAGTGAGATTACTAAACTCTCCTTGGTCTTCTAAAACACTGCCCATGAAAAAAGAAATACTCTTATTCCACTTGCTTTCAGCCAGCAAGACAGCAAACAAGAAAAAAAGAAAATCACCACGAGAAAAAGGAAAACTGGAAACTGCAAGAAGCTCCACAACAATGGAGAAGAAAATTTCCAGAGGAATTTTAGGGAGTACTGAAGAATATCCCTTTCAGATCAATTATTTCTGCAATAATTGAAAAGCCCAAGAACAGCTCATTCAGCTCTACCTATTAATATTCTAGAAAATGAACTATAAAGGAGATGTGAGACACAAATGCTTACGGGGTTAGGAGCAGCAACAATGGCCTAATAATTCAGGCCAAAGAACACTTACTCTGCTAGCTTCCATTTAAAATTCTCTTAAGTCTTTTGGTAGTAAGCAATGTTTTAGATTTTGGCTTGTCGTATGCTTGCCAGAGCTTTGTTATTGCTGTTTTTTTCCAAAACAAAAAAAAAAAGAAAAAGTGATTTTGCAGTTTCAAGATGAATAGCACTACTTCAGCTGTCTTTCATCAAACGTACCAAACTTTTCTTGCAACCTAATATTTATATTAGGGACATTATTAAAGGCAGAAATAAATACTCAGAATTGTTCTGCTTTTTGCTATTCAGAAACAAAATGTTTGTTTTTTTTTTTTTTAATTTCTACCCTCCCAGGTACATGCCACTTTTCTATCTCCTCTTCATTCTTTTTTCCACCTTACTTCAACTACTTCTTCATTCATCCTCGCAGCATCATTCCCAGTGTCTATGTCCTTAGATCCCTTATTTTATAAATTGGAGGACTGGGGTCTGAAAGCACTAGGAGAAAATGAGATCAGCAAGGTAGCGTCTTTTCTTTGAAGCTAACATTTTGAAATATTTTCCTCCAAGAGGAAAATAAATACCGAGAAACTTTTGCCATGTTTAAACTTTAAAGCAACTGTTAAAGAAAAGTTAAAGAACTTTCTGCAATACACTGTTAAGTATAATGCAAGTCAATGCAATGCATACAAGATCTATTAAAAGCACTGAGCATTCAAGTGATTTAGCTATCAAATTGAATGTTTTCCTCCATTATTACAATAATTTTTATTCTGCCTCGAAAAGTCATATTTTCTCTGAATAATTTTAAAGTATTAGCTATAAACTATAACTTAGATTTTTAAAAAAATATATACCAAAGTAATAGCTGAAAGAGTGGAAAAATAGTTAATACTTGGAAGTCTTCACCGCTACAAAAAGTTTTAACAGCCTGAAATCACCGTGAGTGGGGGTGGTTGATAAAACTAGGCAGGAAAAGTAAGATCTACTTCAAAAAGTTTACACAGCTTCAACAGAAACAGCCAAACTGGGAATTCTGCATCAAGTCAACAAGACTGTAGAAGAATTAGAGATATTTTTCTATCACTATATATAAATATAGCTTAAGTCTGGGACAAACACACACACACACACCACTACATCAATATTTTAAAGACAAAGTAAGATGCAGTTCTTACATACTTTGACTCTTCCTTTCTCACTAGAAGTGCCCCAAAAGTTGTGAAAAAACTGTAACATGTCTCACTTAATCACATCTTATCAAAAATTGACTTACCTTCTTTTCTTCTTTTGTTTTTTGAGCTTTCTTCTTTATTTTTTTATCATCCGATTCTTGATCTGAAGTAATAGCAGGGTTATCTATGCCACCCTTCCACGTTTCAACAGGCGAAAGAAGTGGGTCCTCTTCACTTCCACGATGTCTTCCTTTTCTTTTAGCTTTAGAAGTGGGAAAAGCCTCATCATCACTTGCATCTGAATGCGTTCTCCTATAGTAAGACTTAGCTTTGCTGAACAGTGTCTTAGACTTATATTTGTATTTTGAAGGCCTTCTTTCTCCATGGCCTCTAGATAGTCTATCAGAGTACCCATTTTCTTCATCACCTTGAGCATTCAGAACAATCGAGTTTCGAACTTTTATAATACGATTCTGACTATCATCTGGAACTGCATAGATATCATCTGCAAAGCCTTTATGCTTGAAAATAGTGTCAATCGGTTCAGCGTAATTATCAGATGGGTCTATATCTTCTGGCGGTGCTGTGGGCACTCGAGAAGGCTGTTTCCTGGGATTTTTACCAATGCCGGCCTCAATTGTTTTCAGAAGATTGGGGTCCAGTTTTTTCACATTTGTTTTTGGAACAAGTGGTTTCGGTTTTATTGGGGGAGGCACTTTATGGTTGCGTTCATGATCGTGACAATTGAGTGGTGTACTGTGAATAGGATACTCATTTCCTTCCAGGTCCAGTCGGTACTTTGAACGGTCACTAGGTGTTGGAAGTAACCGTACATCATCACCAATTGGACTATAAGGTGGTGGTCCTTCCGTATCATCCTCTGAATCTGGATAATTATAGTCAAGGGAACTTCCTCTAGGTGATCTTGGAAAAACATCTTCACTTGTATGGGTTGATTCCCTCGTGCTGTCTGACATATAAGAATTTTCAATCATGTTTTTCTTCTCTAACACATCACTGAAGAACAATGTGAAAACCTCAGTCTGACGATGATATTGAGATAATGAATATAAAGCTGTAAACTTAGCAGTAATCTCAGTTGCTATGTGTTCTCCTTCAGTCATGAGCTCCTTGATTGCTTCATTCTCAAAGAAGTCAGCCTGACTATCAGTAACAGCCACTAACTGGACTGGAATTGTATCCTGAACCTCAGAAAGAAATGCCCGAAGCATTCCCATAGATGCCTTCCGCTTGGCAGAATAAACTAGTATATATCCATGAACAAGTTCATCTTTCCTTACGCCAATTGAGGAATGGTACGATAAAATAGTTATTTGTATTCGACGCCTCTTTTCTCCTATAATTTTATCAAGCATCAAAGAATTACTCTGGCCAGCTTGAGCAGCACTGCAGGAGTGAGAATCAAGGAAAGGTGAAAGAATGAGATCCACACTGAATGGATCACCACACATCGCACACATCACAATCCTCAAGTCAGCTTCTGACAGATCTTTAATGGTGGGAACTGGACTTACAACATCAGAATTATGTTTAATGGCTTCGAGGACTCCCCTCAGAGCTTGTTTAATTTGGGCCTCATTAAATTTACGTGGATATGTACCAGCAGGCACATCTACAAAAGGACACTGTAATTTGTTGGCCAGTTGTTGGCCCTGGTGTCTCAGAATAGGTAGATTCTTGCTAATGCTATCCCTCTGATTAGCCAGTATTAGTGTAAAGGAAAGATTAGCCATATACTTGTCTCTCCTTATCTGAGATGCTTCAGTCCTTATTTTTCCAATACACTCTCCAATAAAATTTAGTGATTCAATAGAGTTAAACACACAGAAACAACCATGTGGTTTGAAGGTAGAGGTCCACAGCTGAGTCAACAGGTATGGAGATTTTGCATCAACTGGCCTAAGATCTAGTTCATATATTTTTCCATCTAAGGCATACTCATCATCAGTGGACTGTGTGCGAATTTCATTTGCCAATTCCTGCGCAAGCCCATCTTTACCCAAAATGAAAAGATTAACTTTATCAATATTGGCACTATCATGGTATAAATTTGAGCGGCCATGGTCCAGTTGCAGAAGACTGTTGGCAAGCAACTGCTCTACTTTAATGTCCGTGCAATTTTGGCCACTGAGACAAGTCTCTTTAGTTGGGTGATAAACAAATCCTATGTGTTTAAGTAGAAGAGATTCTCTATCAGGTGCAAGTTTCTGTAAAGCTTTGTATCTAGGCTCTTCACTCAGAACTGCATGAATCTCACTCATTTTATCCGAGCTAGGCGTTGCATTAAGATCCAAGTCATAAAACAGCTCTGAATGTTCAAAAAGCATTTCCTGAAACTCCTCTTTGGCTTTTTCCACAATCTCCCTCTGATGCCTGCCATATACTTCCTTACTATCTCCATCAGTGATGTATTTGAATGCTTCATCCTCCATTACAAAACATATAACTTCCTCCCACGGCTGTCCAGGTGAAATGAACTGGATTTTCTCAAGAGTTTTTTTGAACTTCTCCTTCATTTCAACTCTCCTTTTTTCAGATACAAGATGCTGTACATGGTTTTGATAAACTTTTTCTGCTTCTAGTGTAGTAAGAAGATCAAATGGAATCCTTCTGTCATTCACTTTATCTATATGGTCAGTTTCATCCCAGGGTGTTTTTTCAAGCACCACAAAACATGACTGGAAGTCAGACCTCTTCTCTATTAACTTCAAGGCTTCTGACCAGTTCAAGTGTTCAATCTCATCGAGATTTGACAGAAGAGTATTAAGAGCTCTTGGCAATGCGTTAATGTATTCCTCTTTTCTTTTTCTAATATGTTCTTGTTTGAGTTGCTCTATGTGTTTGGAAAATGTATTTTTGGCCTTTTTTGTTCCTTCCAAGTTTATATACTCCTCGTAATCAGGATGATTTTTCAGTTTATTACTAACAGTTTTCCAAGTTGCATGATAGTCTCTCACAGTTTGCACAAGCTTTTCAAATTTATCTGTTGCAGTAACAACTAGTTGTCTTTGAGTTTTATAGGCATCCAGATAGGGTATTATTTTAGGTTTACCACGAGTTTTATCCATCATTTGTACCAACGCGGTAAAACATGTTTCAACATTGACATTGAATCTTGCAGATGTTTCTACTACCACAAGGTTCTTTTTATTTGAAGCAAATGCCTGAACTTCTCGCAGATAATGATCCACACATTCATCACATTTCGTTGCTGCTATTATGATGGGTTTTTTAGATTTTGACAGTTGGATATAGAGATTATTAACAAATTTAAGTTGATCATCAAACTTTCTATTGCATCCTTGGCTGACATCAATGCACAATAAAAAGCCATCTATGCTTAATTTCCCTTCAGGCATTTGTTTTTGCTCAAAGTCTTGCTCCAAGCCAAGCTGATCTGTGCAAATGTACATTAGTTTTTCTGCCGACTGCAATTTGGAGGCAGCTGCACGTTTTATATACGGCTGTAAATTCGTACTCCGATGAGGCAAGAAAGTCTGATCATCAATGAACTCAGTCTGTTCGATGACATGAATTCTGCATTCTATTCCGTCCTCGCCATTTTGTGTTATGTCACCCCAGTACAAAAAGTGATCATTGTTAACAACTCTTCCTCCAAAGTCAATTGTGCTAAGCACAGAGGTATGCTCAGGGTAATAATCATCTGCTTTTGAACGAACGAATCTATTGCACAAACACGACTTGCCAACTCCACAGTTACCTTTATCCTTTTCAGTTCCAGATAGTCCAACAACACTAATAGAATAAGATGGGGGACGTGGCTCTCTGTTTTTTGCCATCATAAGTTTCCTCTCATCCTTCTGCTAGCATCAAGGTAATTGTATGAGGTTTTCATTATGGAAGAGTTCCTACAAATTAAAGTTGTATATCCAGAGTTCCAGAAATAGCTGTCAGTTTTTCTTGCTTCTGCTCATCATAGAGACAACCTCAAATACTCAGGATGGGGAGAGTCATCTTCCTACAAAAAAAAAAAAAAAAAGAAATATTTTTAAAAAACTCTGCAGAAACTTCCTTCTAATATTCAAGATAAATATTTCTTTTTAGCTTGGTTACACTGAAGCTGTATTCAGCTGAGAATTCCCACAACTACTTCAACAGACCTCAAATTTGAATTTCATCCGGGTTAATGTTCTTTCTAGTATAGGTTAAAAATAAGCAACTTTTAGACACAGTTTAGTCATTGCCTACTGCAATAGAATATTTCTGGGAAAAAAAATACTGTTTTCCTTCACGTATGGATACGAGACATTAGAAAGCAGAATGCTTTAAAGAATTCTCATTACCTGTAATGAAATACAAGTGAAATTTCATGATAGTTAACTCTTACTAAGAAGAAATACAATACAAAAGCCTGAAAACTCACTCATGTACATAGTTTCCCTGAATAACACGTTTACTGGTGTGAATAGTTACTTGTATGTACATTTGCTGGTTTGGTTTTAGGTTTCAATAACAAAACTTTCAAAATAACAAGCTGCAAAACCAAGAAGTTGACAATGTGACTCAGTTTGTACCTATTTGCAAAAGTGAATTAGTGTATTTGCATATTAATGGTAAATCGATTTTAAGGAGAATTCCCGAACCTGACTTTTACAGAAAAACAGACATAGAAGATAAAAGTAACGCTTAAATTCTGAAACTTTAAATCTGCAGCACATTATCCTTCCTATTGTATGTAGAAAAAGCTCTGAGTAGTTCTAGACAAAAATATATAGAAAAAGCAGAGATATTTACTGATTTCAGGAAAATCACATTATACACAAAATAACTTTTTTTTCTTCCACTTTCTTGACTGTCATATCTAACTATAAAGGGAAGGAACAGATTGTGCTTAACATTTTTAAATGTATAGAGTACAAATCACAGGATAAATGCATCTAAACACATGCATCTGTAAATAACCAAGATGTGAAGGAAAACATTGTGATGGTGCATTAAACCAGAGTTTTAGCTTGAATACTTTGGTCTCACCACAAATTTTGCTTTCATTTTTGTCACTCTAAGGAACACCTTGGTAACAATTCAATGAAAACTGTTCTGTACTATAATCTTTTAGTTCAAAAAAGATCATAAGATCTGTCGCCCAAAACTCACTCAAAAACTACTTTAATACTTGCCAAAATAATTCATGATTTTTAAAACTAATCTGAGCTGAAAGTAAATCATGTTGCACTAAACAAAGTATTTGTATCACTAGAAGTTATAATAAGAGGAATAAGGAGTACATTCAGATATCCTGGCATCTCACACAGCAAAGGTTATTCCTCCTCCAGCAGTAAGTGTTTAGTCAAACTGATACAGTTTAAGACAGTAAATACGAAAAGGTGAAATAGGACACAAAAAGAAGGGGGGGGAGGGGAAGGGTTAAAATAGATTAAAAAAAAAAAGTGTCAGACTCATTAGATTTCTGATACAAAGTGTTTTCGATATAATGGAAGTTCCATCAAAGATGTTTGAAAACAAATCGAATTTCTTCCTTTAAATGTTTTCTACTTTGCACAGAATGAAATATACATTAAATAATAAACCTGGCAAATAATGCTTTATAAGACTTCATAATGTTGTCACATTCACTGTATAGTCACATCAAGTAGCTAAAGAAGATCCTTTTTTCTGGTATGCCACCAGTTTTAAGATAATATACAATGTGTCCTTCAGTAAGGACACATTAAGGTACTATGTGTCCTTCAACAGACCCTTCTTTAAGTGATCTAAAAAACAATCAGTAAGATCTATTAGTAATTTAAAAATCGTGGAAGCTCACCCTACAATCAATCTACAGTTAAGCATCAGAATCATAAACTTAATTTTAGACCCGCCATATCAATCAGAACTGAGAGCCTAAGGTGGGTCTTTCTTTTAACTTTAAAACACAACTCCTAATTGCTAACTGCAATTTCATAAATTAAACTTGGTATTTTAACAAGAAGTTGCAGAGTCTCTTCTGAAAAAAAAATGAATACAGTGCCTCAGATAATGCAAATAATAAAAAAGAAAAACTGATCACTTGTAGAGTTTTTAATTCTAGAGTACCTGGAATTTACTTCTATCAGTTTAGTCTCAGTATGCACAAAAACCTATGAAGCATTTGTCCAAACATCAAATCTTACTGCTAAAAAGTATAATTTCTTCTACCTCAAAACCCTATTACCTGCAGTAAAGCACTTATAAATTGGAAATTGACAGCATAGTTACATTTGAATATGGTGAACTTTCAACTAGGATACAAACATATCAGCATAGCTCTGATAAAATCAGAATTTACCATAGGGATGCTGCTACAAAGTAATGAAAATGGAACTGATAGAAACTGTCTTTTTGAAGTTTGCACCCACAAGCCAGACTTGGAATGCCAGACCAATGACACACAAGTTAAGGAGCAGAAAAGAAACTTGAGGCAATTGTCCTGGATTAAACCACTTTTAACTGGGGAAAGGCATGTTCTGGAGAAGACTATGTGAAAGAACTGAGAGAAAAGGGCCTCTACCTGCAAGTGTGCACTGGGGGGAAACTACATCCTGCAGCACAGGCTTTACTACAAGCTAAAGCTAAAAGACAAGCCCCACAAGATTAACTGGCAGAATTTGCAGAGGAAAACCCTACTTTGAAACACACCACTCAAAATCCTCCCTCTGAGCAAAATTCTAACTGCTAGCAAAGGATACCATACGTAAGCAACTAAGAAACATTAGAACGGCATCAGCTAACCCTTAGTTTTTGAGGTTGCACAGGAACTTTCAGCTGCATTCATAACAAAGGAAGTCAGAAACCCTCTGATATTCAAAAAATATCAGCTTTTGATGACTTTCTGAAACGGTTTTCCAAACCTCAACATATTTACCATCAGTAGACCCAACACTGATAAAGCACACGTACACAACACTGCAAAACTGCTCATGGCAACTGAAAAAAAACACTGAAACCTCTGATGTGAATCCCAAAGTCAAATTGAGCACATTAAGTATCACTGAAATGGTTTGGAGGATGTTTTTTCACTGTACAGCATATTCAAGTATCAAGAATCTTGATTTCAAGGAAGATATACCTTCAGGTTCAGGTTACTGCTGACAGTAAGTACATATACTGTCATTCCTTACTTCATACTTGTTTAAAACAAAAACTTGGAATCAGAAAGTACTTAATATGGTATCTGGACTCCAAAACCTGCATCAGTAATTGCAGCATCAAAACACAATTTAAATTTTTAAAATTTGTTTAAGAACAACAACAAAAAAATGTGTTTTTAAATCTTTTTCAGGCATAATGTTTGTGTTCTCTTCAAGTCTTTTTTAGAAACAAAACCAGATCTAGAACATACTAATGTCATCTAGCCAAAAGCATAATTCATCAAACTCTGTTGAGGGTCAGTCATTTAACATTTCCACTCATCTTTACTAAAAGTCACTGCGCTTGCGTTCACAAGTGATGATAACCTTAGCAAAGTAGCTTAATGTTATTAAAATTATAACTTAATGTTATTAAAAATAAGATCTACATTTTTAAAAATATAAAAATATTTTAATGCAATATTCCCTGGTAAAATTCTACAAGCATCAGCCAACAAGATGAAAAATAAATTCAAAATGATTATCAGCAAATAAGCT
Organism: Crypturellus tataupa; assembly: GCA_034781795.1. Classification (NCBI taxonomy): domain Eukaryota; kingdom Metazoa; phylum Chordata; class Aves; order Tinamiformes; family Tinamidae; genus Crypturellus; species Crypturellus tataupa. The sequence goes on from JAWLRI010000215.1 coordinate 6,526,798, forward strand.
CAACCAAACAGTAACAAGAGAAGTCTCAGTGGTACCGGGATCATTTGTGCTAAACTAAACAGGGGATAAGAATGGATTACCCCCATTGTTATTTGTTTCTGATGCGGTTATAATAGTCAAACTACCATTTTTAGGGGAGTTGTGTAACTACGATAATTTTTGACATAATAAAGCAACATAAACCAATAAGAAAAAAAAATGATTGTCCAACTTGATACTACAAATCAGAGCAACACATTCTACATTCTTAGCGCTCTCAATAAATTTACCAAATTTCTCCTATTAATAGTTTGAGGAGGACCTCCAGTGCACTATACTCAGAATTTAATCAGGCATAAACTTTATATCTCATCTCAGAACATCATTCCTCAGCTGTAAATCTGTATTCCAGGAGCATCTGTTATGATTATTACTATTAGCAAAAATTGTTACTATTAGCAAAAAAAAAAGGAAAAAGTTTACCCAAACTGGATCAACAAACAATGCACAGATCAACTGCAAAGGCTCCAATTATCATCACTACACAAGTCTGAATTTACAGTTCAAGTCTATCTCCAGATTTTCAAATACATGAGAGCACTCAATATAGATACAAAGCCTTTATTTTAAAGGCAAAACAAATAATACAATCTTAAGGGAAAAAAAAGAAATGTTAAACCCTTTTGCACAGGATAAGCTTCTACTCAAGACAGCTGTACTGCTCACAGAAGTTTCTTAGTGTGAGACTAAGATCATGTTATTTACAAAGTTATTGAGAAAAAAAAATAAAATCACAAGAGAATTCACAAATACTGTAAAGACCATCCAACACATAACTGATAAAAAGAAAAGAAAGAAAATGAAGGAGATTAGGAAAGAGGAACCAAGGTAGGTATAGAAATAGTTAGAATGTATTTGCCAGAAAAGGAAAGGTTAAAATCCTGAAAATAGTGACTACAGTAAGTTTCACCAATCCATATATCATTATGGTGTTACTTTAGTTAATGAGGAAACACAGCATAGGATCTAGAACCTGATACTAGAAGTTTTAAAACTTCAACTCAAATAGGTATTTGACCTTGTTTAAAAAAAGAAAAAAAAAAAAAATCACATCCTCATCCTCCCCCCAGCTTTTACCTGTGTAAAATGGGAATCTCTGTCACCCACTTCTTTTTGAACTATGTAATAAGCAAATTAAAAGCCATATAGTAAGCAGCAAATATTATGCATAATTGGCAAATCTACACATATTAATGCTAAGATGGTAAAATACATACATGTCCAATATTGTGCACATAGGCAGTTGCTTTGACTTTTAAAAATGCAGACTTCTGTTATGCTAGTCCACCAACGGATGTAGAACTGCAAAAATGCATGGGAATTGTACTCAAACCTAAGAAATAATTCCAATTTATCATAAAATCTAATATCCAGAAATAATCAAGGAGTAATTATTTAATTTCCACGTGGAGAAAAGCACAGTGAACTTTCATATTCAAAATAATCTCACTACAGTTGCTTCATAACTTCCTGCCAGGATTTTTGAACTCATTTTTTTTTCTTTACCTTAAATATTCTATTAAAGATCCACAAAAATAAGGAAGCGATGAGAAGATTCAAAGAATAATCTATCAAATGTAATACTCTTAGGAGTACTTTCCAAAACAAAGGGAGAGGGAAAAAAAAAATCTACCTTTACACTGACCATTAGGCCATACTCTGACCTTTAGGCTAAGAATTCTCAGGAGAAAAAAAAAATCTAGCATTGTGCCTCCTTCAAATTTATTAATAACACAGGTAAAGGAATAAACATCAGTAAAGGAAAAGAAGAAATCTTCAGAGTTGAATATATAGTTTCCAGTGTTATTGGGACTACTTGTAACCAAAGGATTTGTTTGTTTGTTAAGTACAGCAGGATATCCTAGGCACAGCAGTTAACCCGAGCCAGAAAATCGCCGCTTACTTGACGCCCCTATTCGGGCCGGGGCGGCCGGCGCTATCCCGGGACAGCGCTGCCTGCCGAGCCCCCTGGCGGCCGCGCGGCACCTCCCAGCGCCCCGTTGCCTCCGCCTCATCATT
>JAWLRI010000215.1:6531797-6587525 GCA_034781795.1 Crypturellus tataupa
AGTGCGGGTTCGAGTCCCGCCGCCGGCAGTGAGTCAGGCTGCGCGGAGGGGCGCTCGCATGGGGCCCGTTTAAAGGCGTCCGCGTGCGTCAGGGGGGGCCTGACCCCTGGAATGCGCCCCTTAGTGCCGGGGAGCTCCCTGCTGCGCCAGGCAGGTGCCCGTGCAGGTTCCCGTCAGACCGACGAGCTTCCTTCTCTCCCGCTCCCTGTGAGGGCAAGAAGTGCCCTTATGCTAAAGGTGGCCTCATGCTATGGAGAGCGCGGAGCCGCAGCAGCCTCAAAACAGCACTACAGTCCCTGCTCCTGGCCTCAGGAGACTGGGAAGCAAGTTAAGGAAACAGGGAAACAGGAGCTCTGTTGGGGCAGAGTGGAGGAAAGCCCCAACTGTGGGTGCCTGGCCCACAGTTCCCGGTTCCTTCTCTGCTTTCCCTGTCGCACTGCGTATGAAGTGCTTTTTTCAGGCCTGTGAAGGTGAACAGGCCACATTTTTTCTTTCGGGAGAACAAAACTGGGAACTCGGTGGCCTGGGGGCACAGGCCGCCAGCGCGCCAAGCGGCAGTGCCTGACTTTGCCAGTGGTACGCGAGAGCCGTGAGAATTCCAGAGCGGGCTTAAGTGCAAATTTAGCGCGCGTTTCTCAGCATTACCCCACGTGCCACCGTTCTGCTGATGTGCAAGGAAAGGCGAAGGGTGGTCGTGTCCTGCGGTCCGAGCGGCGTCTCGGGACAGGCGGGAGGCAGGCGTGGGACACAGGGAAAAGCACTGGCAGGCAGATGCTCATCTTTTCTATCCCCTGCCAAAGGGAGGGCAAAGCAGCCTGTATTATTATGACCGTTTTCATGCACACCTGCAAAGGAACAAACTCACTGCCACTCTGTGCCACTCTGGCACATGCTAAATTTTGAACATTTTACTCATCACCGTAATGTTTACTAATGATGATTCATTTTTGTGCAATTCTATACCTGACATGCACACATGTTAAAGTTACACCTGAAAATTAGGAAATTAAAAGGTTTTAAAAACTTAGTGCTTTCCTAGTGACACATTTTTTGTTAACTTGCATTTTTGAAAAACTTGTAACTAGCAAAACCTGTTTTTTGCTAAATCGGGACAAACAACATTGTGTGGACACTGCATTACAATGAAAGTATTTGTAGCAATTTATCTTAGGTAAGTCCTGCCTAAACAGATGTAAAATACTTTGACACTGTAATCACAGTATCTACACAAGCGAGTTGTTCAGATTTAGGCCTCTCTCATCCACCTTTTTCACATCCTAGTTCTCTAAAAACAAGAGAGCTAAAGAAGCCCAAAATCAAGTTATTTTTAATTTGAATTGTCAGAAAGTTTGGGAAAGTTTCTTTTTGTTTGTTTGTTTGGTTGGTTTGTTTTGTTGTTGTTGTTCAAAATACATAACTGGAAGTCACTCCACATTACCAGAATTAAAACCTTATATTGATATTCATGAAAAATTCCTTTGAGATTTCTTTAATAAAATAGGAGTTTTAAGGAGTGAGATCTGTACCCTTCTGAAACTCTGCATAGGTATTAATTACCTGAAGCATTTAGTATTAATAACTTTATTTTCAATCTTCTATCATATATAAGGCCTCTTGTGTAAGAACTGCTTGTATCACATTTTTGAACCTGATCCGAACATTAAACTGAGTCAAAAGACAAAAACTCCAGCGAACTGAATAAGCTTACAGAAGTATATATAAAAAATTAATGAAGCAGGACACAAGCTTGAGAACAGCAGGAAGCCTTGCCCAGTAAGGTCAAACATAAAGCAAGCAAGGATGAGGCCGAATGCTTCACTAAGAAGCATATGGAAATACCATTAGCTATGGAGAAAAGAGAGATACTGTTTTCACAAGAATGAATAGTGATAGGGGAAAGAAATAGGCATCTGGCACAAGCTTCTTCTGAGTAGCTCTGCATGGGTATAGTAAAAATTTCTTCTCAATGAAAACTAGAGAAGTGGTTGAAACTTCCTCACTGGGAATATTTGAGAATTGGCTTTACATAGCCCTGGGTAACCAAATCTAAGACCCTGCTTTCAGCAGAAGGTTGGACCAGACAATCTTCAGAGGTCCCTCGCCTGGCTCACATTTTTACGTTTCTGTAAGTTCCACAGTCTAGAAAACCTGTGAGGACTTTCCTTTCGCACACTTAAGGCAGAAGTAACCCTCCACACACACACCTCCCACATGCAGAAAAAAAGAGGATGACTCCTGAACTTATTAGTCCCCTGCAGAGACATTATCCACTCTACAGGGTATCCTCTGCAAAAGAAAGGAGCAGGTTTCTGAGTATGACTCATAAAAAGATTTTCATATAGATGTTGCACCTCAGATCACTACAATATGAGGAAAGTGATAGGCAGAAACTCCATTTGCTGGTTGTCTTCTAAGAAGGATGCAAAGCTCTGCTGGCAGGCTATGCTAGGAGCCCTTCTGTGATTCTGCACAGGTTATTAAACCTTTTGATTTTAGATAAAGTCACTGAAAGCCGCCAATGAAACCAGCACGCAGGGTTAAAAGCAGATTTATGACACAGTGTTTTTCCTAGGTTCTATAAAATTTGTAAGCTTTATGTCTTGATGTAATTATTGGGTGAATATATACGATATTCGTAAGCCATGTAAGATTTCTAAAATTTTGCAGGGAAAGTGGTAGAAAAAAAAGAAAAAAATGAAAAAAGGTAGTTTTACATCCTCTTAGCAGAGCTATAGGGCTACTTAAAGGCTTCAATCACAAGAAATATGATAAATGAAAACAACTTGATCCAAGGATTTCTGAACATGATGTTTTATAAATATAGTTCAGAAACATTTTTGAATATTTCACAGAAACAAATTCTTTCAAAAATCTGTGAGAATAATGAAGCATTACAGCTTAGGAAGTAAAAATAAAATATAATAATGAAATGCAAAAGTAAAAAATATAATAATAAACATAGGTTAGTACATTGTTAATTATACAGGAAGACATCTCTGATGAATGTTTTAATAAAGTTTGAGAAACTGGGAAGAAAGACATTAATGATACGCAAAATTTGTTATTTAGAATTTATTATTATTATTTGAGCCTTTTTCGGGAGCAGATTTTCTCTTAGAAACACTCACTCACGTGCTGTAAGGACTGATTTTAATCACAGATGAAACAAGCATCTTCCAGATATCCAGAAACATGCAAAAGCTGTGCAAACGGTGGATTGCTTGCTCCTCTCTTTGCCTTTGGACAGCAGGACTTTGGGAACATAAAACACAACAGCAACCACAATCCACCCTTTCCCAGTCTCTCTCTTTTCCTTTCATGAAGCAGCGCCAAAGGAGAAAAAAAAAGTTCATATCTCAATTTCCCCACATTTCTAGAATTCCATGTTTTCAAAGCACAAATCAGATTAGCAACACACATGCTTCTCACTGCTATAGCATTTTCTTAATTGCCTTTGCTCTTCTTTCCTTGCTTTCTTTACACAGCCTGGAAGTGTAAGGCAAGCAGTCTCACCAGTGTACCCAACCAAAGATCAGTGTGCTGCTACAGACTGCAGAACATGAAATCTGCACAAATTATTTTAGAACAAGCTGCTTCTCAGACCTCTTCCCCAACACCACTCATTAAACAGCAGAGCTGCCAAGTCTCTTACTTCAACGAAAAGCCACTATTTTTATGAAATTTAAGAATCTGTGCTATAGCACACACATTCCTTCTATGATTTGGGGATTTGTTGCACCTCTAGTGAGAAAATCTTCAGACACTTCAAAACATTCTGCTGTTTACACTCATGTTAAGTTGCTGCATTCTATGTAAAATCATTCTTAAACAGGAAGAAAGGGCAAAACAGAGATGTAAATACTTACATCTCCATCTACATCCAATTTATTAGGGAAAAAAAGTTTAGTTCCTAATAAGAATTTCTTAAATATTTTCATTCATTAAGAGACCTACATCATCAATGTCAGAGTGAAAATTTTTCATCAAGATGATTGGGTTTGTGATTAGTGCTGCAGCTGCAAAGACAAATAGGAGTAGAATAGTCTCTTTTCTTTACCTTTCTCCTAATCTCCAACTTTGTTTGTGTGTTTGTTTTGTTATTTTGATTAGCATCTTTGATTCATTTGGATGACCTGCCCTTCCAGAAGGAATATGGGGAGCATGGTCAACCATTGCACTGAATCTGCTTCATGCAAAGTCAAGCAATTCTCCCCTGCAGTGCTCTTAAGGATGTTTCGTGTGCCATAGGTAAACAGAAAAAGGCATTAATAAACAACTAATTAACCACAGTTTGGGTTTCCAAAGTCAGTCATTTTGGAAATAAATCACAGAAGATTTTCTTCACTTCCATTTTATTGATTTTTGTGCAGCCGAATGATATTTTATCTGTTGGAAATGTAAATAAATATTTTAATATGTCAATGCATTATTTTATATGAGTTGACCATATGCAACAGGGTTTACAAAAATGATCTTTAATGACTTTAATGATTTCTCCATAAAGATTATTATAAGTATTGTCAAATTGCTATACTTATCCCACCGTTTCTCTATGCTTTGGATAATTGTGACTGACAGAACCAACATTTTTTTCTGCATCTATAAGCAAATCAATCAGTGTTCCAAAGTAAGCTATAGAGTTTTTTTGTCTCCCACCTATACATCACATTCTTGTCATCTTGATCGGTCACGTGGACCACCATCATAAAAAAACAGTATTTCTGTGTTCTACCAGAAAACCTCTCGCTGTGTAAGGATAAAAATAGCAGCGCTCAGGGGGTCTTACAGTAGGGCATGTTATACAAGCAAGCTCTTTTCCCACTACTCCTGAGCAAGCCGAAAAATACAGCACTCCAAAAGAATGAACTGGAGTCTGCCCAACATGCAGAGGAAGTTGTCCCATGATGAAGCTTGGACTGGAGCGTAGCCGTAGAGCCACACTGCAGTACAGGAACGACAGGTTCACATGATTTTGGATACTGCTCTCTGAGCTGTAACTCCTTGCCTTTTCCTAAGCCAGTCTGCTTTCCATATTGCCAATGCAGGGTCCACAGCTCTTAAGGACTGGGAGATGCTGTGGGATGCAGAATGACCCAGCAGAGCAGCACACAGGCCGGGAGCTGCATCCCAACCCCTGTGCCGGCCGCTCGCAGCTCTCACCCACGTGCCTTTGGGTACCGCGTCACTCCGACTTGCTGATGGCAACTCATCATTTCCGTACAGGTGCCCAAGACGGGAAAGCAGGCTGGATCTTTGTGAACAACACCTCTTCTGGGGCTGCTTGCCTGTTTAGTGAAGAAATCAGTACACTGGGAGCACTGGCCGCTGCGGAGGAGAGATTACACTTATCACAGGTGAACAAGAAGAGGGCTGCGAGGAGAAGATACCAGAAAAGACTCCTGGGGACAAGGGCACAAAGGAGGCAGCTGGTGCTATCACAGTGTCTCCCTCCCCGCTTTCAGCCTACTCAAGCTGTTCTGTTTTGAGGCACATTCATTGTAGGAGTAAGGGGAGAAGGGAGAGTTGAGGATAAGAAGATTTTTCTTGATTGCTTTCTGCTATATAATTAGTATCAATATGTTTTTGTTTCAGGTGCCTCAGGGATAATAGGGCTTTAGGAAATGGGTGGATTGCGGTTGTCTGTTTGCTTTAAAGCTGTAATTGAGAATTTCTTTTTGTGATAGGAGGAAAAAAAAGGTGCTAAATGTGCCTTGGGAGAGGTGATGGAAAATATTATGACACTAGTCAAGATGACTGCAAACACTGTAAGGCTGAGATGTATTCAGCTGACCTAACTAATCATGTATAATACATCTCCTCATTTGACTACAATATTGCTGATCCAACAAGCAACACATCAAGATGATTTCAATAATCAAATTATTACAGTATCAGATACTAAATGTTTAGATTTTACAAGAAAAAATATGATAAAATGTCATGTTTCTAAAAAAAACCATACAGTAGTATGTTTAAAAGCAATCTTCTTTCCTTATAGAGCAAGCATTTCCCTTCTCTAATAAAAAGCTGTCAAATGCTGCATTTTTTTAATATCACAAGAGCTGTTTCCTCCAAATTACAAACATCTGACGAGATCTAAAGACAACAGATTCCATGGCAAGGAGGAGGGAGTTCATCTGACCAAGAGTGATTACAATTAGAAAATTATCATAGCATTGCTTATATTGACATTTACCATCACAACTATGCTTGTTAAAATATTGTATTTACCTAGAAATTTCATTGAAAAACAAATCTAATAGAAATAAAGGGTTGGTGCCAATTACCAGAAGCTGGCTGTGGGCTGCAATACTTTCAAGCCAGAGTGCAGTACAGGGCTGTACCTCCTTTCTCCCCAGTCTTAAAGGAAGGACTAAGAAACAAATGTGCCAGAAGGGATCTCTGCATCTTGGATTAAATATTGGAGAGACTGAATAGTCTTTTAGTTTGTATGTTTCAGAATTCTGGGCAAAGACAAACCAATATGACTATGAAATATATCCTCCACAACCCCCCTGTTTGTGCACGTGCTCTGCACTGTCACCAAAAGCATCTATGGCTCCTGTTTTTGTGTGTGGAGAATGCACTGCAGCCATATTTTCCTAAGAGGTGCTCATCGCCCTCGATTGCAACTCAGTTCGCTCCTCTTGCTCAGTGGTATCAGTTCAGGATGTAGTCAGATCACAATACATTATGAGAATTCAGGTAATTTAAGTTTATAGCAAGTTAAAAAAGCATTAAGGACATTTGTTCCTAAAACCTGGACTCTGAGATGTGGCTCTGAAATGAGTTCTATATTCCTATGCCAAGTGCTTCACATTCAAATCACACCTGGAAGAAACATGCACTAAAATAGTCAGTTGAACAAACGTGTCTTAAAAGGTGTACCAGACAGAAGACTAAGTTATTATACACCTCCAATAAACAGGGAAAAAAGTGTTGTCATTATAAAATGATGTAATGGATCTCATATGAACACATCTAAATGCAAAACTAAATGTATTGAATATAATGGGATTTTTTACATTATATCACACAGCTCTCCTTTTAATATTATTTCTACCACAAAATGTAAAGCCCAAATTCAGCATAAAAGAAAAAAAAAAAAAAAAAGAAAAAGAAAACCTTGGGATCTAGTTTTCTTTCCTCTTCGTTGTAAACAATACTCACCCCTTACTGTGAAATATTACAGGATATGCCAGCACAACAAATGTACAATCATATTTTCAAGTCAAATTCTTAATTTTTATAGACACTCACATTAATTTGAGGGGAAGACAGTACTAAAGAAAAAGGTTCCTTAAATCATCAATGTAGAGAATGTGTTTTGGAATCTTGGAGGAAAACAAGCAAATGCCACTATGGAACATGTCCTCTGCAACTCCATTGTTCCTGCACATGTACTCTATTTTTCATCAAAAATGTGTATGGCTCTTTAGTCCATGTGAAAAAGGCAGAACAGCCGTGTGTTCTTAATAGATGCTAATTGCCTGTAGTAGATGCACAACTCTCTCCTTTTGCCCAGCGCTATCAATTCAGGATAACAGGCCTATTCTTCCCATTTTGTATATCTATGCAGACTGCACTCAAGAGAATTACTCAAGTAGGAACAACTTACATGCATATATGTTTATGCAAACTCCTCCAATAAAGAAACAACATAGAATATGTACCTACTCAGTATCCAAAAGCCACTCTGCCAATTTTTTTCAGTTATATTTTTTTCTTGGTAATTAATCATTATTCTTTTTTCCTCCGTGATTTGTACAGCATTGTTTCCTTTTGCATATATATAGATAAATGGATACTGAGGAAGATGAGAAAACTGTCTTAAGACTTACCTAATAATTAAACTCGTCCTTGAAAGAGCAATAATGGCAGGGTACCTTATGTAGCACTTGTTCAAACTGGGAAATTGTTTTTTTTATGCTGACAAAAGGAAGTTTAAAAAGAGCTGAAGAAGAGGTTCCTTCCTTTCAGGTGGTTCTCTCCTTTCATAATTAAACCTCAGATTACTCCCTTCTTACAAAAATGACATATTTACTTAGTTAACATGATAATCAGTGCTTTCACTGTGTTGCTTTTTTTCTATACTCCTGCCTTTCCAGTTACACACACATGCACGCACAGTACCACGCTGAATGGTACAGCAACTCGCTGAAAGGCTCTACTAAGATTGTTTTGTTGCTAAACAGCTGCTCTCCTCCTTTAGCATTATTCATGAATCTGTCAACTTCTTCCTTCTCTGACAGTGAATCTGTTATGCATATGAAAGAGGTGTGACACCCCTCTCTATCTTTGGACATAAGAATAAGAGAAAATGTGGTGTGTAGTAAACAGTAACAGCATTGCTATTTTTTTATCCTATAATCTAGTCCTTCTTTACAAATTCTCAACCGTAATACAACTGGAAGGAAAACATAAAATAATCTTGTTAAGTGATACAAGTACTTGTAGACCGTAAAACCTATTACAGCAAACAACTTGACTAACATGGCTCCAAATTACTTTTGCAATTAGGGGCATTTTCCTTTTTGATAAAACAGAAAACTAATCGCATTTCAATCATTCTGGGCATTTTCAAGTAAATTAACCATTGAACTTGTATTAATTTATAATTTTCACATAAACTTAGGTAAACCAGTAAAATTAAAGAAAAAAATAATGACTAAAATCTTGTTAAAAAAAACCCTTTTTTAAAAAAAGTATCATTCATCAACATCCATATTTTCTGTGAAACTTTGGACACTATAGCTCTAAGAAAAAATGAACACATTCCACAGATTCCTGCTTACAAAAGTCATCTCGCTGCTCCTTGAAAGCTCCTTGGACTTCCATTGCACCTGGTATACAAGTCACTTTTTTTAAGCAAAAAAAAGTAAAATTTCACAGGAAGCGGCTTCTATGATCAAAAATTAAAGAAATAGTATTTACCAATAAAAATACATGGAATACATTTCAACACTGCTAGGTGTAATTTAATACAGTGCAGAAGTGAAGTAATTAATATTTTATAGAAATGTCTGTATTCTGATAGACACATTAATCACACAGATTGCATGCAGAAAGCAGACTGGCTGGTTTTGCTCTTTGCTTCATTTTTTTTTTTCCTTTTTTTGCACTTTTTAGAGAGTCATTTTAGCCTTGGCTAAAAAATAAAAGCCACAGTTCCTTTTTATTGCTAGCTAAATACATCACCTGGACCCCTTAAAGAACTGATGGGGTTGAATTGATGGCCACGCTGTTTAAGGGCTTGCCAGCTGCAAGGCAGCTCGTTTTCACTGAGAAACACCCCACAGGAATCCATCTGCATCCCCAGTCTTCGCTGAGTTCAACTGAGTCTCCTGCTCAGAGTGGGATGTTTGCCAGTAACTCCACTAGGACCCGAATTTCACCCATCATGCATGTATATGATTCATTAATATAACAAGATGCAAGTAGAGAGCAGCAAGGAATTCCCAACAGAGCCGAGACAGACCTATGACAAGAAGAGAGGCACAGAAAGCACTCGTGTCCAGGAATATGCAACCCATTATGGCCAAACAATGAAAAAAAATCACATCTTCTGTCAGCTGTCAAAAACCCCTTTCTCCCTCAGGAGAAGCAACAAGATCTTCTGCCATTTGCCAAACCTTTGTATGTCATATGAATTGCTGAAATATGCCTTAGGCTTTTAAAATTTGTTTCAAGAGCTCTCTGCAGGAGTTACAGTTGCTGGTCACGGTACAGAAGTGTGCATTAGTTTTGCCATTAAATTGCTATGTGGAATCAACAAATTGCTTAAGGCCAGATTAAAAAAAAATAATGATGCCTATATCTGAAACAGGACACAAACACCCAAAACTGAAATCCAAAAAAAAAAAAAAAACACTGTTAAACTGCTGTCTGATCTCTTGGTAGCATACAGCCCAGTGCATTCCCTTAGGCGCAAAGATTTCTTCGAATCCAATTCCAGCTCTGAAAACCGTTTCAGTTTCTTTTTATTTTTTGCTCACAATTGCCTAAGCTAGGACGGAAGGAGGACCAGAACCTCACAGTCCTGCCCTAGAGCTGAGCTCTAGGTACTGAGTACCGTGGGCACGCGGTTGGAGTCAACCCTCCTTTCTCACTTGCTAGTCATGTGAATCTCTCCTTTTCTGCCCTCCGGCAGAGCTCCAGCAGGAAAGATGCTTCCACTTCAGTCTTGCCTCTTGCCTTGGATCTTTCCTTGGAAATAAAAGATATGAATCTGAATATGCTCATACGCTCCATTAGAAGAAAGAAGCTGAAGACAGTATTGAGCACACTCTTCTGTTTTCCTGGTTGACTTTTCACTATACTTGAGGAGAAACAACTCATCTCTTTGAGGTACTAAGGGGCTGCATATCCTCTCCATAATTCCTCACCTGTACAGCTCAGATTACCAAACCACAAGCTGGATGTCACCTCTCTTAGGTTACTGCTAGGCTTCATTAATTTGGAATCTGTAAAATGCCTAGAAACCATCAGATCAGTGCAAAGTAGAACTCCTGCTATCATTAATTTTATTCAAATTAGTACATCTGAACAGCTCTGTATATGTTAACTTTATACCCTTTCCTAGTCTTTTTGAATCAGTGGGACTTGAATCAGTAGAGTTAAGTACATACTTCAGTGATATTACAGGATCACAATTTAAAGCAGCTTCTACCAGTATAGTAGAAAAGAAGACAGGACATTAAGAGAAACAAAGTCTATCATTATTTTTCCATTCTTTTATTTATGTGGAATGTACTTAAATTCAAGGTAGGCACTTAATCATTAGATAAGTATATAGTTAGATATATTGGCTTCAATAAGATATGCCATCTATACCAGGTGATTGTACTTTTCATTTGTACATTAATTCTGTAGCAACAAAGCATATATCCCCCTAAAATACAAACAAATGTGCTTTCTGTTTGCCTTTTCTAAAAGGGAAGGAATTTACTATATTTGGTTTAATTTCAATGTAGTATCTGTAAACTATAGATTATGTTGTCAATTTTTCCAACAATTCTGAGAAAAACCAAAGAAGGAAAGGGAATGATGAATTCACTTTGCATGTCATATCTGCTAAAAACATTTGTAATAATTTGTAAGTGCTTCTCCTAAATTATCTGCAAGACCGTAGGAAAATCAATTCCTTTGCACATACATTACCATTATAGTGTTTGCATTGTTCTGTTCTATTGTTTTTCTCACCCAGGGATTGTTATATTGACCTTCATCTGTTCTTGTATTTAAAGTTATAATACTCTGAAAATAAGTTGCTCTATTTTAGTCTTAAATCTTTGTAAAATTGTGTGCTTAATCTAACATTCATACTTCTTGGTAAATCAATAAGATCTCTGCTGTTCGTTTGCTTTTTCAAAAATACAACATCCAACAGTAACTAGAAAAGTTAAGTCAGTGACAATCTGTTTCATCTCACTTAGATGTCATCTGTCATATAATTATTATACGTTCTCCTGCGTCAGGTAAGATTTCTTCCTACTCCATGGTAGATTTAAAAGCTGCATTTTGCATATGCTTTAAAAGCATATTTTTAAATATGTTATAAGTACATACGTTTTAAAAATTACAATTATTTTATGCTCTTATTTAGCATTTTCATGCCATTTCCACTCAGTCAGGCTCCTTGACTATTCTCACTACAAATAGAGTGCTACCTTGACATTCAGTATTCAGTTTATTGGTTTGAAACCTAAGCCGTTTAACTCTCTTTCCTGTTTTCTGCTTAAACTCCTCCAACTTAACAAAACTGTAGAACTAGATCCAGGCATGGCATGACAAGCGCTAAACTCAGATCAAGATGCAGCCAGCCTGGGAAGCTCTACAAAAGCATGCAGGAAGCTCACCAGCACTTCCTCAGAACTCAGAATGGCACCTAAGTTTGTTGAGTAAGACATTCTGATATGTGCCACGAATAATACTGAAAATTGCCAAATTGCCCTGAGACAGGGCAAAATGCTAATTCACAGGCATGTTTCCTGTTGCTGAAATGGCAATCGTATGGATTTTGAAGTAAGGATAGGATATTTCTAGTATTCTTTTTTTTTTTTTTTTTTTTTTTTTTTTTTTTGCTTCTCTCGCAATTAAGATTTTGAAGTGAGTAGATGTAATTTTCTAGATACTCTGAAAATAGTGCATTTTTGCACACAGCACATTAAAAAATAAATTCATGGACAAAGTAGCAGCAATACCATCCTAAAGAACTGCTAAAAATCTGAAGATTTCCTCAGTCCTTCCCATACAGTGAGGATCCTATTTGCCACTACTCTGTACTCCCCTCCCTGTTATAGGTTGACAATCAGCAGAAATTACAGAAGTGATACGAAGGAAAGTGAGCACAAAGAGAGGTAATGTAGAGGAACCTGCTCTTATGGTAATTTAAACTCCCATTTTCCTAAAAATGAAAACAGTAGCTTTGCTAGTTATAATACAGAACAAAGGCCCTCATTTGTCAAATTCAGAGTTTAGGACCAGAACTGGTTTTAACAAGTTAGATAGACTGAGGTATTATGGAGGAGTAACGATTTACATTTCTTACATTGTACATTTACATTCTTACATTTTAAATATTCTAACAGTACCATCAGCCTTGCAACTGACCACATGAGATCATTGCTATGATCTCATAACATTTGGCCAATTTTGGCACACCCTCTTCTCATTTTTAAAGGTCAAATAATGAGTAAAGTCAAGCTATGTCACAAAGTTATTCAAACAGCTTTTTAAATAGCATTTTTCTACAAGTGTTCCTTTAAAAATGCAAATAAAATTAGGTTTCTAGCAGGATTGCTTCAGGCCTTCAAATATCTCTTCAGAACAAAGAAAACCTACTTTTTAAAGGGATTAATGTATCAGGAAAGGAATTTCTATTCTTGTTTTTTAATCATTTTCAAAAATTATACAACCCTGTAAAACCATATTATGAAGTTGTCACCCCTATCAGATTTTACCCAGTATTTGACATTGACACAGTTTCCACAACTTTATTTTCAGAAATAGAAAAAATGAATACCTGAAAAAGAAAAGAAAAAAAAAAAAAAGGCTCAGGCATAGCCTGCTGAAGACAGAAGCCCAGAATTACACTAGCAACAAAGAACAAAACACTTTGAGCTAAAACTTGTCTGAACCCTAAGTGGGACATTGTCTTTTTGATTGTCAAAAAATGGTTAGCCCAGGGACTTATAAGCCTCTCCCGATAATCAGCAAGATAAATAGCAAGAAGCATTTTCTACTGTCTCCAGATTCCTAGAAGAACGAGGCTATTCCTTTCACAGGCATTTTCAACCAGGACATGACCTTTTTTGTCCCTATGTACAATTTTTTGCCAGGAACTCTTAACACCTCTGGGCAGGACAAAATGCTCAGTAGTCCATCTCTGGACAAAAACAGCTTTTGATAGCACTTCACATGAGAAGCCTGCAACTTACATTAATTCCCTTTATATTTTTAAGTCCAGACAACTTTTTCCCAAAGTACTCCCACAGCCTGTGTCATCATAGCAGTGCTCATTGGGTTGGATTCTTCAGTTCATTAAGCCTGGAGTAAAGAGGATTTAAAGGTGTCTAAAGGACTAGGCTCAGGGACTCCCTGGCCCTGTTCCAGGAGCTCCTGGAAGGCAGCATCCAAGGGCTGCCCTTCTTCCAGGAACTACCCGAGGTCAGAGCAAGGCCCAGCACAGGCTGAAATTCTTCCATAAAAACTGAGAAACTACCACCAGTCTCTGATCTGGGAGCAAATGACAGTCTTGGTTTAGCCTTCCTTCCCCAAAGTAATCTTGACAAGTCCCTGTGGCAGGGACAGCAAGAAGAGACAGCTATGAAGAGACCTTTAAGGCATGTCAGGACTCCTTCATGCCAGAGGACACTCAATAGCACATTGAGTAGTTACTTTCTGTCATTTTAACATGAACTAGGCCTCTGTCACTAGGAAGATGTGGAATTTTATCTAGAAGGTCAACGGAGAAAAAATATATATTTTTTTTTTCCTCCAGTTGCCTCTTGCCTTCCTCACAAGAGGTGACCAAGAAAAAGGCTCAGAGTTCATAGATAATATATGAGTTCCAGGGACAACTGGAAGTTTTAAGGGAATCTTTTTTTGCACATATAGAGGATTGTCCTTAGCCACCTGCTCTAACTAACTCTTCTTTGAGGAAGATAAAGCTCTTGATAGCCCCAGAGGTCCCTTCCGAAGTACATAACTCTGTAAATTTATCAATATCAAGTAGTATGATGGAAGGCCTATCTAGCATTGCACTTTTTATTTTTCCAGTGTACTTCAGATGCAAAGGTAGGAGTTGATTTGTTTATGCTCTCTATATATTTGTACAGGAGAGATTTGGATAGTAATGAATATTTAGCCCAGTAGCAGAAAAGAAAAAGATTATAGGTTGAAGGGTTTTTTTTCGGTAATCAATGCTTTTGATAAAAAATAATATTTTAGAATTGTTAATTCTGGTACAAATTGGCAGGTGTATCTGAAAGGGAAAGCAAGAAAGAAGATCAATAGGAAGGAGGAGGTTTTTTTGTAAGACTGTATCATTTCAACATTTGCTAAATTTATTTCAGAATTGCCTGAATATTTTAATTGAAACATTTTTAAAATGAAGGTTCTGAGCTTTTCTTTCCAAGTAGTGTTTCTAGTTAGAATTCGAAAGCTGTTTTAAAAGGAAGAAAACCTTAGGAGTTTATACACTCTGATGAGGATTTTTCTCCTATGTAGCTTTAACAAGTTATTGCGAGTTAACCCCTAAATACTTTTGTTGTTTGATTTTTAAATATATATATTTTTTCCCAACATGAGCTGATTTCCTTTCAAACATGACTATCTTTACCACAGGGCCATATTTTATCACAGACATTTATATTTGTTTAGCTCTTTTCATTATTGTGGTTGGGTAATGTATATGTTTTGAGTATATGAATCACAGATATAATGAGGCATTATGGAAACAGAATATACTCTTGTGATAATATATTAAAAGCTTAATTTCAGTTTAACATACTCTGAAATCAGGCAATGATTACAGATCCAAATCATTTACTTAAGGTGATTCCGCTGGCTGTGCCCATTCGGTCTCTGTTAACAGCACCCTGGCCACAGCGGAGCACATCGCTACGCCCAGCGCACGCTTCGGCAGGAATTCCAGTAACTATCCCACTCATTTTTGCTATCTATAACCACAAGGTTTCCCCAGTGCACTCACATGCCTCTATTACCTCCTGCGGTCTCCCCAGAATGTTCTAGATAGCAGAGGGCTACCCGCCCTGCAGAAGATACTACCCCTGAGCTATGGATCATATGGACCTAACTAGTCCTTCTGCTTCCACACAGGGAGTTACAACTCCTGTGGGAGTTACAACTCTCCAACTTCCTTCTCCTCAGTGATGCACATTTGTGGCTATCCTAATGGGGTGCTCCACCAAGAGCCTGAGGGCTTGGGGAGCAAGAAGGCAAAAGGATGGGACATATCTCCTATCCAAACCCGGGACAAAACCCTTCTGTTCTTCCTTTGCCTGGGGTCACTGCCCCAGAAAGCAGTCAGCAGTCACTAAGCGCATCCTGCTGTCCCAATGGGTGATCAAGAAATCCCATTCTTTGTAGAGTGGCCGGTATTTCCCTGTGCACACAGACAGAGCCTGTTTTGCTAGTAAACTACTAATGAGGACATGAAGGACCTAGAATGTGACCAGACTCAGCAGCAAAAACTTCCCTGGAAGGGTAACTGGCACAGGATACTAACCTGTGCTTCAACAAGCCTGTGGCTCAAGCAGGAAATGGAAGACAGGGAGATGCCTCAGAGGATTTCTAGCTAGCCTGGGGAGTACCTGATCACTACCAGAATCGTCTCAGAGTCCTGCCAGGTAGTTATTTACCAAACCGAGTGGTGTGTTTGCATTCAGCAATTACGCAGAGCAACTTGAAAGGCTGCCATGGCAGCTAATCCAAGCTAGCCCAGGAGAGGAAAGGAGGGTTGTGTGCACGAGTCACCTGCAGGCACCTGGGAAGCTCTGTGTCCCTCGAGAGAGGAACACCTTACTAGTACTGCAGTCCCCACGGCGAGGACCTGGCTGTGGCTACCAGATGGAGGTGCCAGCCAGCCTGCTTCCCCACCATGGCTAACCCTCAGACACAGCAAATGATTCTTTCCATGAGAAGTCCAGGATTCCCATTTGCCTGGGAGAAGGGAAGAGCAGAAGGAGGGGGAATGGGTGAGTTGTTTCTGAAAGATTTCCTTCCTATCCAGAGCATTATGTCCTGTTTCTGACCACATCTTTGTTGCTGGAACATTCATTACCAGGTAACACAAATCTGAACAGAGCTTCCTGCTGTCGTCTACACAACGCTTCCTCCCACCACCAGAACTTTAATAGCCATTTAAAACCCATTATCACAACTCGATTGCTCTCTAGATGTCTCGCTGCCCCTGATGTCCTAGTCTCAGCTCATTAGGAAGAGGTGAGGAGGAGAAAGCAGCTGCAGATGAGTCTCCTGGATTTTGGAGACTTGTCTTTCTGTCTCCAAAGGTTAGTGTCACAGATGGGGGCACAGCTTCTTTGAATTTACAGCATCATTCTTCTTTGTTTTGTGAATAGCCAGCCCAGGGCAGCACTGCTGTGTTCAGAATACCCTGCTGTCAGACAGCCTCATGGCCAGGGAATTGAAGAATCCTTCCTCCTCTCTGTCTGCTAATGAGTGTCTCAACTCTCCTACACCTAGGGTGTTCCCTACTGCTTAGGTGCTTTTGTGGGGCTAAACAACTGGGACCAAGAAACAGGACAACAGCTCTGCAGAAGTATTCATTTACAATGTGCCCCTGAGCTTGATCCAGGTGTGCAAGGTGTGAGGGCCTGGCGGGCTGCAAGGAGCCATCAAGACTTTGAAGACTCGCTGTTCTCCTGCCCACCACTGTTCTCTTGCCCTGTTAATACTGAACACCGTGATACAAGCGTGTGAGTTGCAGCCCCTCTGCATGCACAGGAATGCAGGAAGGGAATGCAGGATGCATCCCAAGCTGGAGTTTCACCGCATATTGGCATCTAGCTCATATAGATTATTTGTCACGTAGGGTTTCCACATCAAATACAGACTACTCGAATTTGGCAACACAGATGAACTCTGAAAAAACATGGTTGTTAAAAACATAGTTAAAAACGTAAAAAAACGGGCTTGGCCACAGAGTTGGTTGCCTATCACTTGCCACTTGTCTGCTGACCCTTGAAAAAACACTTACTAAATTCCAGATGTGAACTGGGAACTAGGAAGCTAACAGCCTGACACTGAGAAATGACAGCTTATTCTGCATGTCCCCTCCCCATTCCTCACCATTCAAATTGCTTGTACATGCCAGCAAGAACTGACAAAGGGACGTGAAATGAATGAGGTGGAATAACACAGGAAATTACAGCAGAAGCAGTTCAGTCATGGTCAGAGTTAGAAAGACTTTCAGAAAAAGTGCATTGTGCTTGAAGAGAGCCGTGATAATTCCATGTTTGTACAATGGGCACAAATGTAGAAGAGCACTGGGTGAAAACCACCTCCTAAGCCATGCTGATGTTATATGTACAAGATACCAGAAATATATCTCCAGAAATGCATGATATTATGTGAAACCAATTCATGTAAATCTTTCATAGGGTATATATGCTTCCTGGGAAGAGTACAAAGGATATGTGGTATGTGTTGCTGAACTGAACATTCTTTTCATGTTTGTTTGCTAGCAGACAGGTACAGCTTACTGAATTTATAAACTGAATTTTGCTTTCCTGTCTTATGGGTTCATAATAATGAGTTCATGTATCTAAAATATATTTTCACTGTAAAAATACTGAAAACAAACCTCTAACTTATGTTACAAGTTTGTCTTAGAAATAGTGCTTTGAAGTTAAGAAAAATGCAAAGCCTAAGATTTTTTCACATTCCTGTATTTTTTCATGTTCATCTATTAATTCTCAAAACTGCAATTCAACATAAAAAAATAATTTTATGGACATTCACATTAACTAGTTTGGCTTAGGTGTATCAGGGTCTAGTTGATTAAAAGTTTTATTTCTGCAGCTGTTGTTATATTGTTATTGTTATATTCAGGGGAACAAAATCTACAAAATCTAAGTAGTGCTTTCTGTAAGATAGCTCTGAGTAACTGGTAATTGGCAGAGTATATTTTTGAAGATCATCTTGACGTTGACTCCACAGAGAGGAAAGCAATTTGTCAGCTAGGGAAGGCAGAAAGGAAGGATAGGCCCCAGGAAGTATCCGAAAGCTGGGGGGAGAAGAAGCTGCAGCTCAGTCCTTGGGAATAGGAACGCAAATGCCCTGACCGGCTCTTCTGCCTGTTCCTGTCCCTCCCGTGATGCACTCAAGAGTTTTGCCATGTTTCCTGTTGCAAAGAGAGAAACTCTGCAGCCTCTGCTTATGAGCTGTCTGCTCAGGGACATCGCTCTAATAGTATTTTTGTGTTTTTGTTGTAATTAGAGAGTTGTGTGAAAAGAAAACACAGAAGCAAAAATTGCACATATGGACAAGGTATTTTAGAAATGAGCTATTCATTTTCTCTTTTCTAAGGCAATCCTTTTGTTTAACAAGTATAGTATTTTATTCTTTTCCTATTGACTTAAATGGTAAGACTTTCACAAGTTTAAGTAGAAAACAGCTCTGAACTTACATCCTCATTTTCATTATAGGAATTTTATCATTTACTTCACTGTTGCTACTTGGATTTGTACCTATGGCCAGATCAGGAAGTTTGACACATGGTATTTTCAATCTAAATGTATTTCTCTGCCATTAAAAGAAATATTTGCTCTCTCTAAGAGAAGTATTGACTGTAAAAATCATAGAGCTCTAGATCATTTCCTCTGGAAATTTTTCAGTATCTTTCCAATTAGTAAGTCAATAAGATGTTCTTATAAACATCATCGTTTATTCTTGTCTAGGGATTTCCTTTCATGCTCTTCATCCAAGATATTTCTAGAAGAGGAAGAAAGTGTTTAAAGCTTCTATTCCCCCCGCACAGCATATATGATGACTAATATGCATCCTTTGCTATGAATGATAAAGAAGCAACTGCAGTTACTTGCTCCTTTCTTTTAAAAATATTCATTGTTTTATTTATAATCAACTGTCTTTTTTGATAACATTGAAACAAATGGACCAGCAACCAACTACCATCATTGGCTTCTACCAAATATTTTTCTAGTAACTGCAGGGATTATGTATATTTTCAGTTACCTAATTTAATAAAATTCTTAATTCCCTCTACTCCTGCAAAAACACCAAGCTCCTATTATTCATATCAACATTTTTTATTATATAAAAATAGATTTGGATTCTAGTGGCCCCACATATGAACTTTACATTCCAAAATATATATAATTTTACATGAAGAGAACACTTAGTTTCACTTGCCAGAGCTTTCAAGTGATTGTTTTGCACACTAGTTTATCTTCATATTACGGGTAAGGTCTACCAATTAAATCACTACAATGTCCTTTAGGCAAATGCAGAAATTGCAGAAATATAAATATTTGCATTACTTTATTTCAATGCATTGTATTTACGTAGAATGATATTCCTCAAATTAAAATGAAGATCTATGAAAGACTGTCTATATCACTTGAGTTCTAAATCACACCTTTCCTTTCTTCAATGTGCAGTGTAGGTGCAGCAGATGCAGCTGGCTCAGGTACTGTCTGGCATAGCAGGGTTGGGCCCACCCTTGGACAACTAGTCATTGGGGTGCCAGGTTATATCATGCTTAATCTGGTCAAACCGCGCTGATTTTCCTCATATTTAGTCTGCTATTGAGTGGCCACAGCGTGAGCTAGACCCACTTATCACTTTAACACAAACGAAAAGGCTTTTTTATCAGTCAGACAAGTGAACTGTATTAAGTTTTTCACTCTAGATGAGATGGATCAGAAATATGTGGAGCGGGGAGAGGAAGGGACAGGACCATCCTTTTTAGCTTCTGGTTGCAGGTAAACTCAATTGTGTGTAACGAGGAACTGCACCCTGCAATGAAGTCGGCAATTACTTGAACTACATGACAGATTTACAGCATGTTTTCAAATCACGATTTTCATGCTCCTCCCCGCCAGAAAGAAATCATGTAAGTTCAAAGGAAAAAAAATGATAGGAAAACTATTCAGTTGAAAAATAACAGGAATATTCATACAGCCAGAAAATCGGAATTATTCAACAGAGATTTTTATTAAAGAAATGAAATATATGTGAAGCCTAATCCTTACCTTTGGACAGAGCTCAAGTAAACATGGCTTTTGCAGGCAAACAGTGATCAATAATCCAGTAAACAGAATTTTCCAAATAAGCTGAAGTTTTCACAGTCCATTGCAAACTAGAGAGTGAATCAGTGAATTTCCATAGTTACATATACCTACGCTGACCATGTTTTTTAACCTCATTCTAAGCTCTGTGAATCTTAAAAAGTAATGCCACCAGGTAGCAATAAATGGCACATAAGAGCACAGCTTCTTTCAACAAGGCATCAGCATCGCCATAGCTCCCAAACTAGATGTTACTTTTGGAGAAGCCTAGATTATACAGGCAAGCATTTTATCCCTAACGCACACCCTTACATTTAATGTATCTCTTTATTGCTTAAAGCTTAGTCAAAACACACCATGCATCAATAGAAGTCTGGTCATAATTCTAGAAAAAAAGTAAAATTCAGTTTAATTAACAGACCTGATATTACAATAGACTTTGCATCCTCATTTTTATAGGGATTTTTTTTTTTTATATCTGTCTTTTTCCTTTTTTTCCTCTTTTGGTTATTTGGAATAGTTTTGTCGTAGCAAAGCGCTGATATGTACAGAGAGCAGCTGGTAATATTTCAGAAACTTGCAAAAAGGAAGAAATGCTTTTTTTGTTAAACTAACAATTTTGAAGCATGCAGCTAAAGGGTATTTTAGCATTTGACGTGCTCCTTCAGAACAGTGTTTGCACTGGAGAAAATATTCAGTGAACACTGAATGGTTTATAGAACTTGAGAAAAATAAGTATCAGTGGAGATTTCATGTGGCTCTAGAGAAACTGAAAAAGAATACTTAAAATTGTGTTTACCTCCCTGCAGTGACAGGAAAAAAAAAATCTCTTTTAAACCTACATGGTTTGCCTCTTCTTTCCAGGCATAAATCTTCACATCTCACAAATTACACCCCTTCGAAGGTGTGCTTGTAATTTTTCATCATGGCAGCGGCACACGATGAGTATCAGCAATTTTGGCATTTGAGTCACTAGACACCAGGACACTTTTCTGCTGGAAGGGTCTGGATCCCTCTTCCACAGAAAGTGAGCAGTGAGCTTAGTCACCAGCTCCAGTAGGAAACCGCTAGTATGGGCCCATTCCATCGATTTTTATTTAGGTAAAACGTCTCCAGACTCCCAGTGGACAGTGTTTTATCTCCATAAACACTTCAGACGGGAATAAGAGCACAGTGCTTCAGACTGCCGTGTCTAGGCATCCATTCCCGTGCTGCTGGAGTCCCTTTCATTATCGTGTCCAGGCAGCAAATCCATGACTGGCAAGACTATTTATTCGCCATTTCATTTTGCTCTTCTGAAATATATGTGAAACACAACGCTTTCATTCTACCAGCTGAACACCCGTGTGTACTGTGAATATTTTGGTGACGTAAATGAGCAATTCGTAGGCATAGGTGAAGCTACATGTAATCACCACAACAAACTGCAAGGGGTTCATGAATGTGGGGAAGGTGTGGTCCCCATCTGCAGGATTCCTTGCATTAGCAGTGTTTATGGAGTGCCGGGAACTGCAGGCCAGTGCTTTTTGGGCTTAGTTCAGCAAGGTCAAGTGATGCAAATGGGGATGCTCCTCTGAGGTAGAGCTGCAAAACGGGAGCTGGAATCTGGAAAACAAAACAAAAAAAAGTCTTACAAACTCCTATGATGGCCTTCCCTTGGGCTCTTTTGGTGTCAGACTGCCAAATTACTCCTGGCAGGTGTCCATGCAGTTATATGCTACCTCTGATACAATGACAAATGTCACTTTGTGAGTATTTTCAGCCCCCCAACTTGCTGCCTCTCTTTTATTCTCAAATTTGACCCATAAACTCTGCACAAATACACCAAACATGGAGATTCCAAATAGTTCTGAGTTTTTGAAGCTCAAATCTAATTAATAGGTGGGGTAAAGGAGCAACCCACTGTTGGAGAGAAGCAAAGTTCCAATTTGTATTCTGCATTTCCTTCAACTATTGTTAAATGTCTAAAAAGAATGCCTGTGCATTCTTGTATTTGCTGTATGCATTACAATTAGCTAATCTATAATATTTGTAATTAATTCCTTGTGGTAATTAGAACATTTGGAAAAAAAAAATAGAACAAGGAGGGCGACTATAATGAGATCAGGTGGAGTTTCCTTTGCAGCTATGAGAGCTGGGTTGGGGGAGATATGTGGAGACTCGGAGAAGTGTCCCAGATGCCTGAGTCGTGAGGTTCCCCCCATCTGAGAGTCTCTAACCCTTCTAGTAGCAGCCATATAGTAATACAAGGAACAAAATCTCCGATTTTTCAAAATGCCTGCATGTCTAGCTTGCAGTAAAATATAGTGCCAACCATCCAGATGGTTTTGAAAACTGTAATAGTAGACACCAAACTGAACTATTTGACTTAAATGCCTATAAAACCTGCCCACTACTTTCCATTAATTAAAAAGAAAAAAAAGCCTTGTTAGCTAGAGACACCGGTTTCATTCCGGTGAGTTTGCTGACAAGGGAACTCACAGTCGAGCCATATTGCAGCCGTTTTGCCCTAGTGTTAGTCCTTATGCTGACACTTTGATAAACTAGAACTCCAGCTCTGATGAGAAATAGCATGATAATAATCTCTGGCAAACATTCGCAAATTAAGAGCGAGGAGTAGGGAGAGCATGCGATGTATTGCTTGCCTGCATCAGAAGCGGTTCCCACTGCAGGCGTTTGGGCCGTATCTCGCCATCCCCCTCCCTCACGCACACTCTCGCTCTCTTTCCTCCCCCACACCCTCCTCCTCCTCCTCCTCTCAAACACATTTTTGTAATTTGGGGAAGCAGCAATGCAATGTGATCCAACACATAATTTAAGATTAATTTAGTATTAAGTTAAAACAGAAGGTCTGAAAACAACCATATACCTCAATCTTTAGCATAAATCAGGAATAAAGTGCTGGCAAATCAGACTCCATAATCACCACAAGCCAAAAATACTGAGCATGAGCAAATAAAGCCTACTATAAGTAGGTGTAAATTAATCTACTTGAGCAAA
Source organism: Crypturellus tataupa (assembly GCA_034781795.1). Lineage (NCBI taxonomy): Eukaryota > Metazoa > Chordata > Aves > Tinamiformes > Tinamidae > Crypturellus > Crypturellus tataupa. The sequence goes on from JAWLRI010000215.1 coordinate 6,555,092, forward strand.
GATAGTGACTGGGGCGCTTCTGCGCATCTTGCTCTCTTGTGAAGGACACAGTCAACACGCTGCATCGCCAGCAGCTTCAAGCACCAAAACAAAAACCAGAAGACAATCTGCACATACCTCTTGGTGACCCTGTTTGCTAATTTTTATTATTAGAACACACGGGTCACACATAGCTAATGGCTGTATAATTGTACATTTTGTGTGCTCGTTCCTTTTCCAAGAGTGCTTTGTAAAAGATATGAAAGAAAATAATGTATGGATGAAATAAGAATAAAAGCTTGTTGGGCTAGTAGCATACAACTTAGTTTAGAAGAATTTCAATACCAATGTATTAATTCAATTAACTAGTAACTGATGGGTGTAACACAACAAAAACATGGAAAATGATTACAGAGTAAAACTTCTGAGGACATACAAATTACTTAAGAGTTTAAATTTTGAAAATTGACTCAGAGTTGAATTTTTAAAGGAACTTCTATAATTGAGGATGAATATAGCCATCTACTACTGAGATTTTAAATATCTACACGTGTTTGAGCACTTGGAAGTATCTCACTAAAGTTCAGATTTCCAAAAGTACTTAAGTACTTCAATTGTATTGATTTTAACCGCGATAAATCACTGTTAATTAAGGACCATTTCTTCAGACAAGTAAAGACCTCCTATCATCAATCTTAACCTATATGCATAGGTAGATAAGAAATCCTGGAATTGATGTATGTCTTCTGAAGCATGTAATGAAAATGTAGGTTAGATTTATCAAATCTTAAACTGGAAGACTTACAGTAAGTAATTTTACTGAGGCTGATATTTCACCGAAGTAGCTTTTAATCATTGACCTTAGAGCAGTAAAAGACTGAATTTTGTCTGTATTGTATTCTCTATCTATCTGAATCAACAGCAAGTACTGTTAAAATATCTCAGTCTCTTCTGTTATTCCTATATCATGTTGCTTCAGGACTTATTTGACAGGAGAAAAAAAACATTGGTGCTGTACACCATTTTAATACAATGCATAATAAACAATGCACCGAGATCTAATGTGCTGATCTATTAAATTTGGTGAAAATTGTTTTCTTCTTTTGAATCCTTAGTTTGGAGTACCCAGAATATTCCCATTTTTGGTCGCTTTCAGGAGGAATAGTGAAGTTTCCAGAAGAGGAAAGAAGAAAAGAATGGGGTGATTGGATATTTTAGCTGTTCCGTTTCCTAGCAGAAACATAGGGTTGGAGTCCAATTTCAAGACAATTCAGTGTATCAAAGGAACTTCGTGGAGGTGGGTGTAGAACTAGTCTGGTTTTAAACTTGTAGAAAAATGGGAGCCAGGCCCACAGTGTGTGACCTTTTTGGTGGAAGGAAAGGGAAATAAATGTCTAACTGTAACTAAAAGTGAGAAATGGGAATGCACATGTTGGAAGTGCTTTTCTGTTACAGCAGAAACTCCATGTCTTCCTGCCTCTCTCGGAAGCTGAGAAGGGCAGACATAATAATACAAGAAAAGAAAGCAGAACCTTTAGAGTGTCTTCTATTTTATCTTTAACAGCTGTGAAATTTATTTGCTGCTTGTCATTATCTGTGTATTTCACTAAAATGGGACAAGTGAATAATTTGAAGAATAAATGTGCAAAGATATTCAACTTGATTACTCACAGGCTTTCATTAACATTTTAAATGCCTAACTTCTATTATTTCTGAATAAATTCAAGGACACCAATATTTCCTATTTTGTGGGTATTTCCTGTTACGTGGGTAGGAAGCTAACTAGAACACTTTCCTTCTTTCAAGGAGTCAACATACAGACTGTAACAAAGTGACAAAACGCATGAAAGTGTGTTGAATTACTATCACTGCTAATACACGCAGACCAGCCCTCATTTAAAAAATCTGTAGAATATCAAAAGAGCTATGAAGAGTACTGTCCCCCTAATATTTAGAGTACAGAACTGCACTTCTTTAAGTCATTTATCTAATAAATTTCTATTATTCAAATTACTATCTAAATCTGAAAGTATGCTTTTATATGCTTCTTTCCATTTTTGGATAGAACTATAAGCTCCGAAGATTAAATTTCTTTAAGGGAACAGTATCAAAATTATAAACAACTTATGTCTGTATCTGTGCTATGAGAGCATCTTAAATTGTTACAGCAGAAACAAAAAATCAGCCTTGGATTTCCAACACTGCAGAGATACAGGTTATTAAATAATTATCAGCTTTGCAGTTACCAAAGTAAACAGTATCGTAAACGTTTATACAGTTTTTATGTTCTGCAAAGGTCTTCTTCACAGTCTACAAATTTACCTACACATAACCTGAAATGCTAACTATTTCTTCATGTCTTTTCACATTCTACTAGATAAAACTGAGGCCAGTGGAATGAATTTTTCGTATTCTGAGTCCACTTTCACTACAGGGAGCAATTCTAACTCGCACTGCAAGAGCCCAGGGACAGCCGAGAGCCTGAGCAGCATTTTGCTGCGGCCGCGCCAGAGCAGACACCCCGTGTCCCTGCAGCTCGCACCTGAACCTGGCCCAGCGCGAAAGCCCAAGCGGAATACGGCAACTTCTCAGCAGTGCGTATCCTGAGCACTCGCTGAGTAATTTACCCGCTCTTAGCTTCCTGACGTAAGCTGACGCATACAGCAGTGCTGCAGTGTTCAAAGGTTATTGGGAAGGGATCCTTAGGGGTGGGTGACTTACTCTTAGCAGGTTTCTGTCTGGGCACTTCAACTACATGTAGAAAACAGCTGTGCGTGCGCTGCACAGATAGTGATAGCATCAGTCTCTGTTATAGCAAGGAAAATCTTCGTGAACAGGCATCAAATGTAGGTTATTCTGGCTTGGAGTGCAAGTAACCTTACTCAGAGGAAGGATCTAACTGGAGCTTCGACTCAGGAGGTGGGGGTGCACATGTGTGCAGGTCATGCCCTCCTCCGAAGTAACCCCTCCCAAAGGAGGGTCTAGGCAATAGTTTTCTGCATATTTTGCAGGCACTAAAATTCAGAGATTCTCTTCTATGCTTTCACTTCACCTGCGGATTTTGAAATACATGTGCTCCTGTGTACGGGGGCATGATCTCAACCGCCCCTTTATTAACTGCCAGGACCCGTCAGAAGCCAAGGTGCTCCATCGGTCTCATATTGCCGCTATGAGAACAAACTCAGAAAGAGGTACCTAAAATCATACCCATTAGCCATACAATACCATGCGGTGTTCACACAACCAAGCAACCAGGAGACTAATCATCAGGCAGTTGTATATAAGTAAGCAATTATCATTTAGGTCTGGCACTAATGTCTTATTAATGTCCATTGTGCTTCAGAGGTATAGAAAAATGAGAGTAGCAAAACATATGTTTATTTTCTATTGAAATCTTATTTAATGTTGTTTAAATTAAAATAATCTTTTTTAAATGTTATAATATGAAAGCCATGAAATGAGGCCCTCACATACTTATTTACATTGCAGCAAATACTTGGCATAATATTAAAATAATCCTTATTCCTTTTATCGCCGTCTAGCATTCCATTATTCCTCTGCTCAAAAGCATTTGCATGCAATGTAGCAATAGACCTACACTTCTACTGGAATCATACTTACTAAAACCACGAGTTATTTTCTCAAATTTTAATTACATACAGTTGCATTTTTTCCCCGTGTTTCAGAACCTTATTTTTACATGTACTGTACATTGACATAAAACAGCAAAACAACAACTGACAGGCACTGTAGGATTGCAGTAATTAATTTAAAATAAGGCTGATTTGTTCTACTGCTTCTTTCCCCGAGGCCAATAACTGGAGGCTAGTTATACTGCAATTTAACAAGCCAGAGGAAAAATACCTGTTGCATGTGATTATTCACTATTAAAATGCAATGAATAATTCAACATGAATATTTTAAAAAATCAGCATTGTTATCATGCCTCTCATTTTCTAAGAAAGTATCTGTCGCTAAAGAGAGGGAGGGTCACGTCAAGCCAAAATGTTGGTTATGTCCTGTCAGGTAAATTAGCCCATCCACTTTCTTACCACCCCTAACAAATACACTATCATGCTTTTCCCTGCCATTGATACAAAAGAGAAAGGAGCAGTGATAACGCTTCGCTAACTTGATTCCTGCTGCTTCAGGACGATGCTTGTATGCATTTGTCATTTCAAAAAATCAATTCCAAAGTTAAGACAGAGTAATAAAGGTGAATTTCATATTTCATACTGATGTTGCTTGTGTTTCATCTGGAATAATTTCCCGTTCCTCTAAGTATGCAGGTAAATTCCCAATAGTGCTGGTGGAAAGTGCATAGGGGAAGCCACGTACCTTCTGCCGCAGTGACTCAGCAGATTTTCTAAGAACTTTTTATTGCCAAAATTTCCCAACAGACGGTAAGTCTTGTTCCTTGACATTTTAAACATGCACCACCATGGGATTACTGAAAGTCCAGAAGCTCACAGAGAGCTCATATGCCCAAGCGGACTAATAGAAAGTGCTGACCATTCTGCCCTAACTCCGGCCAAGAGGGCTCAGCAACTTGCAATACCCGACTCTCATGTAATAAGAAAAAAATCTCAGCACTACAAACAGATATAGAATTATTATGGATATTTTACAAAAAAAAAAAAAAAAAAAAAAAAAGGCCCATCATCTGCCAAAGGGATCAGCTTTAATTCATTCCCAAAATCATGGATATTCAAGCCTTAAGCTTTATGTGTTTTAAAGCAAATGTAAGGACAGCAAATCAGGGGAACTCTTTGAAGATCTAGCTATAAATGAGAAACAAATTTTGTCTCAATTACAGCTGAAAATGGCAATTTTGAAAAATACTGAAAAGGAGAATGTCAAATGTCCAACAAGCATTTTCCTGTAATCTCAATCTGTCTCAAGGTAGGGAAGTTGCATGTTTTCAGCCTCAAGGAAGGAAGAGGGGTAGAATAGAATATTGGTACTAGCTATAAAAATAGTTCTAACACCCCACAACTCTTAGAGTCCTGGCTAGACCATACAGACTCTGTCATGGTTAAATTTTAACAGGCATCCTCCTGAAATTCTAACTGGGTTGCTGCAAATTTAAATTAACAAAATTTTCACTTCTAAAAGCTCGTTCACTCAGAATACGACCCACAGGGCTGGGTCATATTCGTCTTTCTTACAGCTTTGAACATTTATGGAAAGACAATCACTAATACCTATGATTCATAAAGGGAAATAACACTTTTGTTCAGATGCTGCCTACTGGCAGATGGGGCAAGGAATTCAGCAATATTTTCAGTGATTTTTAATATCCTTTTACTAATCATTAAACTCATAGCATCAAAGAGTGTCCTGATCAGACCTGCATGAAAATACTTGTATCCATGGGGGCACAGGCACCTTTTAGCACTGGGAGTGCTATTCTAATAGTTGCCATATTTTGTGGTAGAAAAAAAAGGCGAAAAAAAAGGATTCTTAGAAATTAATTTATTTTGGTAAATGAACATTTCTTCTTAATGCCAAAACCTTCCTTGCTTTAATATTAGGTAGAAAAGATGTTATCAAAATTCCTACCTCGGGTCAGAAAGGAAGCTAGTCTCACCACAATTTCTTTTTTTCTACAAAGGATCCACTCCTGTTTGACTTGCAGCCCATCTCACGCAAACCTACAGCATTGTAGCAGGTCTGGTGAATGTTACATTTAGAGAAATTGCATATAACCATGCCCACGAAATGGGCACGTTGCATTATTTCAAGTTTTTCACTGAGAAAGTTCATGCAAATTTTGATTGGTCTGAGAAGAAAGATTGCAGAGAGTGTCTACTTTAAAAGTTAAAGTTTTCTCCAGTTTTCTCCAAGCCATTCTGTAGAGTATTTTCTGTTCACCAAAATTTATTAGAATTATTTCCTCAGCCAATACAATTATCCTGTAGTCACTGTTCCCTCTACTTGGGGAACCCACACTGGGCCAGAGCAAAAGCAAGTTGAATGAAACTTCACTAGGTCAAGAACAAGGAGAACACCCTAAACTAGAAACACATGGTATTGTTAAGATTCCTTACTTATCATAGATTTGTCCAATTCTTTCTGGAATTAGACAACATCTTCAGTTCCACAGCTGATCTCAAACTGCATGAACGTATTTTCTCTTGTTCATTTTAAAATCTTTATGGTAACTTCAATAGGACTCCCTTCCTACTGTGAGAAACACTCACTAAGTAATCACAGTTTCTTTTTCCACATCATTTTTGACATTACAAATTTCTATTCTAGCTACCTGAAGCTGTTCTAGTTGCACATAAAAGTTATGCTAAACTTGTGATTGCCTTTATTGCTCTGCTCTATCCTTTCCTAATTTTTCCATATATGTTTTAAGAAGAACTGGTCAAACTGAATGCAATAGCTAAGGTGCAGGAACAGTACAGGTTTACAAAGTGTGATAATGACCTGTTGCGTTTTGCTCTCAGCCCCTTTTCTAGAAAATTAATTAAATTCTCACCACACTGTCTTCATTTATGATGGATGAAAGCCATATAACAACATCTTTACTCCCAGATGCAGTGTTCCTCCCCACAGTGACCTCCTCAGCATCCATTTTACTTGTTTTACTCTGTCTGTTGATAGGAATATCCCAATGATTATATATGAACCATTAGTAATTGTTTGTTCCACACTGTCGTGTTAACGCCTGTGTTTGGTTGTTCATCCAGCACTTCTAATCTCATGCTCTACCAGGCTGCTGGGATAAGAATCTGCCCTTTAGAATGATAGTTCTCACATACATAAAATAATTACTAGCTAAGGAATTTTTACTGTCATGTCAAAACAGCAAGAAATCTTACCCTAATAAAAATGATATTCTAGAATTTTAAATATTTGAAAATATTTGAAGCTGCTTATGCGTGGGAAGGATGGGGAGTTTCAGTTGATATCTTTGTTCCACAAATCATTTCCATGACACATAGAGAGATCTTCACATTTTTGATACTATAGTTGGTCCCAAGGAATTTTAACTGACAAATTACTACTGCAAGCTACAAACACATAATAAATACACTGTATCCTGCTGCTATTGAATGCTTGCCTTTAAGTTATTGAAAATAAATAAAGATCATTCTGTTAGCGCTTCTGACAAAAATACCATAATACTAAAATTCAATTTACCTTTGTTCAGTGTCTCTGGCAATACCATTATTGGATAATATCAATGAGAATTTTACATTAATTATGGAAAACACACAAGCCTGCAGAATTTACCTCTCTACTGTCTATGAGGGTCATCTTGACTTCCTTGTCACAGGGCTCTCTCCCCTCCTGTGCTTTCACCCCTTAGCTCAGTGTGCGTTTTCTGCTTCTCTTCAGCTCTTCCCTTTTCCCCATGCATAACACTCCAGGCAATTAGAGCATCATTTAATTCCCTCAGGTAACGAAAGGGATTGAACCTGCATCTCCTAGGGTACCACAGTGCCTTTCACACTCTGCAACTGCAGAAAAAAAAAAAGAGACCTACTTATTCTCCCTTAAAGGAAGGTGTTGGCTATCATCAATCTGTGTTTAGAGGAGTCAGCAATATTAAACACATTCCAGAAATACCTACAATCTCCAGTGCCTAAGAAGAAAAATGTCTACTCTCTAGTTGCTGATTTTGATTAGATATGATCATAAAGCTGAGACAGTTTGGAAGTGGTGCAAGAATGCCTCGAAAGGTCAAGAGATAAAAATTTAGGTGCCTTCAAGATTAGCTGGCAATTGGAGTGGAGGTTTTCAACACTGAAACATTGGATGTTGAATCTAAATTCCACCTAGGTTTCCAGCTAAGGTGCCTAAGTCCTTTGTTGGGTCTGGCTCTAAATCCCATTACTTACATGAACAGGAAAGAAGAAAATCAATACTTGAAGTCCAAATGTGTCTGGAAATAGAGTTAATCCATTATATACACATTGTGTCATACTGAAACAATATAAGACTTTTTCCCCTACTTTGGAGAACTCACAGCTGCAATATTTCAACCGTAGTTTGCAGGCTTTTATCACAGTTTTAATGAAGTGTAGTTGGTTTTGAAGTAAAAGTCTGTCAGTTTTCATGAAAAGAATTAGATTCTCGTCTTGTACCGCCTGAGCAGCTTTAAAATAGGGCTTAGTTCTCATTATTCTCTGAACAATGTATGTTAAAGAAATTAATTGTAGTGATATATTTTAACTTGATGGAACGGCAGGCTCATTATCAAGAGTAGCATGCCAGCAGGCAAAGATGGATTATCTAAAAAACAGTCCCATGGGAAGGAACTTTAGAAGATTAGATTGTCTCCTGGGCAAAGGGTCTTTTCACCAAAGGCAAGAATCTTTGGGAATTCTCTGTATTCACTTGTGCCTTTTAGTATAAAAGATGCCTTTCACTGTTCCAAAAGAAGATGGTATAACCCCAGAGGTGTAACGTCTTAAACAATTATTTACTGGTAACTATTTACTGGTCAGAGGGAAGTAAAGACCCAAGGAGAAACAACCAAGAGGTAATTGTTTGCCTGATGTGGTCCCAGAAGCACTTTGCTTGCTGCAAACTGCAAAATTGCAAGAAGATGTCAATATTTCCCTTGAAATTTTCAAATTTTGATTAGAGAAATTAAAAAAGACATTAAAAAAGGCAAAAAGAGAAAGACAAAAGAGTTAGATTTCTACCATCTCCCATTTTTCAGCAGTCTGTGATTTTTTCCTCCTGCTCTTCAGTCATTAGCTTCTCACTCCAACCTGGATTGCTATTTGTGGGTATGACATTTGTTCCTGATATTAGGGGCCCACTTTGGGGCAGTTTTGCTTCATGAGTTACCAGGAAGGCCTTCGTGCCTGGCCTGACCCATGTAACTAAAATGAATGCTCAGTTCAGGCTCACTCAGTGCTCCTCTAAGAGGGAAATGGGAGATACTTTTAACAGGAAATGAGAAAATAGGAATAGGAAAATAAAGTATTTGGTTTAAACTATTTTAATTGAGAAAGGGTTACTGATGCAGCCTAGTGGTTTGACTAAATTGGAAATGGAATGGGCTTGGGAAAATCTCTCAGATATTTTCTCATAGATAGAAGAGAGCATGTCAGTATTTCTGAAATCTCTCCAGCACTGTGAAACACCACTTACTGAAAGACTACTGTTATAATGGGGAAAGGACAGGCTAACTAAGCCTGAATGACAAATGGATTGTCAAATTTCATGAAAATCAAAAAGCAAACAAAAAAAATTACAATATAAATGTAAAAAAAAGAAGTTGAAAAGTTATATTTTCACAGAAGAAGAAACCAGGAAAGCAAGTTACAGGAAAAGAGAAAAAAAAAAAGGCAAGATCTTTTCACAAGGAATCTAGAGAATCCAAAATGTCTTATAAAAAAAGACACATGAAAAGTCTTCTCTGAAAGAGATTTATATAAAAGGGGAAACTCCCAGCAGGAGACCACCTCTGTGATTAAAAACAGAAAAACTACTATCAACAAATTCCACTAGTTACCAAATGTTTTTCATTACTTCCACAGCGGAGGCTTCTGCCTTGAACTGTGAAGAATGCTTTGACAAATAGCTTCCAAAGCCCAGCTTGAAGGAGCTACAGAGTTGCTTCATTCATAAGCAGAGACTACAAATTACTGGCAAAAAGTCTGGCTTCCCAGCTGCAAGACAAAACACCCCAAAATAGGGCTCTCAATTAGGTGGGCTTTGGAAGGAGGGTTCTGCCTAGCAAAAAAAGAAGGAAGCTGATTAATGTGATGTATCAGGCAAAGCACGCTGAAGAGCCAGCTGCAGATTTTGTAATAGGAATCGGCAGCAGTTTTGAAGATGCTCTGAGATTATAAACCATTGGAGTGCTTTATTGACTCGGGAGGCTAAGCTCTCCTACTGCCTCCTCCAATACCAGTAACTTCTTCAGAAAACCTTTCATCGGCAAGGTACAAAGCAGAAGTTTCTGAATGCTCTGCCTCTCCTCCTTTCTCCCTCTCCTTTGCCCTCCACACACACACACACACAGGAAAAATGAAGTAAAATTATGGACATGTATCTTAGGCCTAACCAATGTGCAAAGGTTTTGTAGTAGCTTTGAAGAACACTGCTTCTGAATAGACAATTTCTTGAAGAGTACTATCTTTGAATGGACATATTACTCTAGCCCTATCCATAATTCAAAACCATATTCTTAAATAAAAAAAGCATAAAGATAAGACTGAACTAGGATTTAAGTGGAGCAACTGAGGCCTCACATTCAGATTAAAATATCTCATGAGTGAGAAGGATGCACAAAAACACTCTCCTCTTCCTTAACTAATCCTATTTATAAACTCTCCAATTAGTTTATTGGCCCTAAACTTTTTCCACTGAATTATTTCAAAGTGATAAAATTTTCTATGATTCTCACATATTTAAATAAAATGAATATGAAGCAAAATCCATGTGCTGGATATTTAACATTCCTAATTTCCTTTCAGTATCACACTATTTACTAAATAGAGAGTAGTCCATTATTTTTCAAAATTTTGCCCACAGAGTATCAGTGAATTTAGGCAAAAAATATCCTGAACATCATGGCAAAAAGTGGAATATTTGTTCTCCACGCATATGCAAGAAAATAGTATAAATTTGCATTTAAAATTTTCTCCACTTCTGCTTCTAGGTATTGATTTTCTACTATTTAAAGAAAAATTCTGAGGATGCAAAATAATTTGTATAAATAAATAAATTTAAAAAATAACAAACCATCATTTTCTTCTTTTTCTCCTATTTTTTGTTAATGAATGCCAGTGGATAAACAGGGCATAGTAACAAGACATAGTAACCTGCAGGGGACTCTCCCTATCTTGCTGTATTAATTTCTGATCTTACTGATACCTAAGAGCACGTTGCCAAAGTGCCCCTTAACTACCAGGCAACACCAGTGGTTCCGCATCTACCAGCGGGCAGGGCAGCAGCGGCCGTCTCTGCCCGGCAGGTAGAGCAGCGCTGTGAAAGCTGGGTAGCAGCCTGAAGAATTACAACAGGAAACCGAGCTGAGGCAGTGCAAATAGATAATCGTAGGGTGTCCAACAGGAGCAGAAAACCTACCAAAGAAATAAATGTGTATTGTCTTCTTTTGGATCAGGAATAAATGATGCGATTTTTTCCACCACAGGAGAAATGAAGATCTTTAAGTGCAAACGGAGCCAAGTATTCAGATGGTAGAAAAAGAAGCAGCCACAGCAGAGATTATTGCCTAGGAACAAATGACAAAACGGGGTTCAGTCAGAGCCAGTCTCCCTCTGACCAAGAATTATTTACAGGAGATTGTGTGTACATAAAGAGAAACTTGTGGCTCTGCAATGAGACAAATTATAAGCGACATTAGCTTTCCAAGCATAAGTATTAAGAACAAATGCTACTAATATTCCGAGTCCAGCTATTCCCACACACAGTAACCAACAGATATTTTCATCAAACAGTTGTTGAAACAACTGGACAGAATTCTATTTCAGGCTTGGCTTTGTTAGTGGTGAGAACGCTTACCAAATAACAGGCCATAGAAAATAACCTCCAACTAAATGATCTGAAGCTGATGCCATGTGAATGGGACAGAAGAACAAACAAAAAGCATAGGCTGCAACTCCACAGACTTTTATAAGCTGGGGCACGAGTAGGAGGAGAAGTGAAGCAGCCTGGGCTGCAGTGTAGGGCAGGCATCAAAACGCACCTGTGAAGTGCAGTAATTTAGCCCAAACATAAGCTTCCTACTGCTTCAGTTAAACCAGTGCTGCGTAACCTGGCTAAAGCTGGCATGGATGTGTCCACTAAACTATAGTTACTGTGAGGGCTTCAGTACCCATAGCAGCCAAAAGAAGTTCTTAAAAGGAAAAACTTTAATAAAGGAAGTAGTTAAGCCATTCAGGAAGAAAGTTCAGAAATCTGTTTCCTTACGAAGGTTGGAATGTCATTAAGACGAAGGTGCCAGTCCTATGGGGAACTGAGACACTAAGGAGGAAGGTTGTAGAAACCTCAAAAATATCACTGGAAATAAGGTAATGGCAAAAATGACCAACTAGACAAGAAATAAACATTTTATGGATAAGGAGGTGCAAGAATACAGTCAATATTGTCAATAATCAAAAGAAGTTCAACCTTTCAAAGGAAATGAAAACAATGCTCTTACTCACAAACCTTTTTTTTTAAAAAAAAAGGAAAAATAAAAATAGGTTTATTATATAAAAAGGAAGAGGAAGCTATTAAAGGGAAAAAATAGTTATTTTTCCAGAATTACACAGAGGGGATTTGGAATAAGCATATGGAAATGAAAGTTGCTGCACCTAGGGGTGCTGACAAACCTCTAAGTACAGAGGACCAGATCCTCTCCTTTATGAATGCCCAAAGGCGGGACACAAAAACATTCCAGGTCTGATAGCAAGGATTAGTAATAAATTTATCAGTTGGAATGGTATTAAGTTAGCAGACAATCACAAGCAACCAGACAACTGCATACGTAGTATCTACATGTGAAGTAGCAGAGAAGTGGGGAAAATAGTGGTCAGGGCCACTCCAAGCCCATTTGACTGATCTGAACAAAATGCAAAATTTTAGAATGAGATTTGAAGGGAAAAAATTCAGATACGAAGGCAAAGTGGAAATGGAAAGAAATATAGCATGAATTTACTTAATATAGTGAAAGACTAAGGAAATCTTATCTTCCTTTAGTAAGATAACCAACTCTATAGCCAAAGGAAATGCAGTACACCTACACTAACACACCAGAAAAATTTGATTCAAAATCAAATAAGAAATGATTACTGAATCTACAAAAAATGGCATTTTTATGAAAATAATATTGTTGATAATGCAATATTGCATTATTATATGGTGCAGCAATACCATATATGCCATAGCTGTGGCCCAAGATTTTACAAATTTTAAGGAAAGGCTGAGAGTATAATTTCTCTGCCCAGTTGCAATAAGAATTTCATTGGTACTGCTTTATAGGTTCAGTATGTTTATCAATCCTGGACCAAGTCATTGCAGTCAGTTGAAGAGTCACTGGAAAATGGAAGAACAGCTAATATTTCATGGCAAAATAGCAAATATTTTGGGAAAAAAATAGTTTAGCCTGGATTTTCAGCCTTGTGACTTGCATATCCAAAGGAAAGCAGTTGCCTTGAAATGGCAGCATTTGTCTCTTTGTATAGCCTCATACGACCACATAAAGTCATGCAAGGAGAAACTAGACCATGTCAATTATACCAGATATGCTCTGTTTGTTTTTCCTTCTTCTTCACATTATTATCAGGATGATACTGAGGAAATAAGAATTTACTGACAGTTACTCCAGCTGTTTAGTTCTTGCCAAACGCTTCAGGGGAAATACTTACTCTTTTGTCAGCACTTACTTGGTGCTATACCCAGATGTACATGATGGCACAGGCTGACAAAAATGGTTTACACTGACAAACAGATTTCCGCAGCACTGAGGAAACTTCAAGTGGATCTGGCTCTTTGCTAGCCCTTTAGCCTACCTGATACTACTAACAAACGAAGATACTAAAGGACAACTCTAGCTGCCATCAGTATTTAGCAGAACATAGACCTCTGTATCACTGCACTTCCCTTCCTAGCACCTTTTTTTCTTTTTTTTGGCATTTTTGGAGGAGAAACAAAGTGATTCAATGCAAGTTCCTTCTAGGGACAAATAAAGTCTCTCACCAGGAGCCCTGCATTTAAGCTCTGAAGTAATGCAACCACTGCTTGTATGTATAAACCAAAAAAGCAAAAGAAATTGCAGACTCTAACCAAAACAGCTTTTTTTTTCCCCTCTAAAGAAAAACAGAAGGGAAAATAGCACATCTCTAAACCAACCGCAAAATACAAAAAATTTTTTCTGAAAGTCAGCTTCTCATCTAAGCTAACCTCAAATTCAGACAGCCCCAAAAACCAAAACCTACAGGGAAACTGAAATAAAAAGCAATGTAGGATAGAAGCCCTCCGGGATATATTGTCAAAGTAACTCTCGAGGTTTAAAGTCAATGGATGTTGACGAGTGAAACCAAAATTCTGAGCAGTGCTTTAAAAATATGCCCTGCAGTACCAAGCAAAGAAACCAAGAGCTAATCCCTGTGCACAAATATCATCTACAGCAAACTTTACTTACAGAATTTTTCCAAGAAGGTCACAATGGATAGAAGTTTTTCTCTTGCCCAAAAGGACACAACACATTTTGAAGGGAACCTGTCCTGTAGAGAGGGATAGGCCAATTGTGTTTAACGTTTAAGTTATGTTTCACTGATGTCCAGATGTCCTCTTACTCTTCTGCACTCGAGCCTAGCGGTGCCATTACTGGTACGGTTATCTCTAAAGCACATGCTCACCTGCTGTGCACGCGCTTTCAATCTCTAGATCTTTGCACAAATCTACAGTTTTTCCTCCCTCTTTTCTCTGTACCTTCTAGAATTTTTTTCTACAGATATACTGAAGCAGTGGGAATAGTCAGTTTAATAAAACGATCTGTGGCTAAGAACTTCCAGAAATCAGGACACTGGATTATTAAACAGGTTCAAAAAATACATGTATTTTTGCACTTTAAAGAATTCATTCTGCTCTGTGTTGCACAAGCAGGGAATTGAATGAAATTTCTAACAATAGAAAAACCAAAGCAAATCTGCATGCTGGCATTTAACATTTGATTATTTACTCTTCTGAGTCATGCTGCAGTTGAGAGTGAGGAAGAGGCAGAGAGATGACCTTTCTATTTATCAAAGCTGGTGGTGTTGCTGCTTGATGGAATTTGTGATAGCCCTTCTACTCAAGCATTGTATTTAAATAAAAAGTGTGAGAATTAAATAATGAGGGCCTTGGCATGAAAGTGGGGTGTTTTCCTCTTGACGAGTTCACCTGCTTCAGTTCCAGTTTCTCGTTTGTTCCCCGCAAAGCCTGTGAGCCCACCCAGGAGCGGGGCTTTCGGAGACGCCGGCCTTCACGGTCCTGGCTCCCTCGCACAACAGCAGAGCGGGGCCCGGAGCAAGGGCCGGCCGCGTGCGGAGCGGTGCGCGTCCTCTGTCTGCAGAGACACAGCGCTTTGTTTCTCTCCAAGAACGCTCTGTGTGTTTACAGGATAATTGTTGCAGTGTATAAATAAATAACCAGATGCCCGAGACATGGAGACAACAGCCGCCTCTGTGGCCACTTCCTCCGTGACTTCCTACGAACGCGCTCATGCTATCCTCATCATCCTGACGGCTGGCAGCGATGAATCCTCCTGCTATTCCAGGGAGCAGGAAAATCTCTTCCTGGAATTCAGCCATGCAACTTCACTTGGATACTTTGGTTTTCAGTTATGAAGAGGCAGCAGCCTGAGGACTCTTGTGCTGCTGCAACGCTAAGTTATTTGGGTTTCGAAAGGCAACACAAGAAGAACAACACCAGCTCCATCATCGTGCAGAGGGGCTCCACGTGTAAATCCCACTCAGTCGAGCAGCAAGTGAAGCTATTAAGAAGATAATGCCCATGGTTTTGGATCCCAGCGTCACTGCAGCAGCAGTCAGGAAAGCCCTCAGGGGTTGGCGAAGCAAACCGGAGCGCGCGGCAGTGTGCAGCTCCCGCGGGAGGCGAGCCGGAGCGTGCAGCAGTGCCCAGCTCCCGCAGGGACGTCCCATCCCATCCCCGGCGGAGGGAGGTGAGCAGATGGCAAGCAGCACCGAGCACAGCAGGAGCTGCTGCTGCTAATCGAGTCCAAGCAGGCCGTAGGAAGCGAGGACTCACTCCTAAGGCTCTTTTTACCCGTGGCTCTGTTTCAGAAGGGGCTTTGATTGTTTTCCTCACGAGCAATGCTAAGATTAGCCCAGCAAACCCTGAACACTGACCAAAAAGAAACACTACTTAAGGCAGAGTGTGGTCCTGCTGCTAATACTGTGCACAAAATAGCATCCTCCCCAAAACACTAGCAGTACCTGCAATTAGAGCCACTTGCTGGCATTGCCTCTGTTTGCCATTGCTGCAGCTGATGCTCTCTCGCCATCAGCTCCAGCCCTGGCCTCAAGGGAAAATCCACAGCAAGTGCAATGGAGGGAACCACGGGTTGTTCCTGGGCCTCTGAGCTGCGCTCCAGCCAACGGAGCAGCTAACGGAGGAGCGATCTGAGCTGGGCTATGGGGAGCAGACTGCCAGGCAGCGCAGCATGAACACTGCTGTACACACATATGTGGACATATATACAGCTTCTGTTTTACATGCAAGGAAACTGAAGGGAATTTTATTTTTAAATGCCACATTTAGACTTAAGGATAGTTCCAGCTTTCTTTTTCGGAGTCTAATATTTACCATGCCTGATATATGTGGCCTGGAAAGAAAAGGAGATGCAGATCTGCAAGGGATAACACTCTCTAAATAGACATAGCATATATGTGATATGTGTGCACACACATATATATTTATATACACACATAATATGTGTTATATTAGAATATATAAATATATTAGCATAAATAATTTTATGAATGCTAAATGCTCTCCAGGCATTTACTTAGATATGCATTCTCATGATTAGAATCTTTAAATAACATTTACAACAATTAATTGCCAAATGATACTAATTAATGCTGCTCCTTCCTCTCATATAGATGAATAGCAGCACTTTGGTCTATTACACACTCAATTGTACATTTCAAATGTAGCCTTGTGTATATTTCTATTTATTTAATGCATTTAAGAAGAGAAAATAGCTTTTCTCCTGCATTTAAAGTCCGAAAATCTTAGTGGGAGCTAAATATTATTGAGATGCTGTAATTAAAAGCTGACATTTGTTTCCTCACAAACTGTTCCTATCCAGGAAAGAAGTATATGGAGTTGGTTTGCTCTTTGCTGCACAATGATGCTCTTATTTTATCTGACATTCACTAAAAATAAGTGTGTGTGAATGAAGGAATTAGGTCACCTACTGACATTATCAGTGGGAGACGAATATTCACGGGGGAAAAAAAAGTTTCCCTCTGCGCGTGCTAAGTTGCACGGCTCTGTCCCCCAAAACAGGAGGCTGGCCATAGTAATTGGGCAAGGGAGGCCATGGTTAGTGCAGGTTGCGCTCTGGCTGGCCATGGAAAATGCTCTGCATTTTTATTTCTGTGCATGCACATGTCAGTGAGCATCCTGGGGCACCCCTGGTCTCGCTTGCTGCGGATCCGGCCTGCCAGGCACCTGCACCACTACGGGAGCTTTCATTAACAGCCAGGACATCCACTATTCCCTGCTAAGTGGCAGCGTTATTTGTCCCTTTGGGCCTGCCATGGTGCAATGCCCGTCTTTCTTGGAACAGGATTGCACAAAAAATGCAAATCCAGCCCAAGCAGGAAAGGAGCTACAAAATAACAAGCTCGGATGACAAGGTGAGTTTTCTCACCACTGTTTTTTTTTCTAGGAGAAGGACTTAGGAATACCAAATACCTCTAAAAGCAGAATAGTTTAATAATAATGTAATTGGTTCCCTAAATGATGAAAGGCAGCATTATCTAAACTCCTTTTCTTAATTTTTAACTCAAATAATATGCCACAGATACAAAGCCTTTTTTAGCTATTTAACTTCCCGTGCATGCTCTCTTTGATAGACAAAGCTAATACTGTTTTATTTATTTGGCAAAGCAGAGAATTTGTCATGTAAAACAACAAGCAGTTAGCTGCTGCACTGAGGACAGGCAGAAGAATACTAAAGAGCCTTGACCTTCATACCTACAATGACTGAGCAGTATTTAAAGAGGAAGGAGGGGCCCGTTCCAATGCAATTTATTCCTTTTAATCATCCTTGCCTCTTTCCTCAGCTGGCCTTTCATCCTGACAACTCTCTTTGTGCCTGAAAAGCATCAGATGGGGTCCCTCTCAGATCGGGTTTTCATTGCCCTACACTTCTGCCTCCAAGTTGCACTGCTGTGTCCTTCCTGAAGGACAAGCACACTCTCTACACACAACTCAGAAAAGCTCTCCTGGTTTAGGGAAGAAACCAGTAAAGGTCAGGACTCTATCATGGTTCTCAATGGATGCTTCACATGCAGTATCCCGGGGAAAATCAAGCTCCCCAAAGCTGCTGTGAACAGAGTTCACAGAGATATTGGTCAAAAAGCATACATTAATAACTCATGATGCTACAGCTGCAATGCCAGCCACACCAGAGCCAGTGCCTATGATTATCCTGCCAGAAGACACTCAGAATGACCCAGAAAAATCACTTGTATAGTCATTTTTATATATGCATTTACACCAGACCTGAATTAGGTCTTGTGTGTGCATCTGATAAATGATGAGCTTTAGCATTATCGCAGTGTTTGATTCACGAGGATGAGATTCATGTGCTGAGAAATTCTGTAAGTCAAGAATCTTTCAGCTCAGTAAGGAAACACATCAATAACGAAAGGTCCCTCCCAGCACTAATCTGGGACATCACAAATGACAATCAGTATGCGCTGCTTTCTACTATGGTATGGAAGGGGCAGAAATTGTGTGTGTACTGGTTTGTGATAGTGTCCTGGCTTTTTTGTATTGTAAGAAGACCTATTTAGGCATAATACAAAAATTACTTATGAAGGACAGAAAAAGGGCAGATATTAAACAAGGAATTTTCTGTTTTCTGCCTTCTATTGGTGCAGTATCTGTACAAGGAGGAATTAATTCAACTTACCATGGGTCTTGTTTATAGCTCTGTACTAGTCAATTTACTACAAGAGCCCTGGAGGCCACAGAGTCAGCAAAGCAAGCAAGAGCCACATGTACAGATTTGATTACCTAGTGGGCAAAGGTGGGAAAGCTTCCACATTCGATAGTTTTTCACATTTCATCCTCTTGAAAGACATCAAATTTCACCAAATACATACTCAAAAGGATTGGTTTTCCAATTCCCTCTCAGAAACTCTGCCATCGGTATGCAAAAACTGTCTCAGAAAGAGCTTCCAGGGCAGCTTAAGTGAGGCTAAGCCTTTCCCCTGTTCCTGGCTACACCTTTCTACCCTTGCTCATGCTCTAACACTGGCATTCATGTGACACTGAAGTGAGACTATCCAGGAAGCTGATTCTGCCCCAAAGCAACAACTCTTCCTGAGCGATGAGTTTTCACCCCATTCCTGAATGATGCAACCACATGGAGCCACCAGCACATGCACAGGCTGGGAGGAGAGGACAGTCTCAGCAGCCTCCCCGCGTAGCCCGAGCTGTTAAGCATGTGCATACTCAGTGTCTCCAGCCTCCTGACATTTTTGCAAGACATAGTCAAATCAGAATCTATCTCAAAGAAAATTTTCTCTTTGTGCAATACAGAATTCACATGGTAACTGGTTGCTACTCATACATATTCCATTTTAGTCATTCTGAGACTGTTCTGAAAAGGGAAACATTTATGGGGTAAGCATTGATTTTAAGCTTACCCATTTGAAGATGGCAGGGCTCCAGTCTACTGTCCGCAGAAAACAATAGCAAGATTACTGGGCAAAGCTTATTTTCAACTTACCCTTGGTCGTGCCCTTGGTCCACTCGGCCACTGACATCAGCTGTGTTATATAAAGCATGATAAATAGAAATGGAAGTTCATCAAATGCATGTCACTCACAAGATAAAATGCAAGCAAAGAGAGGTGCAGCAAGGGTCATGTCCTCTACACTTGCATGTTGCTAGTCTAGCCCAAAGCAGCCCTGGGAGCCCTGCAGCCGTGTTAGCACAGTGGCATTCCCAAGCTGATTTACCCTTCCTCTTAGCTGAGCTACCGTGACCTTGTGAGCAGTAATATATCTACATGGCTTCCAGGCAAGAACTGGCTTACCTCCAACTGGCTCAATAACAGGCACGGCAAATATTTAACTCTGCACCCATCTGTGAGATACAGGCAGTTCCCTTCAAGAAAAAAAGAGACAACAATGAATGAAAACAATCTAATGTTACATGTATTGTGCTCTCCAGAGTAGTGTTTGAGCATCTACAACACTTGCTGTTAGCCAGAAGAATAAGCTGTGGAGAATAATTTATTGAGAGAGTATATTATAAAACAAAACATGACTGAGGGAAACATTTTAAAAATAAAATGACTTAATTAATTTCAGTATTTGTAAAACGTAGGTTAAAAAGGGGCTTTCCACTGTTAGGACCCGGTGAAGCTTGCATGAAACTCAAAACATAAACTCAGTTCAAAGCTGACTTGCTCATGCACGAGAGCTTCATTTCCTTGGCCAGAGCAAACTGCACATGGCTCCAGGTCAGCTTTATTTGGGCCTCAGCTCTGTGTACAGTGATTCTTTCACAGCACAACAGATGCCAGGCTGGCATGTGCAGCTCCCGTACACCAAAATGACTCTCTTCCTGAAATGGTTTTCTCCAGGTTCTTGTGACCTGTGGATTGAAACTCTGATGACACAAGATTTTACTGTGATCCTGATGAACTGTGTTGATTTATTTTCCTTTTAACAGAAGTGAAATCTCAAATTGAAATACTATGCTTAACCTCAAATAGATATAGTAGATAAAGATGCTTTATCTGACAAAACAGAGGACTATGAAAATATGGTTTTATAACAACTTTGAGAAAGAAGTGCTCAAATCTTCCATCAGCCTGTCTTCTAACTCAAATGGAGAGTATTATTACTAGCCTAATGCATTTTTTACCAACAAATCCTGTTCTCAGCCTGAGTTCACTCTCATCTAAATTACTGCATGTACAGTTTTGCTTGTGTTTTAGTGATCCAAAGAGTTCCCAAAATAAGAAGAAAGCTGAAAACAGAATGTTTCTGTTTAATACTGGAGAACTCAGCAGCAAATGTCATCCCTGCCCATCAAGATATACTTCTTGGATGTACCACTGCTTTAACTATAAATGCTTTAACTGCTGATGTAAAGTGGGAAAAAGAGAACACCAAATGCCATGAGAGCACAAGCAGAGGGCACAAGGCCTCTCAGACACCAGGCATTACACATTTTAATGCAACCTGGCAGAGGAAACACGAGTGATAAGAACACATTTTACAAAGTTGAGCCTTTTGGAAATAAATTACCACTGGACTTTGTTTTAAACAGCTGTATAAAGTTTAGAGGACATTTTGAGATACCTACTTTTTATTTCCTATGCCTGCTAATGCCATCCCAAGAACTGGAAGATAAAAAAAAAAACTCATTAATTTTGCCTAAGGAAACACTGTTTTTTATAAAACACTCCACCAGACATGTCTTTAGTCTTTACCATTGTGTTTTAGTAGTCTGGAGGCAGGAGTGCAGCTTTTTTTGCAGTTTATACACTCAAAATTAGATTTGCTAAATAAAAGCCACTAATACCATATGTAGTCATTCCTGTGAAGCTGGAGATCCTTGACAGGTCCTAAGAGGATGTATCCTTCTCCAAACAGTAAAGCTTTCGCAGACCTACGCAGCATCCGTGTTAAGACTGAGAAATCCTGGGACCGCACAGACCAACCCCTTCACTGGCTCCACTCTGCCCCTCTGTGAGGACCAAACATAAACCTGTTCCTTGTTTTACGTTCCCAAAGTCAGCTTGTTCAGTCCTTTTCTGACCCGCTTCTACCAAACTAACCCAGTACATTTCTTTTTCCAAGAATTTTTACTGCTTGGCGTGTATCCTGTTTTATGCTCTTTCTAAACACATACCCTAAGCAAGGTCAGGTGAGTCAAAAGAAAAAGTGTTCTTACTCTTATTAGATCAACTGACAGCCCTGGAAGAAGCAGACCAGCATTTTAGCACCTGAGGTACTTTCCAGGCCTAAAGGAGGGATTGTGTGCTGGGGTCCCTGCCTGCTACTTTTATGGCCTTGGGCCACATAGCTACCACAGCAGTATTACTGCTGCATAGAATATATAACGCATCTTTCTCAACACAAACGTAGCACAGTGATATAGAACAACTACTTTTCATCTCCGCAAATTAACTCTCTTTTAGGTATATCTTTTAGGTTTCTCTCCTATCTTCTCTTACGTTCTAGCACTAGCATTTGTGCAAGACTGATGATGATGTGAGACAGTTCAGGAAGTAACCAAGGAAGGATGGACTGCTTATCAACACAAGACTGCTTGTGGGCAAAGAATCTCAAACCTGGATGTCCAGAGTCAGGTATCAGGGTTCATATTTACTTACTTACATGTTTGTGAGATTTCTTGGAAGCCTGGGAGACCCAGACAGGCAAAGCTACAATTCCAGCTCCCAAAAGCAACCAAACAGATTCCAAAACCTTATTCCAGGGCAGGGAAGGAAGAGGAGCTCTCAAGTGGAGCAGAAGGTCGCTGGGTACGGACAGAGGGCTCCTAAACAAGGCCTAGGGGGCATCAAGAAGCAGCAGCTGAAGCTCTCCCCCAGATGGTGCATCAGGAGAAGAGCTCTCAGTGTGCAGGGAAAGAAGGGACTGAAATTTCCATCAGCGCTGGGGGTCTTGACAGTGCTGCCAGGCCCAACCACAGGACACCAAGGAGAGTGTGTCACAGCTTAGCTGCAGGCTGCTGAGTCTGTGGCTACTTGCAGCAATCAGATCCATGCACATGGATCCTGATAGGATAAATCTAGACTGTAAACGTATGGTTTGAGTTTTGCATTTAGGCTAAAGAAGATTTAAGCTTCTGAGATGTTAAAATGATAACAGGGAGACCTGATCCGTATACATGATTCTCACATACATATTTTTTCACATTATTTATACATGTGCATATATATATAAGTATGATTTAGTATGTTGACATTTAGTTACTTCATTTATAAGAAGTAAACCTGTTTCAAACAAAAAATCTTTACATGGGATTCCTAAGCTTTTTTCACAGAACAATTACAGTTAAATAAGTTTAAAAAATGCTGAGTTTAAGCAGTGGTACTAAAAGTCATCACATGCATTTTATTCCCTTCCTCTCTTCCTTCTCAAGTAATGTTCCTGTAACTAGAATTTCTCTTCATCAGAGTGGACATGAAGGAAGCCCTGCGAATAAACAGAAGGGATTCCAGGACACACTTTACCTCAGGCTTTCAGCATGCAATATAGTTCGCTAGCAGGCAGCTTTGATGCCACTGTTCTTTCCCCTGAAGATATCCCTCATTACTGAATGCTACATGTTGCCCTGTTGGTCTGGAAGGAACATTTCATTAACTACAATATCACTATAGATTGCATCTAGTTGCCATAGAAACTTTAGAGGAGAAGCTTGGCTTTAACCCTTGGAATGGACTGTTTTTTTCCATCCTTACAGCATTAAAAGTTTAAAAGATACCATTTCTTTTATTGGCCTTTATCTTCCAGTATAAAAACTGACAGCTGTTGATAATTCATACAGAGTTGATGGCTGTGAAATATTTTTTTTACAATATCTACTACTTAACTGGGACACTGCAATGAGTGACAAAATTGCTGTTGACTTCACCGCAGCTGTGATTCTGCTTCAGCTGTTGAGCGTCAAAGCCGCAGTAAAACTGCGCAGGAAGGTCCTTCTGCTGGGACGTTCTGGCAGAAGTGAGAGCGAGCCAGCAGTTTGGGTGTTGGCCGTGACAAACGCCACCTACCCCAGTTTGCCTGTCTAATTGGCATAATGAGATCTGCCTTATGTTTTCAGGGTTTACACACTGCATGTTTATGAGCTCCTTAGAGATTTTGGGTAGAAAGTGACTGCTTACATAAACTAGTTTGTTTTTTTTCGTGCTCTAAGAAGATGCCTAAGGATATATGCATGATTGTGCTTTGTCTCAAATAGAGATAACCCTTCATCCCAGGGATCGACACTAGGCTTTGCAGCTTCCTAGGCAACAGTACTGCTATTAAAATGTTGTTCTCTGTTAACTGAGGCTTCTTCCCAGAGCGCATGGACAGCTCAGACTTCATAGTGTGTTCACATTAAAATAACGCACTGTTGTGCTCCAGACTGCACCACTTTTTTCTGATAGCTACATGGCTCATTCACTGAAGATGCACCAGCCTAACCTGAAACTGGAGCCGCAACTCCACATTTGTTTGTTCTTTGGACTTGAGCAACAGAACAGAATGCTTTTTATCTTGCTAGTTTCACTTCTGTAAAATGCAAAATGCAAAACCTGCAGATTATGCTACTTCCCCTTCGCATAAGCATGAGGGTGAGCTGTGCAGTGTATGCTATTATCACTCAATAAAGAGTCCCTTCTGCTCTGCATGGCTACATAAAAATGTGGAAAGCCTCGTCTCCAAGAGGTCTCAGGTTCTCCATATCCTTTTCTCTTGTGTTCTCGTTTCCTCACTTCTTACAAATACATCAACATCAACACACGATAGTTTAAGGTTACAGTAGTGGAAGGGCCTGGCTTCGCCTGCTGCCAACATTCCTCGCAGGGCGGCTTGTGCACACTAGCACTTTTGTTCTTTTTGCTGCAAGCTCCTTTCAGTTTGTAAAACTCGGCCTCTAGTTACAGCTGGTTTTGTGCCGAAAGAAAAACCGGAGGGGAATGTGTGCGTGTGTGTATGTGTGTTCAGCTCAGTGTCTATCCATGGCAGGGTTGTGGTGGGGGTTATATTTAACTTGGTAACAGAGGTTTTATTACTGAGATCCTCTGAACTACATTGCACAGCCCTTACTCATGTTGGTGGACCAAGCAGTGTCACTGAAGTCAATGGGACTATGGTGCTTTATTATTTCAAATCATATAATGATCACTGTAGCAGGAATGATCATAATGAAACACTTTCATTGGGAAGTCAATGGGTCTATTTGTGCAAATGTTCACAAGTATGAATGAGAATTGCACAACTTAGCCCAATACATACTATTTTCTGACAAGTTCAGTATCTTTTCTTGATAAAATCTCCATGAATAATACTCTTTCACATGTGCAAACTACACAATGAACCTGGTTCTGCTTGGAATATCTAATTTGTCTCAGTGGCATTGCTCCAGAGGAATGTCTTTAACTCTTTGGAGCCACTATGAGTTTAGAACAAATTTGATGCTTTTAGAGGATTGACTAAGGAGGATTTGAAAAAGGATTTTGTGTCTTTGGGAAGAATTGACTTTGAATAGCACTATTTGAAATATTTCATAATAGCCTTCACATGGCGCACCAATGGAAATTCTCACAAAGGAAATACAATTCATTATGATAATTCCTATTATATTACTAGAAACAATGAGATAACAGTGAAAACTTCCAGTGAATGGAAAATTTATTTGGTGATAGTCTCATCTGTTATTGAAATAGGAAGTAGGCCTGTGACCCAGTTGCATGTTTGAATTGAGAAGCACAAGCACCAATAAACCCATCAAGCACAGGAATTCTGTGAGGATCCCGCTGCCAAAGGTAATCTGAGCAGTACACACAGGTAAAAGATTTAATTTGGCTCTGCCAGAAAAACTGTAAACAGATAACTGCTTATCAAACATCCTGTTCTCGTGCTAGATGGAGGCAGATTCTTAGGTTACAACAGATAGGCACCTTGTTTTTCTGAGAGCATTGATAATTCAGAACTCTATTTCCCTTGGCCTCTTCAATTGCTGGCGAAGTTTCATTCCCATCTATTTGCTCCTAAAATGACAAAGCTTGAATAGAAACTCAGAGTCACCAAAGACAAGGATTGCAGCAGACTTCTTTTTTTTTATGGAAATAATCATCTGAATCTGCAGCATCTAAGACAGCTTCACACTTTAGCTAGCTGAAATTCGACTGCAGGACCCAGAGGACTGAGACCACCGAAAAGCAAACATTTCCATACCAGTTAGAGTGATCTCTTCCTCTACTGGGATGTGGGGATCGAGGAGAGGCCATAGCCCTGTTTAGAAGGGTAGTAGCATCGGTCTTTACAGACACAGTGCTATTCCTCATTCCTGACTGCAGGTAGTGCTGGTAAAGGGGGGTGGAAAAGTTTAGAAAAGTGCTTTGCATTATTTTGCTCAGTGAGCCACAACCTAAATCTTTGCCTGGCTACCATGTTTTGGGGTTACTCTGGGCATACTTGTCCATTCATTCTGGATGTAAAAAGAGGGTTTTGGCCATGTCTCTATGTCTGGTATCTTGGCTGAAACAAACAAACAAAAAACCTAATCATGCTCAGACAGGCTGTGTGTAGGTGCAGTGATCCTGACACATCCAGCGGTTGATTTAAGGTAGTTGAATGGCATAGTGCGTGCACTCAAATGTTTTCCTTGGGGAAGTCTTGGCCAGAAGCCTTTTGGACTCTAGCCTTTTGGAAATACAAAGGTTTGGTCCTGTAAAACTTCAAATAGCTCTAGAAGAACAAGTGAAAACACAGCAATGGTTGACAGACACCGAAGATATCCTACTCAATATTTTTTGACACCAATTCATTTGAATAGCAAAGTGTTCTTTGAACTGATGAAAGCCCATCCTGTTATGAAACAGGGCAGCCTGTCACAATATTAATTATTGTGACCTCTGCTAGGCTTGTCCATCCCTGCAAGCTGATTGACCAGCCATGAGTAAGCCATCTCCCAGACAAAATCCTGGTACCTATAAACTTGAGCATTCCCAACACTCCTACTCTCTCTCAAAAAAAAAAAAATCAGATCAGTCTGTATCCTTGTATATCAAGGCACAAGGAAACATCTAAGAGTAGATCCTATCTTTAAAATCCCTAAATTCTCAAACTCACCAGGAGGTACATTTAACACAGTTTAAAATTTGTGTCCTAATAAACTTGTTGTCCAACATAACTCTAAAACTTTTTGTACTTAAATTATCTAACAGATGTATTGCATAGCAACTCTACCTGGAGACATCCTGCCACACAGAGACCAGATGTCAATTCAACATCAGAAAAAAAAATCTGAGCCTAAAAAGGGCAAATAGCTCTTATATGAAAGAGGAAGAACATCTGTCTAAACAATCTTATAAAAACACTACAGTATTCTAGAAAAATAACCCAAAAGCATGTAGCAGTACTTATGGCCTTTACAGAGCCTCACTACATATTATAAGCTATTATTTTCAAGTGACTACCGTGTTGTTGTTGTTCAACTTTCTTTTAAGTCTTCACCTTTTGAATTATACTCTGAGGCATCTTTCCATGGAGACAGTGCTCAGATCTATGAAACTCTGGTACCTCAAATTGGTATCACCCAAAGTCAAGTTGTTTTTGAAAAATAAGGGCTCCCAGTATTATTTTGATACAGGATCAGATTATTTTTATAAATATGTGTATGTAACCTGATCTTGACAATAAAGTGTCACCTCTAAGATGTGACAGAAGAGCTGATATAAGAATAACTGACAATCTAATTTAACTGAAATGTTAAGAACTGCATATACTGCAAATATCAAACAGTGCAGGCTGGTAGGTACATTAGATGACTGGAAAATAGATTATTTGCAGATATGCAGGTACATGTTGCATGACAGAATGCACCAGAATCTCTTCCTCAATATTGCAGGCAAAATGGGAATAGTTAGGCTTATCTTTGCACGCTCACCGAGGTGTATGAATGAGAGTACCATTGAGATGCACAGATGAAAACCACCTATATAAACAGTATAGGTGGTATGAGTGAGTATATCACTCACTTTCAAACTAAAATCATATTAAAAATGCTAAATTAAGTTTGGAGGCAGGGGGTTTCCTCTCAAAATATCTATTCCATATGTCAAGTATGCATTATTTTACTTCTTTTCACCCCATTTCTAGGCTCTGACAGTTGCTCCCAGCAAATCTCTCAAAGACAAATGCTAAGTGAGGAATTAGCCACAAATACTAATGTATGTAAATTCCAGAAAAAAATGGAATTTATGTTTATTTTCTTAGAAATTGAAAAATAAATAGTTAAAATTGAATCCTCTTTGCTGTGCCTTTTGTTAAAATTGTCTTTTATGGAATAATCTGCTCAGCCCAGAAGCTCAGCTATCATTTGTAAACAAATAGTTGAGGGCTTAGAAGCAAGTAGTACTCGACCAGCCTTATGGACTAGTTCTCAAACAGGCAAGTTCTTCATCAGAATTCAAGCAAATTAAAAGCATTATAGAGACCGAAACATGAGTTAATTGCACTTGCGGGACTGTAAACAGTATTGTAAAGCAAAAATGCCTAAGGGCTTGGGGAACCAAGGTAAATCCATCAACATTATAATACATAACCTTTAGGCACCCTGCTGCCTAGCAAGTCCTGCTGAGCCCATAGTATCATGTATGCTTGATAGGGTGAAATAGGTCCTCAAGAAAGACATTTCCAAACAGTAGTTGACAGATGAGGGAACAACCTAATCATTCCTGTAACAAACATGAGCACAGAGGCAGGACTTGAGCCCTTAGGGACTTTGCTGCCTCCGTCTAGCCCATCATGAGGCATTTGCAAATATGTCCTCTTCTAGACTTTGCTGGCCAGGCAAAGATCCTCTTTGTAAAACAGGATCTAAGAGAGGACTCCAAGGCGGAATCTCCTCTTCTCCCTACCACATGTTCTTCATGTCATGTTGCCGCCCACACTAAGTTGAGGAGGGAAAGAAAAGCAGAGAAGAAAGTAATTCTGAGAAAGCAGAAGTAGTTTCTAGCTCCATTACTACATTGCCTCAGCCTAACCACCTGCTTCCTTCTCAGAGACTTCCCTGGCCTTTTATACCACCACTTCCCGCTGCTAGAGAATCTTCAGTAAAATGCTCTGGATAAAATACTTAAATATTCATTAAGACAAAGAACTGAAAGAACAATCCAATATCCTTAGTAAGAGCATATCCTGGAAAGATCGCAGCTTCGAGCTCTGCCCCAGTGGGGACACCAGTGTTTCAAGGCACTGATGCAAAATCTACAGATCTTTCTTGGGCAACAGCAATACAGATACTTCACCAATGCTCCATACTTCCTCA
Source organism: Crypturellus tataupa (assembly GCA_034781795.1). Lineage (NCBI taxonomy): Eukaryota > Metazoa > Chordata > Aves > Tinamiformes > Tinamidae > Crypturellus > Crypturellus tataupa. Next base: position 6,583,817 of record JAWLRI010000215.1, read on the forward strand.
CAAGTCATAAGAAATCACCAAAACCAGGACAGATTTATTTGCCTCTGAAGTTTACCAACATGTTAAAACATTGCACAGAAATTAGCAACAGCAGTGACCAGCGATCAACTGAGAAAACACATGGGAAGGGGAGTAGGCAAGAGCCCTTTTTTCTCCCCATTCTTTACAAATAGGTTGAAATTACCCTGTAAAATATTTCCAAAGTATCTCCCATCTTGATTTACCAAAGGCCTAGAGATCTATTCGTGGCATTATATTTTGTTCTGTGTTTCTCCCTTCATTGCTGGGCAAACACAGTGACCGACCCACAGTGACCTTGTTAAATGATGGAATTTCCTGCTCTGGTTAGTACTACAGTAAGGGTTTTAAATTATCCCCCAAGTGAGTGTTTTCCTGGTTTTATTGCCAGGCTTTGGAAAGAGGCCTAGTACCCAGGCCCTGACAAGAGCACAGCTACGTAATATCCAGCTGGCTGCTGTCCCGAAGCAGTGGGAGCAGCCACGGACTGGAGGGAGATTTACATTGCTGTGGGCTGAAATACTTGTAGCTTCTCTCGCAGAGCTCTGCCCTCCCCTGCTACTGTAAGCCGTGCTTCCCCGTGACTCTACAAAGCAACGTGCTGTCCTTTCGCATTGACCCTGGAATTGCTGCCAGGCCTTGGGAGAGCCGCGCAGGCAGCTTGCTGCTGTGTCAGCCCCAGCGCTGCTCGAGGGCGGGATGGTGCTGGGAGCCGCCCTCTGTGCAGCCTGGCTCTGCGCTCACTGAAAAAAAAAAAGCCTTTGCAGCCAAGTTTCTTCATGAAAATGGGTGGTGGAGAGCTAGAGTTTCTGATTTTCTTTGGCTTAAATGAAATATTTACAGTATTTCTAATGCATGGGATTCACTGTTATAGTGAATCCATATCAGGAAGAAAGACCTAACTTCGTAATAACATCAGCTTGCTGTCTAATATGCCCTCATTCAGCTTGATGATGATGATGTAAAGCTCCTTTCAAATTGTCCCTTTATGTCTCTTGAACTGTCCAACTGTCCACATGCACAGGACTCAATTCTACCACCATCTCACCTGATTACTGATATTTTACTCCTACGCTGAGCTTGAGGTGTTTGTTAGCCTCATTTTTGTTTTCAACAAATACTCAGTAATTCAGTTCTTCTGGATTGATTTACCCCTCTTGGGATATAAAGGGTGACAGAGGGAATCAATTGTTTATATGAAAAGTAAAATATTTTTCTGCAGCAAAATTTCCTGTGCAAGCTACACTGAGTACGTTACAGGAATAAAACTCCCATCCTAATGATCAAATACTGCTCAGGACTGCCCCATGGTTTGTGAGCAGACACCTGCAAGGCTACGATAGCCATCATTCAGGTACGGTGATGGCTGCATTTCTTCCAGGGGCCACTTCTGTAATCTTCCCAGTACTTGCACAACATGCACCCATTTCCCAGAATGGATTTTAGCAAAGACGCTACTTGATCTTCATCACAGTAACAGGGCAAGAAGAGGTAACGCCAAGCGACTGACCTCGAAGCAGCTCTGGGACACACATTACTCCTTGGTGTCCTGAGATCAAGACCAAGGCCTAACACTGCTGCTCATCCACAGAGTAAAGCCATCTGCTAAGGCCAGGAGGCCTTTTCTGCACTAGGCAAGGAAGTCCTTTAGTCCTCAGAGAATTAGAGGTTTATTAAGAGACTCTGACCTTCCTCTTCAAAGGATACATGAATGGAAAAGCACAGGGGTGTCAGTGCCAGCTCCTCCATTTGCTTGGGAAACAGCTGTGGCAGTTCAAGGAGTGAATATGTCACAGCTGCTCCCACCAGTAAATTCTTGCTGCTCACAGAAGAAGCAGAATCTGAACCCATGAAAACTCTTAATATGTTTCACTATGAAGTTATACAGTTACCCATATGATTTAACCTAATCTGCTAAACCTAAACTGAAAAAGACTAGGAGCATTTACTCAAATAAACACAACAGCTTCTCAGCTCCAAGTTAGGAGCCACCAGAAACTGGTAGCCAATGGCCCAAAGACTCAAATGAGTCCAGAAGTACCAATGTCCGTACAACTGTGAATATCTACCCTGAGGATTTTGAAAGGGTAGCACATCTCAGGGCTTCATTGCTCTTTCACGTGCAGGGCACTCGCACAGGAAGTTACAAACTGCACCTGGGACGGATGGGTGCGTGAAGAGGCTGGCAAGGCCACTGCCCTGATCTCTGACCTACAGAGAGATCTTTCAAAGTTTTCCAGAATAATGTATTTTAAAAGCAATTTTTAGCTACCTTATTAGCCTAAGAGGTTAAAATATATCACAATTGAGGGCTAGAATTTTGTAAGAAAGCTAATGGGTTTAGGCACTCAAGTCATATAGAATTTCACAGCTCAGACTTTATTGAGCTGATTTTCTAACCCGCAGGCAAAACTTGTACATCACTGAAGCAGGCTCACATCCACCTGCTGTTTGCTTTTGTAAGTTTTCCCTTCTGAAAAGAGATATTCAGTGATTTTTTTTTTTTTTCAAAGATCATGGTGTGTTAACAGCTGAGGAGATCTTAGCCATCCCTAGGTGCCTTAATGACCTGGGGGATTTCTGGCAAACGCTGCCAAAGAAAACGGCGGGAGAGATCCCACAAGACATCCCAAAGAAAACATTGGCAGATGGGAACACAAAGTTTTGGTGACAGAGCAGATGCAAAGCAGAAGAGCACAACTTGCTACATGTGCATTACTGATCTTAAAAAGCAACCCACTGGCCTCGTTGCAGACCACATTGTTGCTGGCTTTCACCCTGACCCTCAGGAAGCAGGATCTGTCAATGAAATGCCACCGCAAATTATGTTTTTGTTGGCTCCCAAGAACATTGCATTCTTCAAACGTGAGTTGGCTGAGTCTGGTGTGCAGAAAATGTCGGGGAGGGGAGAAGCTGTCTCCAGAGTAGAAAAGGCCTAAGACAGTCGTTCTGGGAAAGAGCCTGATAGAACATAAGAGTAGAGAATAGAAAGTGCACCAGAGGAGCAAGTGCTAGGCAGAGCATGCCAAGGAAGAGGAGAGCCTCGATTACTGCAAAACTGGCTTTTTGCACCACAGAGGGAAGACAGGCCTCAGCATGCTCTTCATTTTATCCCTTGGATGTACTCTCCAGAAAATATAGATAGACAAAATGGCAGAAATGCTCATGAATGAGAAGCTTGGATTCTGCTTTGAAATATTTTTCCCTCAGCCTTGGTGCAATATATTATGTTAGGTGGTACTGTAACTGCAGGGGAGTGTTTAAATTCTTTGGGAAAATTGAATCCTCAGGACAAAGTCTCAGTCACGTTTTTGAGAACTTTTCCCCATGTTTGCCTAGAACACCCTGTTTCAGACCAATATAGGTGAGGAAAGAGCATTATCCTATATTTGGCATCAACATCAGCACAGGGTGAATATATCCCGTACGTTTGTATTTCAGTATCATCGCAGCTTGCAGCAGTTGGGCTAATAAACCGCACCATGAATTACTTAGGGTGCATCAGAAGAGGAAAGGATGGACGAAGAAACTGAGCGAGAGTACATCGCCCAAGGAGAAGAGTAATGTTGGAAATGTATCCAGGGAAAACGCAAGAACATACAAGTCAAAGTGGGAATGGGAGAGAAAAAGTGGGCTCTCCCTGCTGAAGAAGCGGAGGAGGAACCTGCTCCTGTTTGGTTTTCACAGAGAG
>JAWLRI010000215.1:6587536-6603355 GCA_034781795.1 Crypturellus tataupa
AGATGTATGATGAAGGGAGCTTGTGCGTCTCTCTGCTGAACAAGGTCATTAAGCATAATTAATACACTCATTAAGAATAGATGCAACCGCCTATACTCAGAAGTTATGAAAAGTAGGAATAAATTAGGCAGCAACTGGAAGATCGTTAACCTCACGGTTGCACACACCCAAGCCCATGATAAATGAGCCTCCATGCAAGGGAAGCAGCCGAGCCGTGCGCAGCGCATCGCACACGCTCAAGCTCCGCGATGGGGAGCACGAGCGCGCAGCATGTGCACAGCGCGCCGGGAATGTCTCTGAAGTGATAATAAGTTGGGCAGCTGTGTGCACCGTGAAAAAGGAGCTTCTTTTGTCCCCGTTACAGCTTGTGCCGCTAACACGTTCCAGGGCTGATAGCGAGACTGAAAGAATTCATTAAGGAAATGAACATTTTTTGAGCGTAGCCTTTGTTGCTCATCATTTTTGTTTCTTTATTTAACTCTGATTATTTCTGAACTAGATAGTCAAAATTCTCAAATTCCAGAAAGGTAGCATTCCCAATGACTCCATGAGGTTATCTGGCAATGTGCTTATTCCCCATAGTGAAAATGCTTTTTATCATCAGCAGTTCCTTTTTCCTCTCTCCATCACGTCTCATGTAACCAAGTTAGAAAAACTTGGCCTATTAGTCTAGCTCTATCTTCAGCCCTGGCAAGATAATGTGATCTTGCTGTGGTGTTTATATTTAATACCTGGCCTGTTACATCGCTGTTATAATAGAAGACTCAGTGCAGACCACGTGTATTTATTTACTAGTCAAAAGGCTGCAATATTTCACACTGTCCTTTCTATCCCTGATGTAAATGGGAAGAGAATGGGAAAAAGTAAAATGATCATGTAAAGCATTGCTCTTAGAGACAATCTAGATTACAGTTTTGGCTTTACCTACCTTATCTTTACCCACATATGAAAGCAAAGCTGTCAATGAGAGAGATTTTTTGAGGAGATTAATAAATCTATTAGGCCTATGACTATGAGATTACTATATACCGATCTTTAAATACATATTCTTTATTTTAAAATTTATTTTAAGCTACAAATAAAAAATTGTATAAGCAGACCATATTAAATAAATAGATATTGTATTACAAATGTCTTCCCTATTTAGAGGTATCTAAGACCACAATCCTTAAGAAAACAGCCTTGCTTTTTCTTATTTATATAACAAATTACACTGATCCACATTAGTAAAACAATAATGAGAAAATCATTGGCAAATGTGTAGACCTTTTAAAAAGTGCTTTATGCTGCATATTTCTAATCTTGAGTTGAGAAATATTTGTGAGAGTTTCTCATCAAGTGAAAGATTTTAGCATAAACTTTTGTTTTCATTGATAATATAAGCAAAAAGTTTCATTTTATTCTGCAGCTTTTTATCATTATTTATAACAATGGAGAACACAGTGTTTCTCTGTTCTGCTTTCTCAGATGTTAAGTTGTTAACAATTACGTTCTTGCAAGGAGAGTCAAGTCTGCCAGTTCTGACGCTGACTTCACTGTGGGCAGGAAAACACGTTTGAGCCTGTTCCCACAAAAGGCAGCGCAGAAAAGGCTCCCCTGAATTTTTATCATACAGGATGAAGACTTTTAAGGACGACCCACAAAAAGTGGGTATAGACACATTGTGCGTGACAACTCCCCTGAAGTTTGAAATGCATCGAATCACTGCATCAATTCATTAGCACGGCTGGGAAATGGGTAAGGTCCCTAAGGATGGCAGCCTTTTCTAATGACCTACTAATGGTTAATACTGCAAATATGATATCTAAAAATCCCCGTAAAATCACATGATGCCGACAGCTCTTAGAGGATATAGTGTGTATAACAGCTTTTTGGCTTAGATCTTTTAATGGTAACACATTAGAGGATTTCAGTTGTTTTTTTTATTTTCTTCTCTGTTTTCTAAATGCTGACACAGATACTGAGTCCTGCTATTGGGTCAGTGAAGAACTGGTTTGTCAAAGAGAAAAACTTCAGCTAAGAAAATAAAAGATTTAGGATCTATTTCATATTTTTAGTGGATTTCTGTACTTCATTTTCATCCCTCCACTGAAGAATATTCATCACAGTCAGTCTATAACTCACAAGCATTTGAGGGGCCTCTGTAGGCAACTTGTGTACAAAGATTATCATCAGTGGAGTGAACTTCTGCTTTACAATGCAGGTGGTAGCAGCTATTAGTGGAATTTGAAAGCAGACAGTGAGTTAAGTGAATTTACTACCACTAACGTCTGCAAAAATGCAAACGGAATTTAACCAACCCCCTATTTATCTGTTATCAACACTCATTCCTGTTGATAATGACAACATAAAAGTTATATTAACAGAATGAAAGAAAAAGGAGATGCTTGACACTGCCCACACCCTGTAACCTGATCTGTACCTCAGAAGGGGATTTTTCTGGTTTGGCAAAGGAATAATCAAAAGCATTTTTTATGCATCAAAAATGAAGGTGGTAGCAAAATGAAAGTAAGCAACTGTGCTAGAGACTGGCTAGGTTATGTACTGGATTCTGGCAAAAATAAAATAAAAAAGTAAAATCTGCTGGTAAATACCTTAGAAGGCAATTAAGAGCAGATAGCTTAAATAATCAAAGCAACCTACCTGAAGAGTTAAGAGAGGTGAAGGAAAAAATAAGAATGTGCATTTACAATAGGGCAGCTGTAGACCTAAATGTCATGAGGGCTCCCAGAGCTGAGGGCTCCCACAATGGTTCCTATGGTGCCCAGCTACCTTTAAAGTGCCCAGGATGATTAAGCAGAAGGGCAGGATTCCTGATTAGGGAAGTGAAATCAGGTAGTCATCACTGTAAAAATCAGAGCTAGTAAAATCAATTGTTGACAGTGATGCATGATAAGATCAAAAAAGCACCAATACAAGTGAGCAAGAAAACCTCAGAATACTCTACTGGCCCCCAGCCTACCAGTTACCATTTGGCATAACCACACAGATAGGTGCTGAAGCAAATACTGAAGAATGCTTTAAAGCAGATTAGTTCTTTGAACTCTTTAACCTATTATATCCCCCTCTGAGTCCAATCTGGTGCTTTCTTTGTAGAGTGAACTCTTCACTATCATTCCTAGTTGTAACTTGCCTGGTATATAAAGAGTGCTGCCATAAGCAAACACAAAAGCAATTTTAATCCCCATTCTTATTGCTATAGTCTCTGTTTATGCAAATTTTTACTGAATTTAGTGGTGCTTTTCCCTGGATAAGAGATTGTAAATCCACTTAATACCAAGTTATCATTCCACTGTTATTTTACTGATGTCTATTCACCCCTAGAAGCTGGATGGAAAAATGTGCTTGAGAGCCTGAAGACCTGCTCTCCTGTGAAACTTCAGCACCCCAAGTCTCAGCTGGAACAGCTCAGGAACAAAAGTTGAGGTAATACGGCAAAACTCGAGATTATATCCTCTACAATGCTGTGTTATCAGCTCAAGTGCTATTGCTGCAGCTGCACAAAAAGGTGCTATACTTTACGTCCATGAGTGTTCCCCAACTGAAATATGAAGGCTTTTTATGTCTGCAGTCTTGCTCCACCAACAACTAGTTATCAGAAAGGGAAATGGCGGAAGGTTTAGCCTATCTCCGTCTAGAAACTGCAATAAAGAGAAGGGCCTGGTATGACCTGCCAGGAACAAGACTGGGCGCAGTCAGGAGGTTCTGATCTTGAACACCGTTCAGCTGCGTGCGCTGCACAAGGTGCAGCCTCAGTGTGTGCTCCGCAGAGGGAAAAGAGACCAGTGGGGAGTGTTGCCTGGTGCCTGAAGACGTAGTAAGGGTCAGTAATAAATGCTGTGTGCAAAGTTTTCCATTGCTCATGGAGTCATGCAATTTTAAAACACTGAACATATGCAGAGGAAGTCCTAGTGTGGTGGTAAATTGCTACATCCAGGCTTTTTTTAAATCATTCTATGTATTTTTAGAGATGTACAAGAAATGAAACCTTCAAACAGCAGAAATGTGAAAAGAACTTTCTATGCAATATGAAGCCATTGATGTTGGTAAAACAGATATATGCAGAGAAATAAATAGATAGGTAGGGCAAATGTCCATGATTCTTTTCAAGTTTCTCCATGTGTGTTATTATCCAACTCACCCTTAGGAAATTCTTCTATCTATATTACTCTTTTCTACGATGCCTTTTCAATATTTCTTGGTCTCTTGATTTACAACCAAGGGACAAAAAACACACACACATTTGTTTATTTTCTAGAACTACATAATCTTTCTATTCCAATAGCCAATCTGACAGATTTTTATACCACAAAGATAAAAAAGGAGATAGAGGATATGCTGTGAACTGTGAACATCTCAAAAGAAAATTGGTATCACTGAGAAGTGAACAAGCACATATCCCCAAGGAAGATACAGCATATCTGGGAAGAGTGGAACCTCATGAAGATTTTTTGGGTAGCATTTGTGCAGTGCTATCTATGAGTTAGGTCAGGTATATGAATGTTTTCATTCTCTTTCAACCTGATCAAAGATGCCTGGAATCTCAACAGGCATTTTAAACCCATCATCAATAACTTAAATAACTAGAATCATAGCTACAAACCTCACTGCGCACATCAGCTGAGTGTTTCTGTCGAGAGAGGATGCTTACGCAGAACATCACTGGCTGAAGGTACAACATGCAAAATTTGGCCCAGCACAGGCCTTTATATGTAACTTAACACTCAGCTCAAGGTTTTAAATGATAAGATTTCAGTCTGCTTCTGTATTGGGTAACATCCACTTTTACAGTTATGTTATCGTAGTAGCACTTTTTGTAGATTAAAAAACAGTTTTCAATTTTGAAAAAAAATTGACTATAGCTGATGGCAGTGACAGTATATTAATGTTGACATCTGATGAATACAAAATGCAGGGGGAACTGCTTGTTGCTGAAATATATTAGATCACAGCGACAAAATGTAACAGTGAGACGCCACCGTCATCATTTCAACGTCTGTTCCATGTAATTGCAGAGTGACTGCAAGCTAGCAGGGAAAGCTATCTGTCTTTGGGTTTCCTGCAATGACATCCTGTTTAAAATAAAGCATCAAGACTATGAACAGCATTCAGAGGCTTTTTAGCATCTTTTGAATTGTGTACAGTCTTCATGGAACATCATAAATGCAGTTCTCAGAGGAGGTAAATAGTTGTCTGAACACACATTCCGACCAATGCCATTAACACAACTCATCAGCTAACAAGAACATACTCATCTGTCTAGACACAGATGATATTAGAAAAGTAATCACCATAGATCACATTCATGTTCCGGTCCTGAAGGAGCTTTACGTGATTTGATTCCGTACCTGACCCTCACTACTGAATTCTGCAGTCCTCGTTGCAGATGGCATTGGTTATCCCAGCTCTGCATAGTCCTGCTGTCTGCACCAGATGAAGTATTGGTCCAATGCAGATAAACACAGAGCTCATTGCAGGACAAGAGCCTTAAAATGACAAGAAAATTTCTCATCTTTTTTTTTTTTTCCCTCCTTCTTCTCAAGTACTACAGAGAATATTTAGAAGATCAGCTTAGATTAAACACCGAGGGTTTTGGTAGGTATAAAAAAAAAGGGGGGGGAGGGGGACACTGAAAGCATTAAGTTGCTGGTCTAAACACAGAAGCACAAAAATCTGACAGTCTTTGTAAAGACTGAATGTCCTATCTTTTTTAAGCATTATGATAACTCTGTCCCACAGTAAGATTGCACTTTGGAGAAAAATATGTGTTTCTTTTGATCATTCTTTAATTTGCCACTATTTCCTCCCTGTCTCAGCTGTTATTCTCATGCAAATGTATTTTCTATTTAATGATACCTTGGGCAGCATGAGTACAATCCTGGCGGTTTGTAATACATGGGATATCATTAATACAGAACATATTTGTCTAGCTTTGCTATCTAATGGAGCAGTCACAGGTGGCAGCAGGCCAAGCTTTACTTGAAGTTCAAACTATCTTGTCAGTAAGAGACTATCTTAGTTTTCATCAAAAATATGTTAGTGAAACAACAGACGACTAAGAATTCTATTCAAATTTATTGAGATAAATTATATACCTATGTAAATAAACACAACAAAATCCAATAATGCTTTTGTAATAAGCTTGGAGAAACAGCAAAAGTAGGTAATTTTGACACCCACACTTTTAACATCTGCAGGATGAACATTTGAAATAAGAGTTGCCAGACAGAATGATATACAACAGCAAGGATAATAGAAGTTCTTAACTAATTTCTGTTTCTTCATTTCAGGTCTGGCAGAATAACCGTATAGCTTAAACACGCTATAGTCAGAATGGGTTGTTTTGTATCTACTGAGTAACTGAAAAAGAAAGTAAAACAAGAAATTATTTTGGAAAAAAAAAAAAAAAAAAGAAAAAAGATTAGGTCCTCAGCAAAGTTCTCCACACACAGCTGTTGCCAGATAACCATGGTCTGCTCACAGCTAAAATTCAGAGTTATAGGTGGAAGAGATATTTTTTCTTAAAATTCTCCACATCTTAAAAAAGAAAAATATAAACGTATATAATAAATAATTCTAAATGAAATTATACTTGATAGTAACAAAGCCTGCCCCCAACACTGACCTCATTAGCAGGCAAACAAATCTTCACTGAGCCTGGTTCAATGTCCTCCCAAACTGCACAACACATCCGTTAAGATACTTAGTACTTAGAGAGGAAACCATAACAAGTAATGCCATATTTACATTATCATTAGACATCAGATTTCAGTGAGGTATCACAGATAAAAACATTCAATTACAGTTTACTTTTTTCACAGTAGAAATCAGAACTGAAAGAGTCCTGCGTATATGCAAGAGTAAAGCAAGAAAAGGAAGTCCCTGATCCTTTTTGCAATAGTGGAGAAAAGTTCAGGTTGTCACATCTGAAGGCTTCAAATAAACGTGAGCAACAAGGTCGTGACTGAATTGCCCCAAGCGTCTCTCCTCACTTGCTTCCCTAAGACTTTTATAGGCGTCCCAGATCCAGGTATTGCTCTGTCCAGATTTAAAGACATCACAGGCGGCATCAGCATTTATGGAGCTGGCAACTTGCTGGCAATACCAAAGTTCAGAAAGGCTCCGTTGCCACCCTGAAACCTTCCAGGTGAAGGCACTTTCCAAGCCCATTAATGGCCAGGCCTCCGGCAGCCTAAGGACAGCACCTATAGCCGACTAGGCCTTCCCAGCCTCCACTTAGTTTTCTACATTTTGCCGACACCTTAGAAGAAACGAGCAGAAGAGGCAGAAATGTGAAATGGGGAAAAACAACAGAGAAAATTGAAGGCTAGTTCAAATAAGCTGAAAGAAAGATAAGATACCTTGAAGTTTATCCTGAAGCTTTACTGAAGGCCAAAAGAATTTTCTATTTTCCAGTGATGCTGCCTCACCTCAACCCCTAGGGCTACTTTGATATAACAAATCACATCATCAAACCTGAGCCACCTGCAAAAAAGGGTGGGCACTAAATGCTGCAGAGAACAACCATTTCACTGTAAGGATCATGTGCACATCTGGAAGGACTCCACCAAACCTGTCCCCACTTGGGCATCTAAATTCCAAAATGCTTCCAAGATATTTAATCATCTAATGTATTTATTAAGTATTTAGAATACTTAACTACAAAGGGGTGCTCATTTCCCAAAATCTGTCTGTATAAGAGAGCTTCATTGCTCTCAAACACAAGAAGGAAGCATAAAGAATGTGGATATTAAGTGTCAGAAAAAATAATATAAAATAAAGACGGGGACAAAATCAGAAAAGCACAGAAAGAGATCAAGTCATGAAAGAACATTTATGCAACAAAAAGATATATTTTTATAAATTGGTTATTAGTATAAAAAAAAACACACCAAGGAAAATGTTGTTTTGCTATCCACAGAAGTGAGCTGCCAGAAGAAGATCCTAAAAAATTCATACCAATATATTCCTTTATCTGCAGCCAGTTAACTTACACTACTAGTGTCAACAGCATAGGGGTTAATATCTCTCCCTAGAAGAGGAATAAATGCATTAGTTGGCTGTTTTGTATGCACCTTGTCAGTGTGATTTTGTCTTGAGATACTTGAAGAAATAAGTGAAATTATATCAGGAGCATTTGCTCCTGACATGCTCTCTCAGAACTCATGGGTGGCAAGTTAGGAGGTCCAAGAATGGAAAAAACAAGAGCAATACCATGATTTTCTTTAAAGGAGGCAAATGCAGGAACTAGGAAATTTCAAACCAGTCAGAGAAATTGCAACTTATGGAGAAATATTGTAGCAGCAGCAGAATTTTGTAGCTATTACAGTATAACATTATAAGGAAGTGTTAGTAGGAAGAGCTGATGCCTTTTATTATGTTAACTGAAATAACTGTAAGGAAATCAAAGCAGGTTTTAGCAGCAAATAAATATTTTAAAGAAGTTAGACAAATATTTGAAAAAATAAACAAGTGACTAACTACTTAAAAAAAAAAAGAAATGAATAAAAGTCAGTACGAATTTGTCAAGAACAAGTCATGTCAAACTATTTTAATTTCCTTCTCTGATGAAGAAGCAGACATGGTAGTAGAAGGAATGAGTGCATGTCACATATCTCTCAGCTTATTAAGGCTCTTCATGCTGTCTTGCATGACATTCTCACAAGCAGTCTAGGGAAATACAGGCTAGATGAAATTATTAAAAGATGGGTGCAGAACTGGTTGCAAAAAATACATACTTAAAACCCTCAGTATCTCACTGTCAAAGTGGAAGGAGATAAGAGACTGGGTAGTGAGGTCTGTAGGGGTCTGCGCCTACTGAATATTTTGATTAACAACCTGAATGATGGGATATAAAGTATATTTATTACATCTGCAGAAGACAGGAAGCTATCAGGCCACAGGCAATCTGGAGTACAGAAGAACTGAAAGGACTCAGACCACAACCAGCCTACCTTGCTCACAAAGGTCACTCACCACTCTGAAAATACTGACATCTTCAACATTGTCCTGCCCCAGGACTTTGCATATCATTCTGGTAGAGAGGGAGAAGAGCAATTTTTCAGGCTAGACTTCCAGACTTTAAGCTAATTTAGATTCAGAGATACCTGTGTTTGGAGCACTGTCAGGGAGAGGGAAATGACAGACATTGTACAGCTGGACACTGCAAAATAGATGTGAACCAGGTGAGTGTCTGAGTTCAGCTGGATAGGATCATGACACTGAGCAGAGGATCACACTGGGTCGTGGCCTGGCCAGACACAGCTACAGGCAGCAAATTTCCATGGCCATAGTTAATTACACCACCACATAGAGTTGTCTAGGAATGTACCAGTGTGGCTATAGCAGGAGATGAGCAGAACACATGTATCATGCACCTCAGACTCAGGCCTGTCCCCTGCAGACATGCAAACAGCCAAACGCCCCTTCCTTTCCTGTCTGTCTGCACACTGCCTTGTGCATCAGGGTCTCACGCACCCATGCACATTAGCAGTCAGCAGCCCAAAGGATCCTGAGGGTGCCTGTGGAAACGCTCATGGAGAAGTAAGTGCATCGCTTTCTCCCATGGCTTGATACAGCGTAGCCCGGGTTGGGCTCCAGAGGCTCTGGAGGAAGTCACCGAGCCCTACAGGGCAACCAGTACAGTACAACCCATTTAGTCATCAGTGGCCTTGTGACATGAATGCAAAAGCCATTTGGCATAAACCTACCATTCATCAGGACTGGTACAAAGCTCGTGGAACTCATTTCTGCTGTTGCAGTCTGCTCACAATCTGCCTGCTCGCAGCTTCAATTTCAGCCAAGAAAGCAGCCCTGGCTGGCTCCTGCGTAAGCAGCACCGGAGCCTTCTCTCCTCTTCTGCCTGCACTTATCATCTTTTCCTAAGCCACAGGAAGACAGCTTCCTTAGGTACCTTTCCTGCTCTTTTTCGCGCTCACATCTTCATTTCCCTGCCAAGGTGCCACACAGACGGCAGCTCCCTGGGGTGGTGGCTGATGCTGAGGGGCTCCCAGGCGGCAGGGCTGGGCCTTGCTGTCAGGGTCCACTCGGTTGCCTTGAGGGAGAAGGGCACTCGGGGCAGCTGCCATTCCTGTTGGATCTAGGAACATCTCTCAGGACTGCTGCAATCAGCTCCAGAAGAATGAGACGGCAACTGTCGACAAGCTATTGCTGGTGCAGACCTCCAGCATGGGCTTCCTGCAAGCTTGGCGGTCCTGGTGCAAGTTCTCAGGTCACAGCGGTTATAGGAACTGAGAAACCAAGGAGTGAGATCTGGCTCAGCCACTAGGGTTAAGGTCTCCAGCTCCCTCTCAGTTTTGACGCTGTCTTTTAAACATAAGAAAGGTAAGCACCATGAGCCGGGTGAATTCTGGTGGCCCAGCAGCACGGTCTGCAAAGACTGGATTCCAGCCCTGCTCCTGCTGAAAGGATGGCAATGTCTGAAACACCTCTACGGTTAGAACTCTGGTTTTAACTCTGCTCCAGAGTTAAAATTGCAAGGAATACCCCCACAAAGTTCAAGTTAGAAACTCTACCTCCTCTCCTTAGTATTTTAAATAATCCTATGAAAATGCTACTGATTGATCAACTGTCTGTCTGTCTACTAATAACTTTCTGACTGTCTTTACAGGCACCAGTAAGGGAGACTGGTGGGGTGGAGAGCTATTGCAAAAAGCCACTGTCAAGCTACATGTTGACATCCTAATAACCTGCATTAGCTTCTGAAATCATGTACTCTGCACAGTAAAAAATTATCAGTGCAGAAATAATTACCATAGTTAAGAGGCGATCCCCCCAAAACACTATTCATTTTAATGGCAGACTACTCAAAGCAGGACCAGGAAGAGCTGTACTTCACACCACTCGTGTATAAAGTGACACATTTATAACCCACAGGATGAGAAATTGTGTGTCCTACACAGACCAAGCCTGGTTATGTATAATTGGCCTTTGACTCACCTCTTGGCCAAGGAAAAACAGTCTGTGGCTCTATTCTGGCAGGGAAAGCCACTGCAAAGGAAATGGTAAATGAAAAAAATGGTAAATGAAAAAAATAAAGAAGAGGAAGAATCAAACAGCTACATTCACAGTGGTCATTTCTACTGTTCTGTCACATTGTATGGTGGAGCACTTTGTTAGAATCTGAATAGCAAAGAATATACTGCAAAACAAATACAGTTCATTTGCCCTTATATATGCAAAAACAGAGAGAAACAGAGAAAATATTTGTACACTTTAAAATATTTATTCATCTACCAAAAGTTATGACTCAACCTCTGTTAATACCAAAGTTGACTTTGCTCACCAGTATTTCAACTGAATTTTAGAAGAGAAACAACACACAAAAAGAGTTAACTTCTGCTAGAACGCCTTCCTTGGATGGAGATGCTTAAACTGTACATCATTTTGATTACTGAACTTGTGCATTCTTCAGCGCTTACTGCCCAGAATTCTCCTGCTTACCACAAATGAGCCATGAACATCAGTAACGCGGACGTGCACATTTCACACTAGATTTGGAGCAACGGAGCAAATGAATGAAGCTAATTAAGCTGCCTGTCTTATGATTGTTTTTACAGCTCACATCCAGCTGAGTTTACAGTGTAACAGCAAGTAAAGGCTATAACAACACATTTCACAAAGCCAATTTGAAAATGTAATTGGTTTCAGTCCTTGTTGAAGCCAACAGGGGCACAAGTTTATAGGGCAATTGGTAACAGGGCACATATATTGCTTGTATGGAAACGACTGTCCATTTAACTTCATGGAAATTATACGCAGTGGCAGGATAACAACACATTGAGTACCATATCATTACAAGATTACAGCCTGCTGAACCACAAGGCAAGAATACAGGTTATATGCTAATTAGTTTTGGATCTGCTAAAGGTAATTACACAGTAATCTCTACGTAGTTACACGGTGTTTAGTAGGAAACCCTATTAACTAATCATATAATTAAAGAATAATTGCATGATACTCCTGCCCTGTGATGTCTGTGGTTGCCAGTTAAACCAAAACTGCCAGAATTTCAGAGTACAGACTGCTCCTATCACCAAACGTTAGGGCAGAATCAAACCTCTCAAGATGGCAAAATAGACAGAAAAATGTACAAAAAGTTCGAGTGCTTAGCACTTTCTCAACACACACCCCCAAAAGAAAAGTATGCAAGTATGTCATACTGAGAACTGCTGTTCAGTTGCAATAAAATTAAGAAAGATATCTCAGCTATAATGCTTGGTTTTGTCCTCACTTGATATTTCTTTCCATTTTCTTTCATGCTTTTCTCTAAAATTTTTGGTTCTGTAGCTTCTAGACCACTGCCATCTCGTCCTCTTTTCTTCCAGCATACTTTAGCCTACACTGAGTCACCTGTACTTCCCTCCTCCACCTTTACTTGTTCAGAATTTCTTCTCCTTTTTTCATCTCAAAGCTTTCAGTAATTTTAAGCCTTTATTTGTGATAAAACCCCCATTGACATTTTTTCTTTATTTTTTCTTTTTCCTTTTCCTGCTTTTTCTAATGACTCTCTTTACCGCCTCTCCTTTCTGTAGAGGCCACTGCCACACAAGTAATAAACAATAAGTTACTGAAACTCTCCCTCAAGCTTTCCAAAACTAGGACCGAAGCCAGTGCTGTTCACTAGCCAGGCACCCTCTCTTGAGCAGGAGTCACTCACTGCTGCCACACTCTTGCCTCCATGCTGAGAGCTACATGGACAACATTTTCAATGATTCGTAACAGGTACCACCACCAACTGCAGCACAAGTTGCAGAGCCCAGCCAATTGCAAAGAAGAAGCCAAGCAAGGCAGAGCAGGACACAACACTGGCCAGAATTCAAAATGTTGACATCTCTTGCAAAAATTACTTCATTCCCAAATGGGAGAAAACATGGGAATTTCCCACTAAATAGCTTTAAAATCCATCAAATCAAACTTTTTTTTTTTTTTTTAGTTTATTTGTTTTGTTCTTCATTCCATTTTATTCCAGGTAAGATTAGGGTTATAACAATCTACAGCAAAAAGTTCAACCCTTTCCACCTCAAATTGATATCCCCCACACAACTTAGTTTCAGGAAATTATCATTTATCAAAAGAAGGTCTCCCCAAGTTTCAAATTGTGCATAGCATTGAGTCACAAGCCAGCTTCTGGGGCTTCCCTAGCCTGTGGGCTATGCAGACGTCTCCATGCAAAAATGTAGAAGCAAATGAAACACCAGACTAACAAACTGCTAAGAGAACAACATGCAATCATCTATGACACCATGAACTACGAAACAACTACACATTCTGCCTGGTTTTAGCCCTATCTGCTGCCCTACTGAGGCCCAAGCCCCTCAGCTCAGACAGAAATTGGGCACTACTCCATCCTCAGCAAGTGAAAACAAAATAAAGAGGGGGAGAGTGCTGAAATGAAGGCTGAATATCCTGCAGGTTCCACTGCAGTAGAGTCCAACAAAATAGGTAACTGAAACCCTCGGCCACTGTAATGCTGCAGGAACATATATATGTATATACACACACACATATATTTAGCTTGTAATATTGTCTATAAAAATGTTCCAAACAAAAGACAGTAAAGGTGATGAGCAACAGGATGATTCAATATAAGCAATGACAATATAATGCCCTGTTCTCACCTTTTACATTGTTATTTCATAGTTGCTCATCCTATGCTGCTTGTAGAGATAGAGCTGGATTTGTTCAGCAGGCACCAAGGGCTCAGGGGAGCCTCTTCTTACCCTTCACCTGCCCACTGCAGCTCTAAGGGGGAGCTGCTGAGAGCGCAGCTGAGTGCCTGGAAAATACATTAATCCGGTGCTTCCAGTTTGCTGGATTTCTCTGACACCCTGGTGAAAGATACAGCTGCTTCTGCCCTCCCATCTGAGGAAGTTCAAGGAAGCATGACAGGCTGGATCCACCCCACTGTGACAGCGAGCTGGTGATGCTAGGAGGTATCGCTCCTTACAGAAAAGTCGCCCCGTACCTTCAAACTGTGCAGCACGAAACCGCTATGCCTGTAAAGTTTCTTCAGTTCACAGTGGCACATTGAAGCTCCATCATGAAGCTTCTGTTTCCAACCCACAGGCAAGTTTATGGGTTTCAGAGTTTGAGCAATTTCCTTTTTTTCCTCCGGTGCCCCTGGCTGATCTCATGAAAAATGCTCTCTCCACCTGTAAACCTCACCATGGTTACAGTGTTAGCCCATCATTGGCCACAAGATACTACTGGTAGCACAAAGAGCCTCATAACGTATCACTCTAGATCTCGATATCGTGTCTGCAGGCTGGTACCTCCCAGGGCTGAACTGGGATTCTGGGAGGGCCGAAGCTCCTTGGCCACCCCGCTGGGGTTATGTGGGCAGGCTATCCGTGTGTTAGGGCACTGCAGTCATAGGATCTCACTGTTGGCACCCCAGAAGATACCACACCATGCCCTAACTAAAGAACTGAGGTGAGTGGGTAGGTGTTCACTTCTGTTTTTAACTTATTTCATGTGCATTTCACTGCTGCAGCTCTCACTACAACCCTCTGCAATGCAAGTTTAGAGGCTTTTGTGAAACTAAAGGGAAGGCAGGAAGAGGGTGAGTGGCAATTAATTGCTTTCATGGCCCTTTCCACTTCAGAATGGGAAGGAAAGGGAGGTTGTGTGTAAGCCATGCAAAGTAACTCCCAAATCTTGGGATGAGGGTTGCACTTCCTGGATCTCTGAGCACCTGATGATGGTTGGGAGAGGGGGAGACAAAGTGAGTTCCCTGTCTGGAGAGCTCCCTGAAAGGGGATGTGACACTGAACAATTGCGTCTGATTGTGAAGCGCTTTGGCGCCGAAACAAGTCTGCTGGGCCAGCACATTCACACTCCAGAGCAGCTCGCACGTGTTCGGAATTAAACGGGCAGCTTGCTAACTAATAGTCCCCCTAAGAGCAGGGGAGCATATTTGCATACGGACTTGGCATGCAGGTTAGTCACTGCTGACTCAAATGACTGGAGAATTAAGTAAAACTAAGCAGCAAGCACAAGTAGCTTGCAATATTACTTCATTTTAGAGATAATAATAAGGCCTTATTAATTATCAGCAGAAATTACCACAGTAAAAGAGGTTATGAACTTCTCTTTCTTTTACATGCTAAAAATTTGTGATACTGAGAGTTTTCAGGAATTCAGTTCCACTTATTAGCATACAGAAATACACTTCCCAAGCAGATTCTTGGATCAGAGTAACCCATTCCCTGAATGCCCAGAACAGCTCTTCAGTATTCCACAAAGAAAAGTTCATCTGTCTGCTTGTCTGTCTGCCAATCCCAAAAGGAAAAGTACCAACAAAGCTTTCAGAAGCCAGCAAAACTTCGTCAAAGGGAAGAGGATGAAGGACATGATTCTTTCCATCATTTCTTTTCTCTCCACAACTAGAGCTTCACCACCCACTCTCATGACACCCATTACTGCCCCGGAGTGGCTGCAGCAGGACCTTTTTTCTCCTCAGCAGATGCAGCTCCAGGTCACTACGTTCTGAAGCTGTGGGGCTGTTTGAAAAAGCCATGGGCCTATTACCCCCCTCCCCCCTGCCCCAAGAAATACAAGTGAGCTGAAGAGCAAGTACCGCTCCTCACAGATACGGAGCCAGCAGCTTCCCTAGCTCCCAGAACTTTTCTCGCTGATTTGATCAGTATTTCAAATATCCGTTATTTCATGTTTTATTAAAGGATTACAAAATCCCCAGAAAGCCTGGGGGTACTGCAGCTAAGGAATATCGGGGGGGATTACTGCTATGGGACAAGTATGGTCACAACTAAACACACCAAAACCTAATGAAAATGG
>JAWLRI010000215.1:6603455-6635808 GCA_034781795.1 Crypturellus tataupa
CGAATAAAGTCTTAGGTCTCCTCTGTCTCCTCTTTGGACATTTCACTTCTGGACAGCGAGAATTTTCCGCACACCAGAAAGCCTGGGGGTACTGCAGTTAAGGAATATCGGGGGGGATTACTGCTATGGGACAAGTATGGTCACAACTAAACACACCAAAACCTAATGAAAATGGGAATAGGCTGGTCATCTCAAAGAAGAATTTGAATTTTAAGTCCAGTTGTGTGAACAGTCAGTGACATTGGGAATTCAAGGCAGAAGAGGTTTATGACTGTGTGAATAGTTTAGGAATATAAAGACAAACTTTAAGAATTGTCATTTAGCACCAGGAGTTTTTTGGGTCGGACCAGTAAATTTATATAGCGAACACACTGACCAGGCTCGGCAGCTGCGACCAGCTCATCAAGAACACCTACCTTTACGTGCCGAGTAGGCACCAGATACAAATGTTCATACTGTGAACGTGCTTCCTTGTGTGTCCTGCTTTTCATCTGTCTGTCTCCATCCTGGACGGTGCATCTCACCTCTCTGCCCTCCACCACAAAGGCTGCTGCCGCTGCGGCGCCCTTTGTGCTAGCCCTCTTTATCAGAGCAAGGAACAAGAAAGTGAGCACAAGTATATATAGCAAAGCACTCTGTGGGCAGAAGAACCCTGGAAAGTCCTAAGAACAACATTCATATGAATCAGTCACCTCTTCACCTTCGCAAGATGTTCATGCACATCTGAGAGTGTCTGAATCTGAGTACATTAGGAGTATCGTCAAGATGAAGGATATTAAGAGACAATAAAAAGATCAGCAGAAATTCTTAATTTTTAATTATTTTTTTTACTTAAAAAAAATGTATAAATCCAGCATAAGAAAGATGCAGGACCAGGGAAACAAAGGCAGAGAGCCTGTGGGTAGAGGAGATCTAGTCTAGCAGGAAGCAGGATTTTGAGCACAAGGCACTGCAGGCATGGGAAGAATGCAACAGTGGGGATTCGACGAGCAAAGAGGGAATAGGAGGTAGGATTAGCCCTATTGACAGGTTCATTCACCCACTGGCTACTGCAGTTGTGCTAAAATAGGGCTTATCCTTTACATCAGTACCTAAGCAACAGCTTAACAGCAGTGGATTTTAACCCTATATCTCTGCTACCCCAAACTTTGTCAACTTCCCCAATTTCATTAGCATACTCATTTTTATCCTTGTACTGATGCTTCAGGAGTTTAATATACTGTCTTTCACTAAAACAAAATAGTACAGTTCTGTTCTCCATAGTTGCAGTCATAAGCTTGTCAAAATAGGCTCAAAAAACAAAAGGAAAATAAAAACTTTATTCTTTTTTTTTTTTTTTTTTCCTTTTTTCCTTCCCCCTTAGCTGGTCATGAGTTTCGTGCAGCCCAATGGTTTGCAAATTCAGGTTTGCAAAACTGAACTTGGGATCACTCAGTGTCAATATTAGTTCTTGGCTTTCTGTTCTCACCTTCGCTTTTGTTTGCCTGGAACTAGAGGTCTTATCAGGAAACATAAAACAAGTGTTTTAAAATATTAACCTTTCTGGAAACCTGCATTCACTTTATTGGAGCAATTTTGACCTTTTTAAAATTTTTTCCCCCATCTGGAAAAAAAAAAAGCCACGAAAGGCCAGCAAAGGCAGAATTCAATCTTTACAAGATCAGCTGGTGCCAGCTCAAGTCTGTCATGGTTATTTGAAAGCTGTGATAGGAGAAGCACCTTAGGGTTCCCAAAGCCATACGGTTTCATGTTGGACAAAAGTCTTTCGCACTTCCCTGTAATTTCTCATTTCTTGCTTAGCTTTAGCTGCTCATGCCTGTGCAATGACCCCAGGCTCTCCCACAGCCCAATCCCTTATCAGCCACTCATATCACCGGTTCGATAACGTTCCCTCTACAACGCCCATTAGAAGGGTATATCTGAGAAGAGACTTTAGGATTTAAAATTCTCCATTAACTCACAATGTGTGGAAAAATTAATACTTCACAAATGTCCAGAAGCCCTGACAGGCCACATTCAGATTGTACCAGCCTGATAATTATTATAATTTCTCTAGGAAAGATGCCAGTATATCATGCATAAAAGCACACTGAAGCAAGCAAAGAGATTTTAACTACTTCATCGAAGTTCCAAGCCACAAGGGAGCCACCCTGAAACAAAAATCCCAATGCCAAAAACTTAACCTCTAATTAACCACATTTCAGTAGGGAAGAGATTCAGCAGCAGTCATCAGAAAAATCTAGAGCATGGGACAGTTGTAGGGAAGGCCATCTTCATTCTAATGTGAAATCATGAAGCAGAAATCGGTACTGTTTTTGCTGCCTCAAAATATTCACAGTCAGTGTTACCTCCTATGGCGGGTTCCCTGTTCAGCCGGACTCACTGTCTCATTGTATTGAAAGGATATTTATCATTGGAAAGTTTCTCCTTTCGTGCAATATCTGATACCTTGATAGGTAAAACAGATGTCTACTGATGATACAAAGAGAAAAAAAATGCAACACCAAAATTATTTTCTAACTTCTCAAAAGCGAAAAACCCTTCCCTCAAAAACATAAATTCTTAATGCTTTTTACAAAAGAAAAATAATAATTTATTAAGTAGCATGTGCTTATTAATAAATTAGAAGGCAAAGAGATGTAAAGTCACTTTCAATGTGTTGTTGCAGTTGTTTATGCTAATGTGCAAGAACAGCAGTATGTTTGCTTGGGGAAAATACTGGATTATGGTTGTTCCAAGCATCTTTGAAATAGCAGTGATGGATAATTCTAGTGTTCTTAAAGAGTATCTTGTAATATTGGTCTATGTACACTGAAGATGACCTTGCTCTTCAGAAGCAATTTCCACACATTCTTTTCCAAGCTAGTTGCTTCTGAGCTTCCTGCTCCATAACATGTCCATCATTTCCATTCTTACATAAAAGCGATATCTAGGCAATTTAAACAAAAATAGAATTATAAAAACAGAAAAGTATTTTAATTGATCTGAGAAAAAAACAATTTTAGAATTCAATTTTAAATCAAAAGCTTTTTTCTTGTGATCATTTCAATATCCTTAACTATTTCTAGTATAACAGAAGGAGTAAATGAGCAAACCAAACTAGAAGTGGCCATCATAGCGACGACGCCAAGCAAATAGTCGAGTGCTACAGGAGCACTCAGAGATGCCCAGCGCTCCGATCTGAAGGACAGGGAAATCTCGTTCTTCAGAAGTGCTGGGGAAAGGCCTCCATTTGGTTATTTTAGCCCAACAGCCAAAGGAGATAGGACTTATCTTTCCACTCTTTGGAAATGCATTTTGTTCCACAAAACAAACTTAGGTTTACCTAAGAGGAGAGTGAGGTACTCACACTTACCTAAGGGGAGTGTGAGCAGGAATTTCTGTTGCAAGCAGGTGGAGGCAATGACTTTAGCAGTATTTAATTACTGGCACTTTAAATGGATATTTAGAGTCAGATGGGTACACAAGATAAATACAAAAGCTCCAAGGTTTTAGGTGGAATATTAGTAGGCGCAATAGAAAAATAAATGTAGTAAGTGATATCGCCTTATACAGAAGTAACTACACAAATGCCTTATTGTCTTATGCTGAAGTTATAGCTGCACAGAAATCTATACAGAGTAAAAGCTTCCAGGCACTTTTGATAGCATGGTTTACATTCCTTCATAAAGACGGGTTTGCATCTCTTCATAGCAAATTCAATTAGTTCAGACATTTTTGCTCTCTCAAGCAGGCTTTCTTTTGTGTGCTAAGTTTGAGTATGTGGGTATTTCCTGTAGAAATATTCCATCTCCAAGGCATGAAGGCATCAAGTATTTGGGATGCAAATTAAAATAAGGTATTTGCACAAACTGTAGTTTAATGTAGTTGTGTTAGAGGCTGAAATAATTCTGCTGTTTCTGCATGTTTTTGTTACAGTACAAAATTGGGCTAAAGCCCATATTTTTTGCTGCTGATGACAGCCACCTAATTCCAAGCAGTGATCTATGCCATATCCCTGTTTTTTTATTTAGCAACATAACATAGAGTGGATTTCTCATGCGACATCTCCCAAGGCATAGAGGGAGGTTTCCTTGTCTCTTCTGTGAACAGTTGGGATAACTATTTGTTCTGAAGTTTTCATGGGAAGACCCCAGAGGCACCTGATCAATCTATCCCAAAACTGGATAAAAAAGGTTGCACAGTAGGTTTCCTGTTCAGTGCATACCATGTTACTTTACCTCACCACTCTAAGTGTGCTTTAAACAGGGGGGAGGAGGAGTGTTCCTTTTCTTTTTTTTTAAAATAAATTAATTATTCTATAGTATTCGAATATAATAAAATATAATAAAATATTGATAAAAATTTCAAACTGCAGCAGATCTTGAAATTTAAATCATATGCTTTTAAAAGGAAACATTGGAAAAAACACTTACAATTATGCTTTGAGTTAGAAACGCTTATATCTGGCATACATCTTATATTTAACAAAATATCTAAAGCAATCACATACATATTTGTTTTTATCACAGTATTTCAAATTCCTAGATATACTAAAATTTAGCATGGAAAAAAGTATGAGAATTGTAATTAATTCAATTTTGAAAATTAAAGCCTTAATATTGGTGATTCTGCTTGGTAAGATAAATAAAAATGTGTATACTTTTTAGAAGAATAAATAAATGCCTTTAAAATAAAAGCCTCTTCTCATATATTCTATGGGTGGGTTTTAAATACAAAATTAACAAGAAACATATGTTTCTTCATATGTGTCAAAGACATAGCCAAGAAATATGTATGTTTTATTAAAGAAATAAATAATGTAGTCTACCTCAAATTAACACACTGCTTCAGTCAGTGCATTCTGCAAGTTGTTGCCCAAATGTTGCTTCCAGCTCCAGAGCCTCCTGCTCTCTGAAATGGGGAGTTAAGAACTTCCCCCAAATGTTCTCCATGGGGTAACGAGTCATTTAAAGGAAATGGAAGAAGAGCCAAGTTTTATTTTTAAAATGATGAAAGAAACGTCAATGAAAAAAAGTTATTGACTTTTGCAGGGCTTTTTTTTTTTTTTGCAAAAGAGGAAGATAAAAATAGTGTTTATTTTTCTCATATCTGCTTCTTTGCAGATGCACTTTATATGCTTTGTGTGATAAATTGCAAAGAAATGGTTTGGCAGATTTCTAACAAATACAATCCTTAATTTCTTAATCCTATTAATTCAAATCAAAGATAATTTGATAATCATGAGATAAACTGCTATATGTTGTTTCATTCTTCTATAGACATTTAAGGAAGCAACTTTGCTGATGGAACACAAGGGTTATGGAAAAGATGGAATAGGAAAAAAAAGTCTGTGCAGAGCTGCTGAAGAGTTTAGCTCTGAGACTTTACTGAGACATTCCAAAGGTGAACCTACATGACACAATAGCTAAAAAATGTGTGATTTGTAATGCAGAATGACCCACAGGAGGGAAGTGTCCTCAAGCCACCTGTTCTCTTTAGATTGATGAAGGCTGCTATTTCACACTTCTGCAGGATATTCTTCTTTGAAGAAAACCCGCAATTAGCTTGTAAACACACAGGCTCTCACACCTACCTGTAATTCCCTGTAATTTCACACAGACCCAGTACTTGCCTTGGTTTTGTATGATGGGCTTCATCTATTGCGAAAACTGTCACCTCTTCCCCTTTCCACTGGTGGTGATAGTTAAATTGGCTGTGGTCTAATACACCCTTTCCTAAGTAATCCCAAGGGATAGGCTGTCAGTGCAGGACAGGATGTAAAGCCGTTCAGCAACACCCAGGCCCCAGTTTCAGAGACTGCAGTGGAGCAAACAGTGAAATTTAGGAGCAAGGGAGAGGATTGGACCAAGGTTTATATTGTAAACACCAGCATTTACAACATATTTTCCAGTTCATGTGAGTGTTCCTTTAGCAGGACTGCAGTCAGAACTATTTGTCAGACTACAATAAGCCAGCAAGCTGCTGGGGCCCAAGCAGAACAGCACTATGCCACCTTTGCTTTGCATACGGCTGAAGAAGTCACAGGCATCACTCAGTCAGCCTGGGTACCACAACAGATAGCGTTATGCCAAAATCTGCATCCTTTTTCAGAATGGGCGTTCCCCAGAGAGAGGATGCCGAGCAGCTAAGAGCACGCTCAAAGTACATCTAAGCTGCTCTTACTGCTGTTCTCAGATCACTTGACATTGCTTACACCAAAACAGCAGCTGAAAAAAATGATGACAAACACAGGTAACTAACAATTAATACAAGCTCCAGGATGAAGGAGCTTTCACAGTATTCCTGCTCTTGTTGGAATCACTGCTCTACAAGAGCCTCTTCTCCTCTTAGGGCACTCAAAGAGCTCAAATGCTCAAACTTCTTCATGAGAAGCTAGACTGGAAGTGGCAGTGGTTTCTGGGGAATACAGGTGAATTTGTGCAATTTGGGGGCAGGCTTTCTGCTGCCTCCCCTATATAGAGGCAAAACTGTGTTCCTCAGACTGGAGGTTTATCAGTAATTCTACACCACCCACCCAGCCAGCTGTCTCAAGGAACAAAATCCCTGGAGGTCAATATTCTCCTCCAAGAAAAAGATTTTTAGGTAGTTTCAACTGTTGGATTCATTTGCTTACATACAGTAATAACAATAAACTTTGATCAAAACCTGACAATCTTACTGAACAGGGAGACATGTGCTGCCAGCAAACTGCAGGGCTGCCCATCTTGTCAAGAAATAACTGGCCATCCACAAAGATAGTCACCTGCTTCTCCACAACACGTGAGAAGAGTGAAATTACTTCTTATTTACAACCAGACAACAGGAAGTCATGAGATTTTTAATTTGTACTGAGATCATTACATCTTAGCTGTGAGAAGCAGTTATCACCTTTCTGCTATGATGCAAACAGTAAAATCACCCTCTTCACACACTATGTTGGCCACTTCTCCTCTCCATCCAGCTCGTGTACTCGTGTACCCAGCATTGACCTTTTACATTTTAGTGACATTAGTGGAATCAAAAGTTATGTTAGTGAGCACAGAGGTTACAGAAAATGTGCACCTCACATACCTCATCAGAAAGTGTATCACTGATGTTCTGATTTTGGTTTCTTCTTTGAACTTCCAAAATATTGTCACTTCTTTAAAAGAACAGTTTAAAGATTAAGGATAACACACCACCTTTCACAAGAATCTGGAAAACAGCAAAAGCATGTTAGTCAGAAATGTCTTCACAATTTATTATGGCATTGCTTTACCAGGACATTCTAGAATTAAGTTATTTTAAAAACAATTGACTAAAATTAAAAGAATCATGCACATTCCATCCCAAATTTTTGAAGCAGAGCCCCACAGAAGACAGAAAAGAGGCACTTCATTCAGGAAAGCACAGTGACATCTCCTCTTCTTATATACTCAGGGAAACAATTATCTACCCTAGAAAGTGTGGTAGTAAGTAAAAACCAGTATCATCAGTGTGCAGGAGGTAACATAAAAACATCAAAGACACTGAAGATATAAGAAGGAATTAGGGATAAGGAAATAATATCAGAACATAAATAGGGGAAAAAAAACTTATCCTTTTATAGCTGCAATATTATAAATAATAAAGATATGATTCATCAAATTAAAAAAAAAGTCTTCCTTTTGAAAAGAACACAAAAAGAATAGTAGGAAGGTTCCAACTTTCCTCCAGGTTTCATTTCTTACCAGTTCCATGTTCAAAAGTAACGTGGAAGATGCCTCCTTCGCAGCACACTGCCATCTCAACCATCTGCATCCCAAAAGGCCCCAGTAACAAGGAGAGGGAACAGCTCCCTATTCCACTCTCATCCCCAGTGTCCACACAGCACTCTTCCCAAAGGGAAGGAGTTGCAGAGAGAAAATTTTATTGCTAATAAGTAATTTCTGGTGCAGTATTTTTCTGTAGTTCTTGTAAATGGTGACATAAAACACTGGGCCAGCCACGGCCTCCAAGTCATGCATTACTCAAATGATACTTAGAGCAATGAGCACAGCTCTACAATAGTGGACACATAGTACAGTCAGGTACCATGATACTCAAGTATTACACATAGGTGCTGTCCCTTTACAAAACAAAATACCAACTACAGATGAATATCGCAGAGTACCAATCCTGGGAAGGGATATTTTCCTGAGAAGAAGCACTGATACCTTATAAAGTAAATAGATTATTGTTTTCCTAGTGACATTAGCCCACAATGTGAAGAATAAACACTTCAATGAGTCATTTCCTGTGTTAGGGAAATGTAAGCACACAGTCTAAAGGTTTAAGGTTGTATTTTAGGGTGTGACTTTTGTCAGTCTCAAATCACAGAAATAGTTTTGCATTCATCTTGGAGATGATAACTCTCTGGCAATCCTTTAATGCTGCTGGCTCTTCTAATATCTGTACACGCGTGCACATACTGCATTAAAAACCTGCATTCAACAGATATTTCTGCTATACATAACCACAGTAATTAATTCACATGCTCTGAAATGTCCTTCAAGGTTTATCTTGCTATAGTTTGTCATTCTTCCTGTACCTCTCCTATGAAGATAAGGTTAATGAAGACATTCATACAGGAAAAAATGGAATACCACACTGGTGCATTCACAAGATATGTCTAGTTGTTGCTTAGGAGAGTTCCATCAAACTACCTGAAATGATATCCAAATGATGTTTTATGTTATAGTGACTGTAATTCCTGAACACAAAACAGCAAATAAATAAGATCCCTATTGTTCCTGGTTTTGTTTTGAGGATGATAATATAATCTTGCTTCAAAGCATGAAATCCCCTCTGGGAGCTCCCACACATAAATGTATTTAAATCTTTATTTGATGATCCAGCTGCAGTATTCAAGTGCTGAAAAAGGAAATGTGAAACATTTTGTATAGTGCTGACTGCAAAAAATGACTAGAATAAGATCAAACTTCATCTTAATTTACTTTAAGTTCTAGTAAAATAATCCAGTAAGTTATTCAAAATGACTCCTTGATTCTTAGGCAACTAAAACAGTAACTTTGATAAACTGCCCAGTAATGACATGTGTTTCAACATAATGCAGATTGGCTTAAAAAAGAGAGAGAAATCAGTTCACTGTTAATCAGTAAACTGTTATTTATTATGTTTTCAAGTGTTTCCTTGTACATAGACTTTCCTACACCTTCCTAACGTGAAAAATGATGGTGTCATAAGTTAGTAGTTCTGATGATCTGCAGTGATCTCATTGTTCTGTCCCAACATAGTTCCGAAGCACTATGATCAATACCTCCCCGGGGCGCCAGGCACTCCAGGTCACATATTCTCTATCTGTGCCTTTTTATCAGTACTTGGAGAGGTACATCCCCAAACGTATTTCTGACAGTATAATATGCCAGTAGCATTCACAGACTAATAAAGTCCCTAGCTTTGCCCTGACCCATCTGCCTCTACTAAAAATACAATTCTACCTGCATTTTGCTTTTCCAAATAAATTACCATTGCTTCCTGGCATGAGGTCATTCCAGGCAAATATGAATACGGCTTCTCTTTCTTTGTCATCTCTCAGACTGCCATAGCAGATTCACTAGATTCTGTACACAGATATTGATGCTGAATACTACTTAACTTCTGTGAGTCATAGTCATAGAAATTTTCACACAATGGAAAACAGTCCATTTGAACAACAAAAGAGTTTTTCCAAGTGTCTTTAGGCAATATCACGCTTATTCTTCTTGAAAACTGTGCTTAAAAATAATAAAAAATATGAATATTTTAAATGAATTATTCTGCAAATATGTATTGTTTTCAATGTTCACAAAATACACACTTTTGATAGTTAAAAGGCGTTTTATCAGCAGTTTCATTTCAAATTAGTGAAGTTACATTTCCCATCAGGATAACAAAATGAAAAAAAAAAACATTCAGAGAGACAGTGATTACAGTTTCCTATATTAACCCCACAGGGAACACAGCATTCAGCATCAAACAATCCTATTGCTTCTTTCTCTAGAGGAATAACTTTCTAGATGTGTCAACAACAGTCAAGGAAAACCACTTCAGAGAAAGAGCTCTATTTACAGTGCAGAGAAAGTAAGCCAAAAGTGAAGTAGCAGCATCTATGTTAATAAGAAACGCATTTGTAAAACATGCATTTATAAAATGTGCAAACAAGCGACAAATTCACAGGCTTTCTAAAAGCTTAGGATATTAAGGTATTACAAAAGAGATGTCGGTAGTGCTGGCACTCACAAATAAAAGTGGGCTTTATTAAACAGAGTAGTCAAAGCCTAGATGCTTATGAGGCACATTTTCCCAGCCTTTAACACTTGTTTTAAAAACTAACTCTCCAAAACAGCTATTGGGTCCTATTATCCAGCAACAGGAAGTGGTTAGTGTGAACCCGAATTCTCCCTGAATCAGTCGAAAGGGTAATTAATTAGAGGCCTCAAGGTATCACAGACAAAAGCCTGTTTATATGGAAATCCCTCTTCTAGGAAAAGCCATATAGAAACTTCCTGATTCAGCAGATAAAGCAACATGTAAAATGATCCCGGCCAGTCTGACTCTGCTACAAGCAAATCTCACACCACCCTCCAAAATCTCACTGGTGAGCAGGGAAATGTTCAGGCTCCTGAACTTTTGCTCATTTTAACAGTTTCACTCAATGAAACGTAAAAATATTTATAACATTCACACACCAGAGGAACACTCCAAAATTAAATCTACTAGAACTAGCATATGGCCTTGACGTAAAACAATAGCTTTGCACATTGTTTAGTTCTCCCAAATATGGAGGCTTTAAAATTAAAACATAGCTTTTCTTCAAAATTAATTTTAGAAAAACATCCCTGAAAGAAAAAACGATAGAAAATTATTCTGATAAGCAAAAACACTTTTTTATGGTATTTGGTTTTTTTATGAAAAGTGATATTTAAAAAGTAACCAAAAGTTTGTCTTCTTAAAAGTAGACCTTGCTTAGTAAAACAAGGCCTACATGACCAAGGCAAGAGTATGAAGGGTTTTCTTTTTTCTTCCTTATAGGCAAGACAAAACAATCTCTGAACGGAAAGTAACACAAATTTTAGAAAATCCCAGTGGCAGAAGTGAAAACACTTCAGATAAATCTGTGAACTCTCAAAATTATGTTGAAGGACAACAGATGTTCTCTGCACTAGTCTGTTCAAAGACTCATGTACTCCCTTGGAGTTATTTACTTGCATCAATTACAGTGGATATTCAAATCCAGGTTCCTACAGACAGAAAAACTGAGAATACTAGGTGCATAAAGAATGACAAGCTGTGTCTGTCCTCTTTTTCTGAAAAGCTGAAAATCTCACAATATATGAAGATAATGGAAATAAAAGACTACTAATATACTTTTCGCCAGTCTAGTATCTTTACATGTGTAAAATTGAACACAAAAAGCTAAGTCCTAAACGTAGGCTGCAAGCTATTTCCTGAATTAACCTTTTATCTTTTATACTTTTGTGATATGTGCTTAACATACTGTAACCTTGCCTGATACACTGCCAAAATATTTTTTTAAAAATCACTATAAGAAATAATAACTTCTGTCACTGTAAGCTAATTCTGAAATTAAATCAGCAATGCAGATTTACCTTATTGTCATGAGTCCCCAAGCAGGAATCCGTCCAGCCAGCCAGCTCCATTAGAAAGCTTCCTACTGAGTAAGGAGGGTAACAGAGGCCCAGAAATGGCCAGATAGTCTCAAGAGACACACAAATATGAAAATCTAAAGGCAGAAGCCTCAAAATCTTTTCCTATCTCTGTAAGCAGCTCACATGTCAGACCTTATCCAAAGAATTAATTAATGATTTTAATCACAGACTCCTTAAGGAAAGTTCACCAATAATACTGGAAGTAAGGACCGGAATACAAATGACCAATTAATTCCTTTAAAAAAATCTAATTAGGACTATATTCATTATATCTTGCATAATCCATGTAAGTTCCTCAGAAGTGATGATACTCCCCAGTACTCCTTAGCAAGGTCTAGCGCAGGTGACTGAGTCCCAAGGTTAGCAGTTAAGGATTTGAATCTTCTCAAGTGAAGTGGAGCACAGAACAAATCTCTTGAAACCCGTGCAAGCACTGCAATCTTTGTGGAAAAGTCAGCACGGCGATGCCTCGCACACCTACAGGAATGATGCCACTCTCCCTTCGTTAAAGGAAAAACTTAGGTGTGGGAGTATGGAGTTTGTATGTCAATCTCAGGGTGGCAGGCTCTATTACCCACACTGCTGGAGCACCTAAAACCCCTAACCTCGGCACGCAGTGCCCTAGCTGCCTTAGCTTTCGCAATACTAAAACTATTTGCAATTGTGTAGCCCAGTTTCACTTGCAGTTCTCTAACCTTTCACCTAAACTGCCATGTATTTTTCTCTTGTTACTGTTCATCTGCTGTTACTCTACAGGCCTTGCACCCACAGGCCCAATATTGTTGTTAAGACAAAGTCTTAACTGCAGATACTCCCACGGTTACGGGCACCATCCCTTCTGTCCTCATTTTCTTGACCTTAGGAGGCTCAACAAGATAGGTGAACACGGCTTCACAAGAAAGCAGCACCTGCCCAAGATCAAAGCCTGCTCCAATCAGCGCTAACAGTACCATTAGCAGGAACAGGTCCTGATGAAAACATATCGTTACTACAGAAAACGTATTACAGAGCAATCCGGTTGGTGCCTGGAGAGGCCACCCCAAGCAGAAAGGTTCATCTGCAGATCCCCATTGCTTCTCTTCCATGCCAGCTGCTGGAGGAGATTCCCGTTTTCTGATGCTGTCCCCAGGAGTAACTTGACCCTTCAGAACTCATGTCCATCACTGGATACAGATCTTGCTAGAAATATTAACGCATGCGAACATCTCGACATTTCTTTGGTAACCCTCTATGAGCATTTTTTTTTAATCCTATCGAAAGTCAGTTTTTCCACTGGAAACGGTGGACGCTTTAAGGGACGGTACTACTGGGAGGCAGCTCTGTGCAAATGGGATGAACAGTACCAAAACTTGGTGGGGGCGGGGGGCAGAAATAGATGCAGTTGATATCAATCAAGAGCTAATAATTCATCTTAAAATATCTTGAGGATAGAAAAACAGAAATAGGTATTTGTTAAAATATTTCTATAAACTTTTTTGGGGGGAAGGATCATATGCTATTTTAATAAACTAACTCCTCCTCTAAAGTACCCTCTAAAGTATATCTATTTTAGCGATTTAACAATTTAATATATGCAGCTTCATCTGACACTATCAGAAAAGGAACTATATGTCTCTGTATACTTTATAAAGAAAAGTTCAGTGGTTTTCTTCCAATCTCCTCCTAAAAATGCTCATTATGCCAGGAAGAGAGATAATTTGAAGGTTTTGAAGCAAAATAAATCTCATCCTGACTTTCAAATATCTAAAATACTCATGTTGGCACAGTCCTCGATAGGTAACATTTAAAATATAGATGTTAGCATAAATCTAAAGTTTCCCAGCAGTAATTAGCATAGAGAAAGCTGGAACCAGTATGTTGTGCCAAATGGGTCTAGCTAATTTGAAGAGGAGTTCACAATTAAGGGTTTTTTTGGTTAATATCCTGGAGATGAGCTACTTGTGCTGCTTCCCCGCCACCACAAATACACACCCTATTCACTGATGTACCAATCAGAGAAACTAACACAGCTAAGGGTTTCAATCTGAATGGAATTAGTAGAGAAAATCTGATTTGCAAAGTATTTTCCTTTAGCGATTTCAAGTAACAACTTAACCTTTTGTTATTAGGAACAGAAATTTAAGAATGAAAGAAATCCTCAAACCAGAATCTTAGTGGCTAAACACATCACTTCGGGTGGGTGTGTGAGGGTTCAAGTACATGTACAGATACTGACCAAAAGTAAAAGCCAATTTTGGACTCATTTACATTTGCAAAATCAGCTAAAGATTAAAAATCAACTGCAGCTAATGTCTAACTTTCAAATGCAAACTCCGTGTGTGCATGATTTACATGTTCCTGATGGAATATTTTTTTTGTTCCAGCACTTCAACAGGAAAAACAGCTAATTCAAAATTTATACACATGTACTTAAACTGCAAGAAAAATCTCGATCCCACTGAGGTCAGTAACAAAACTCCCAGATTTCAGTACGGTGAAGATTTTATGTTTAGGATGTTTACACCTTACAAACGAGCAAGCCTAAAGGTCAATTGAAACATTTAATTGTACAAGGAAAGTCATTCTCTCAAGGCATTTTCTTCACTTCTACACTCTAGCATAAAAGATCAGAGAATACCAGGCAATAATACAACAACAAAAAAAATTAGCCCCCCCCCCCCCCCAACAAAAAAAAACACAAAAAAGAAGGTCATGAAGTCTGAAGATCAAATCTTTCTTTCCAGATTGTAGCTTTACATTCAATGTCGAAGTTCCTGCATTGTACCAAGAATATGCAATTATGAATAATTTATCATGATCATTTGCATTTCCCGGCAAACTGATTTCAGGTGCAACCTCTGTCTTTCAGCGAAGACCTTTTGTTACCTACTGTTCTGTCTGGGTCCATTACAAAGCAATGCAGGCAAGAAATATGCCTAAGGGTCATGTAGTCCATTATCCAATAAACTGAGAATTATCTTATGATCCAACACTATCTGGTAGTAGGAAATTTTGCTTAGGATCCATTACAAAACTCACTTTAAAAAAAGTATTCAAGAGTACACAAAGGGGTGAGGGCTTTTTTGTTGTTGTTGCTTTTGTTTTTTAAATCGAATAAACAAACATATTGCAGTTATACACCTGAGTCCACATCTTCAAATTTTGCAAACCTTATTTATGGTCAGGCTGGTAATTAAACAAGCCATTAAAAAGCAGAAACAAAATGTACAGGAATCAGAGTATTAAAAATGTCATCTTTTAAGCAGGGTTTATGCCTTCGCATCCTCATCATTCTGCTCAGATGTAGAAGACACTTCTTATTCTTGATGTTAAAACGGAAGACATCCAAAATCCATACTTTATTTCTTTTTGCTCGGAGATCTTACAAATCAGCAGTTAAACACCATCTATCATCCTTTGCACACTTCAATCTATTTGGACATGGCCAAGTAATGACTTGAAAAACAGTAAACATCACAATCATATTTTAAACTCTGGAAGACTAGCTTTTAAAAGAGTTTTTAGAAATCAAATATGAAGTCCATATAATTAAGCAGCAGGTCTCTTCTTTCACTGCTTTATTGGTAAGCACTTCAAGCAGGAGGTACTGGTAGTCGTCTTACTATTTCCATAGCTATCCTTAGATAGGCTTTGGCCTGTAAAAACAGAAAGATATATTTAGCACTTTTCATTTTCTACATGAAGGTAGAAACGGTCTTCTTAGGTATATGGTCTTTCACACACATTGAAATAAAATGAGAAATGTTACAATAAAAGGGTTCTACTTTAATATTTTTACTAACACAAAAACAGCAGAGTAATACATAAAATAACTATAAGCATTAGTTAAAACACTGAGAGGAAAAATAAAATCTAACTTCACCATTATTTTTAAAATTCTGGTCTCTACTTGACTGAACTATTTGCCTTAAACTGCAAATAATCAATAATCAATACCTGGAAAAGGAAGCTGCAGGTACCACTATACCACTATTAGTTATAAACTTATAGGCATTAGAAATAGAAGTATTTTGAGAAATGAACATCCTCCCACAAGTGTGAAGGTGGTATTAGGAAGAACAAATTCTACCACACGAGAATCCATGTGGGAAAAGAACCCTGCCACAACCGCCTGTGGCATTCGGTAGTATGTTGTAAGCTGGATGGGTAAGACCACTGACCCATAAGACTGTCAGGAGTGGCCAGGCCAGTCTACCACCCAGAGCTCATAGATTTACCATCAAGAGACATGTATAAAAACACTGCCTAGGCTCCAGCACAGTACAAACCATAAAATGAAACCTAGCAATTTCTGTATCGAGCTCAACAAATTGTACTTGATATTGAACAGACCTTTTAGAAAGGTTGCCAATCATAAACACTTTCAACTAACAGCGTATCTGCTATCTCTCTTCTATGCTGTTTCAGAGATCGATTACGTCTGTTATTAAAAACATGCACTTTATCTCCAATTCGAATTTGTCTCACTTCGATTTCCAGTCTGTTCATCATGTTCCGCGTTTGTCTAGTACAATAAAAAGCTCCTCTGCTATTCAGCTTTCTTCTGTTCTGTTAGATAACTACCAAGGTACTTCTCTGCCTTCTCAAACGAGGCTGCATTTGCAGCCCACACGGACAACCTCTCCTTAATTTACTGGAAGAAATTATAGAAATACCCCACGGCACATCTCCCCCTGCCTCCCACAGCATTCCTAGGTGGGTGTAACTGTGCAGTAGAACTTATAACAATGATGAGTCCTTAACATAACAAGCTGACAAACGTCTGAGGATGGAGCTTGAGAGGCAGGAAGCAGGGAGGGAGGGCAGCGCATCATTCAGGCTATTAGCTTTAGTTGTCACTAGCAGAAGACCGAACCACGTGCCAGCCTTTTACTGGGCCAGACACGTGCTTTCTACTGTTTGCTCTTCATACTTTGGTTTCGTACTTTTGTCTCTGCAGTCACGTAACCCTAGAATGAAAACCAAATAATTTTCTAAGTGCATAAGGAATGCAGACATCTCTTCACAAATAACTAAACAGTAAATGTATTATGACCACAGCTGACTAACCAGAGGGCTTAATCCTAAAATGATCTGCACATGCAAGCTACTCCTGCAAGCATTTGCTTCAAAATTAATTGAATCATCCATTTAAAACACCCCATGATCAAACCTGCGATTAGCTTCAAATGTTATAGCTGTACACTGGCAAAGCTAAGACTGGTTTAAAACCGAATTGTAAAATATTCTGACACATTCCAGCGAAACAACAGTATTTCCTATTCTGCAGTTCAGCTCAAAGGTAGTTTGGTTTTTTTTGGTCTTACAATCAACTTTGAACACTGATACTGTCCACTAAAGACAATTAAAATATAGCTCTACTAATATAGTAATCACGGTTAAAATTTCTTCAGAAGACTATTCATGTGTATTTCCTCCATATGCTTATTCAATAATGATCTATTACTGGACTTAGAAATTATAGGACTTATAGGACTTACAGAAATTATGTGCTAGAGGCTTCTCTGAAACCATTAATGCCTATATCAATTTGTGCATTTATTAAGCAATGCTAAATCAAGGCAACAAATAGATAACTGAAGATTCTTTACAGGCTCTCTGAAGAATGAAATGCTGCTCAGCATTTGATACCATGAATAAGCTGCCTGTTGTTCAAGAGTCACTCTTCCATTCTTTGGTACGTAAATTGACAAAGCACAAGCCAGTAAAATATTGTTGTCCCATTTATTCCATTATTCAATTTTTAAATGATGGCAGCAATTAAGAAAAAAGTAGACAGCATTTCTCCATTTGCTCTGGGAATCTTACAGATGCTTACTGCAATAAGCAATATTATCACTGAGCATTAAAAAGGAAAAAAAAAAAAAGTCAACACAACCTACACCCCTCATGCCTATATATAGATCAGACGAATTCATCACAGAAGAAGAAAAGGAAGCGTAATTATTCCCAAGGGAGGTGGGCTGTTGGGAGCTGCAGGACCTGAGAACGATTGCGAGTGTGTTGCAAGCAACCCGGGAAGGCAGACCAGAGCGCTGAAGAAGCCAAACTAAAAATAGAAGGAACAAAAGCAGACGGGTTGGACACAGCTTTGAGGCATCCCCATTTCCCCTTAGAAACTTGATCTTTGAGCTCAGAACAGAATACAGGATAGGTATTATTCACTGAAGGATAGGTATTACACCGTGAAGAAATCATTGCGACTAAAACTGAGGTGGGTGAAAAGCTTTGATCATTTTCAAATGACTTGCTATTTAAGTCTGCTACATTCACTAAATTCTTCTTTCCTTCAATTTCTGCGGTAATTAAGTCATCCTGATCTAACAGGCCAGGTCTATCATAAGCTATTGCCTGTGATATTATTTTACTTTATTAAGGTGCCATGTTCTTTAACAGAAGATTATTTGAGACTATTACTTTATTATTAAATTATCCTAAATCAATCACTATAATTCAAATGTCTGTTTCCTGAAATAAATGATGGAAACACTGGATACCACATATCTTACTTTGCATTTTATGAGATGAGATCCCATAAGAGCCAAACATAAAAAACCAAAGATACATAACATTTTCTTATGCAGTGGTTACTGAGTCTAATTTTGCACTTTATTATCAAGCATAACAAAAACTTAAATTATAAACGCTCTCCATTTTCTCCTCATTTACTCAGGGAGTGAGTTAACTCTGTAACTTCTCAAATATTCCTGTATTTTAAAGCCTCTCTATACTCTTACTGCAATGGAATATTAACTATATTATACAGGACATTAGTTAGAGTTTCACATCTGTACTACAGTACCCAACTCACTCCCCCTCTCTTTTTTAAGAAATATTCACCAAATCTTAGGGAAGAAGTAGCAGTATCATAACCATAAGAGACAAATGACCTTTTTTTTTTTTTTTTTTCCCCTCCATTTTCTCTATACTAAGACCACAGGCAATAGTACAACTCACAAAACTCAAAAACAGACTATAGATTTTTTTTCCCCATGTTGCAGAGTAATTAGCAAATTTCTTTTTGCTATTTTTTGCAAATTTTTTTTTTTGCTTCTTTTTTTTTTTTAGTTTGGTCAAATAAATCAAATTTAATACAAAATCTATTTGTGATCAGACATTAATGTTTCACTCATTACTTGTTCAAAGTACCAACATATTTGTAACAGACCCTTCTTCCTTCACAAAAAAAGCAGGATCATACCAATCAATAACTTTGACACGACAATGCAAATTTCTGACAGGACAGAACCAATTTTCACATACCTGCAATATATCTGCAAGTACAGTCTTTCCTCTACACAACTGCATCAGCCCTCTCCCTGGTAATCACATACATAAGAATGGAGTTTTACCTTATGAAAACTGGAATCAAAAGCTTTGATTCTACAATACAGGACAACTTTTGAAAAAAAAATCAACTTTTCCTTTTCAGTGATAAACGGAAAACAAAAAAAATAAAAGAACAATTTATAAGCACATGGAATGTGGCAAGAAAAAAGGATGACAGATAATAACCAATACATACTAGCATTTCTGGGCAGAAAATGAGCATGACAGCCAAATCAAATGTCAGATTTGAGAACAATAAAAGGAAATTAAAAAAAATATGTTAAGAACAAACAGATACTTTCAATTTTGCACACATCAGGTCAGCTGTAATGACTCAGACCAAAGGTCTGAATCTAACAATCCTTCCTCAACTGTGTTTAATGACAGAAGCCTAGTAAAGATTGTAAGACAAGTACAAGCAGATGATACTTCCCCAGAATACTTGACAAGCTTCCAATAACTTGTGACTACAGAATGTCCTGAGTAGGTCCCGAACTGGTATGTTTAACAGCCATTAAATGGGCTTTAACTGCATGAATTTCTCTTAACATGCATTGAACTCTTACCTTTGGCACTATGGAGCACTAAGTTGACCTTTTTATAGAACTACCTGCTTAAACTTCAAAAGGTTTTTCCTGCTAATTAGGAGCTCATCATTGCCTGTGTAAAAACTAGAATTGTATTATCCCACACGCATCGCTCCATGGCAAAAGCTGTAGAACTTGTTACAATAATGAACTTCAAATTCGTCCTATAGGTACAACTGTGGTACAACTGGGTACCAGGGCTGTGCTTGTGTAAAATGCTCAGTACATTCAGTTATTAATTACCTGCATGGTCTAGGAACGATCATCTGCATGGTGAGATAATGGACCAGTTTGAGACAACAGATCAACCTAAACTAAGATGATGAAGTCCTAATCGCCTTCACAGCCGAGTATTTGACTAACTGGTACAGGAGCTCTCCTGATCGCAATTTCAGACCCTCAAATAGTCTCCCAGGCACCTCTCATTTTGCACAGACCAATCTGTGTTTTTTAGTGAGTTAATTAACATCCTGGGTGGAGAATCTCACCTTTCCAGAGATTCCCCAGGTGGTTCCTGCTCTAGAATTGACCAACTTATACACAGGTAATTGTTAGGAAAAAATCCTGCAGAACAGTAATACAGGACAGTTTCTGTACACAGTTAAGAGCTATCTTATACATAACCAATAGTAATGGACCATGCATAAGCTGCAGTGGCCATGCAGGACCACAAACCAGCTACATTTTAAGAACTGCACAGAAAAACAGAGAATTTAGTCTCATTTGATCCAGCTGTAGACACCATTAGGTGTCTACAGGGTAAAGGTCCCTGCAGCAGAGGCTGCCATTGCCATCCAGGCTGCAACCAGCTATTCTGCTTGAGACATCTGAATCCCCATGGAAATGCTAACCTAAGTCAAGGTCCCAAATAAATTAGACTTTCTTTTTGATAAACACTTATAAGATATGTTGAATCTTCCCCATTAAGTTATATTTAACACTGGGCTCATCAAGGTAAGGAAGAAAAAGATTATACAAGATCTAAAGATAGACTTTTTAATTAGCAGAATCATGTGAACTGTACTCTGATCTCCCAAAACAGAAGTTTGCAGAGACCTGAAACCCACTGATGTTTGCATTTTTAGAAAACTTGGAGCACTGAGAGCATTAAGAGAGACTGGAAGACTGCTAAGGTTGGGCTAATATAAACAAATAAACAAAGCAGGAGAACTTAAGCAACTGATTCCAATCCTGGGCAAAAAGGCACAAAGCTGCCAGAGGATTTATTTATTACACAATTAAAACACAAGAATGGAATAAAGCTCCAAACAGCACAATGTTGCAGAAAGCTCATCCTGTGGAACAACTCCAATTTCACTCTTAGAAATTTGGCTACTAGAGGTAACTGCATAGATGTAATAAGATAGCTTTTTAAAAGCATTTTGTTTTGTATTGAAAAGCTTTGTGAGAACCAAAATGAAATCATACAATATCAAACAAACTATGAATGCACTAGGGATTTGGTAAGTGACAGCCCCCAAGAACTGAACAATAGGAAATCTGAAGAAATAATGCTATTTCTAGTGAGCCTTTGCATATTAGCATAATTTGCACATACTAGCCAAATTTTCCTCAGCAAATCGGAAATAAAAGTAAAAATCTCTACTGCTAATAGATGACAAAAAATGTCACACTTCGAACAATGTGAAAAAGGTTATAGAAGGAGCAATTAGTATCGCAAGTTAAACGTAGCCTAGATCTCAATACAGACTGGCCCTCAGAAAGCAGAAGGACTATCACAGAATGAAGGTATTTTAAGAAGCTGCCAAGCGCCTTAGCGGACAAGTAGCTCACACATGATCCAATAAGGCTGTACTTGAAAGTATCCTTGGTTCAAAAGGCAGGGGATAGTATGGAGGTGAAGGAAGTGACTGTATCCATGCTTGTGGTACAAATGAATCAAATACAGAAATAACACATACAGATTTCTTAGTTTTTTTTTTTTAAAAAAAAGGGAAGGCTAAAACTGTTGTAAGCTGTGCTCTAGCTGCGCTGCACTCTGAATTCTGCATCCAGTTATGATGCAGATCTGACACTTATACTTTAAATGCATGTCAAAAACCTGAAGAGAGAGAGAAGGAAATAAAAAGTATAAGTGAAAGCTAAGGAAGATGTCCAACAGTAATAAGCTTAAAAGAATTTAATTCGTTTAGCTTCTCAAAAAGAAGATTAAGAGGTGACTTCATTAGAGTTCATCAGTACTTTCACATGAAGAAAATACAGCAATACAGACCTCTTATCTGGTGGGAGAGGCACAACAGGAACCTTTGGCTGAAAGCTGAAGTTGGAAGAATTCAGAACCAAAATGAGACACAAACAATTAAACCACTCCACTCATCTCTCAAAATGAAACAATAGATTCTGTATCTCTTAATGTCCTTAATGCGAGGCTTTTTTATTATTAAACACAAAATAGAAATTATATTATTCAGACAAGTTAACAATTCAATATAGGATTGATAAATGAACGTAATGCTTTCATAAGGGGCCCGAATTGCAATTGTACAGTTTCTTCAGAAATTAAAGATTCTGACATTATCAATCTATGAGACAATGTCATTCCTCACCCTCTCTCATTCCTAGATAGGAAAATTAGGGCAGATATTTATTACCAAGTCTTTTATATTATTTTCAGTCTTTTTTCACCTTCTGTTATTAATAGAGGCAACTCTCTAGCAAAAGATTTTTGTTTGCTACACCTATTGCTAAAAGCTATCCACTAAATGAAGCAGCCACACACTGGCTGCTGCTCACCTTACCTGGGAACAGCAGATACAGTTTTTCACTGCACACATAAAGACGGTAGCCAAGGCTGGATGCTTGCATACAGACTCTATCTTTACTCTCCTTGCTACAGCCTTTCACTACTTTGTTCTTGTGGACTCTTATTGGAATTCGGTCAGAAACTATAGTTATGTATCGTGATGTCTCTAGCA
Source organism: Crypturellus tataupa (assembly GCA_034781795.1). NCBI lineage: Eukaryota > Metazoa > Chordata > Aves > Tinamiformes > Tinamidae > Crypturellus > Crypturellus tataupa. The sequence goes on from JAWLRI010000215.1 coordinate 6,625,959, forward strand.
ACAAATACTTTATAAAATTATTCAAAGACTATTTTGGCAATACTCTATTTCTCTATGTTGAGGCAGACAGAAAAAAAAAATGATTGACACCAGTTTCTGATAGAGTGATTACAATGAAATCTTTTTCTGACTGAGAAATCTGATCTTTTATCCAAAGCTAGTAAAACATAGCTAATACACATCAATATACATGAATGGTCTAAATGGGCCCTGAGAAACTATCAATACTCTCTTGTACATAAACCCTACTCTACATATATGGATCTTTTTCTCCCACTCACGAGTATTCCTCATGTGCCATCTGTACATTCTCAATACAGCAGGGTTCAGCTGTTTATTTTATCATTACTAAGCCACAGAAGAGGGATTGCAATCAAAACAGGAGAGGGTTTTTGAGTGGTAAGTCAGAGTAGGAGGAGTAAAGGATTTTCAGTTCTTACTCATACACAACCATTTTCATATTAACACGATAAAAGTGAGTATTAGAGATCATAGCTTTTTTCCTTTGTGGTTTGAAAGCCCTAATAGCAATGATTTATAGACTGGTTCTGAAAGCAAGCATTTTCTTTTGTGAATGGACAGCTTTGTATCTAACAGTAACATGCCAGCTACTTGAAAGCCAAACCTCCTCCCCACTTTGTTAGGATGAGGCAGAAGAAATGCAGAGAAAGACACAGATCACCCCAACAACTGATCAGATCTGCTCACTATTAATGCTGCACAGTTGGGGTTGGAGATCAGCACTGGGGAGGGCAGAGCTTGGAGATGAAAGGTGATATTAAGAGAATATGAAAGAGATGGGAAATGACTACACAAGACCACTCACCTCTCAGATTGGTTTAAACACTGCCCATACCAAAAAAGGCTAAAACAAAGCTGGGTTTTGGAGCATTCTTTCCATCACAAACCTCCTTAGGATTGACATGACTAACGACAGCATAGAACTAATGAAAACCTGGGGTAGTGGATGGAGGGGACTCATTTAGAAAAGGACTGAAAAGTCCTACACAATCTGAGCAGAACAGCCTGATTCACTATTGTATTTCATGGAACCATAGAGACAGGGTGCACTTAAACTGCAAGCCCATCTTTCCATTTACGTCTATGATATACTGGGGAAATGTGAACTTGTCAAAGCAATTAGGCCATTGCATTCACCCTAAAAGTTTTACTCATGAGGTATATATTCAGAGAATCACAACTGTTGGAGAAGACCATCAAGATCATCACGCCACTTGAGGCCATTTCCTCTTGTCCTGTCAGTAGCATTTTGAAGAAGATTTTGACACCCTCCTCCCTACAACCTCCTTTCAGATAGCTGTAGAGCATGATGAGGTCTCCCCTGAGTCTCCTCCAGACCAAATAGTACCAACTCCCTCATAAGGTCTGTGCTCCAGCCCCTTCACCAGCTCCACTGCCGGTCTTTGGACATGCTGCAGCACCTCCACGTCCTTCTTGTAGTGAGGAACCTAAAACTGAACACGGTATTTGAGGTGCGGCCTCACCAGTGCCAAGTACAGGGGCAGATGACTACATCTTTTGTAGACAACCTTACAGGTCATACCTGACTGCGCCATTCCCATGGAGTAGCTTGATCATTGACTCCTAGTTTGCCTCACAGTTTATTTTTGTTAAAGTACAGATCTTGAACTGCAAACCACTCACTACAGAGCTTCCACGGTCTGTAATGTCCACAGTCTTCAACAAATGCAAAACAAATAGGAGCTAGCATAACATTCACCTGCCTTGGGAACCATTCCTTACCTCTTCCTCAGTGTGGATAAAGAGCTCCCTGGGCATGTAAACAATTCACTGGAAATTAATTTCCCTTGAAATGTCATTGGAATTAATGATATCTTTTGTTTCCTCTTATCTACAAGTTTCAGGTCGCCTATTTCAAATTCCTGTTCCTTCTGATGATATTTAGGTTCTGTAACTTCCATCAGATTTCAGTAATTCCTCCTCCTGTTTTCCCTATTCCACTTTTCCACTTTAAGTGTTTGCTTTTGTTCTTCTAGACTTTGCTGCCTAGAAGCCTAGAAACACTTCCCCTCTACCCTCTCCACAGCTTGAAGGGAGTGCTGCCCACCTCAGCTCCCAAAACTTTCAATTACCTCCATGAGGGTCTAGTGAGTCCCCACTGTTGATTAAACTCAATAATTAGCTCATTGCAGAGGATCTTACATCCTTCCCAATTGCTGCTGTCTCTATCACACTCACCCCTACCATTTACACTAATATGCACACACAACAATTTGTCATTTCTACAGCACTGGTCTACATTTAAAAAGATTTGTTCATCAGGAAAGTAAAAACAAAATAAAACAAAACTCAAACACTAATGTAGTGTACAGAAACACTAATATAAACAAACTAATGTAAACAAGACAAAAATCATCTTCCAGTACTCCTTGGGTACTGCCTTAAACTTTGTCAAACACCCTCCAGATATTATACCTTCCCCTCCTTTAGTTTCACCTCCTTTGGCACTTTCCAAAAGCAGATGAGTACCTGCACACATTCAGTGCAGCTACTCATTCTTCCTGGATCAACTTCTTGAACTGACATACGCATAACTCCACAAGTAATTTTCTTTCTTACCAGAAGGGTTGTTTTGCTTGTTAGTAATTTCCTCACCACTTGTGAAAAGGTAGCCTCCCTATTCCACCAACTACATCTAAGCCAATTAAACTAAGCATACGTCTAGACAAAGATAAACTGTGCTTTAAAATAAAGGATTTAGATTTGCTTTGCTTGCACATTTTAAAACTCTAGTGTAGACAGCAGCACTTTTTACATATCAGCAAGGTAAGGCGAACCCAGTGGCAGGTGTGCAAGCAAAAAAAAAAATAGCTAACTTATTTTAAAAACATGTTTTAGTCTAGCATTCACAGAGCTTAAAAGGTGAGACAACATGCTGGGATTCTAAGAAGTCAATCACCATCCTTATTCCCCAGTTTCTGAATCAGCTAGGAATTATTTCAGTTCTGTGACTCTGTATTTCATCTGTTCAGTGTGTTTTAACAAAGACAGCACCGATTTGTGTATAAAAAAAATCTATGAATTTTCAGGACAAGAACAGAGATAATTTCAGAAGCTCAGTGCATATGGTTCTCTATTTGAAAAACTATGATTGTTCATGCATTGACAGCCACAATTTTAGTTTATTTGAGAAACACGGTGATGTGTGTCATGCATTAAAGATTAGAATCTGGCCCTATATGACCTCTCCCACCATCAGTTATGTGATGAGAATTTCATTTCTTTCTTTTAAATATAGGAGAACAATCGCTGTCCGCAAAATGAGAAGCAAAGGAGCGATAAAGGAAAATTCTTTTCCCTCTATAGAAAGATGAGCGACTTTAACAAAATCATCCTCTCATTGATTGACCAATGTCACAAGGAGAATGATCATGCCACAAACACAATGAGCAAAAAGAATATTAAGTTTTCCCCAGAGTCGCACATACTTTAAAACCTTGATTTCTCTTCATATTTAATTGTCATAAAAGGTGCTAATAACCCCTCCTTTCATTACTGAGAACATAGTCCAAGAAGAAACCGATGGCAACACCACAGACTCTTAACTTTCAGAACATTATCCTACATATTATTAGTTCGGTAGTCCTACAGGCTACAGACTCTTGATTAATACAGATTTCAGATACTGTGAGTGGAGAAAGCCCTTCATCTTGCTTTGCCCAGCTGTTTTGCCTCAGCTTTGACCTGAGCTACACATCTATTCAAATCTTAGCACTTTAATTAGACTTCCCAGACATGATCATCTACACTCAAGATCACAACATTGCACAGAGGGTAAGCACAGGCCTTGTGTAAGACTAGCAAATGTAACACATCCAATCAGGATGCCCTACCTGGTGCTGCTTTTCTCTCAGAAACTGATTCTATCATCTATTATCATAATTAATCATTTGTTTTTAATGACAACAAGTCAAGACTGAGGCTCTACCATGCTACTTTACAAATGCAATATGACAGACAATTCTGTGTCCTACAGAGTGTAGCAGAAAAACTATAGTAGTGGGGTCAGGTTAAAAAAAAAAAATCTAGTGAGGAAAATCTTGCTCTGTCAGTAGTAATGACAACATTTTATATGCACAACTGCTTTTCTCCAAGTCATGTATATTTGACTCCTACTACCTCAACAACTCATATTTGCGTTTGGCAATAAAATGTTATGGTAAATGTACTGAAAAAAACATTTCCTCCCCTGTGTAAATTCCTCCACTTCCTGCTGAAAACAATCCAGGTACAGACAATATGCAGGTCTGGGTTCCAAACATCTTTTGACAGGACCGTTTAACATTTTCCAGACTCAATAATCAAAGGCTCAACTGACAGCTTTAGAGGGCCCACATTAGCTATAAGGTCTCAAGTGGCTTGACACTGACCTTCCTCTTCTTGACAAGCCAGAATCTGGATCAAGTCCTTGCTATGCTGAATATGATTCAGATTAGTTAAACAAAAATTCATGCACATAAGGAGAGTGGAGGACCAGCATTCCCAAACTAAGTGCCACAGTTACACTACCCTCTTTTACAGAACCTTATTTCCCCGAGTTACATTTGGATAGACCTTTCTGTTCAAACTACATTGATAAGAAGTACCATCCACTCTATTTATTTAAAATGCACTGCACCAAACTTACAGCATCACTTTGAGGCTGTGAGATCACAACAGGTTGTCCTGAATCACTTGTCTCCCTTATATTAACATGCAATGGGATATCTCCTGTAATAAAGAAAAAAATAACTTCCGTAAAGACATGATATTTCTTAAAGGTATTTGATTAAGACAGCTTTGAAACAACTTGAAATCCAGCTCAGAAGATTCTTATCTTAAATATTAACATTTAAAATGAAATTTGGCTGCAATAAACTTTGTGCATTTTCTTAATCATTATGCTAAACATATATTGGATTTTACTACAGGGAGTTTGCTTTAGGGCTTGTTAAATACAGAGGGGAAAAAAAAGCACAAGCCATGATGGACATTATTTTAAGTATATACACAAAAAAATCTGCTTGAGTGTTAGGCAAATACTCATCATGCAGCTTACTGTTTAGCTTATCTCTTCATTGTATATCCTTTTCAATGTTGCTTTAAGATTTTAATCACTATTTAAAATCTTTTGTATGCTTAATTTCCAAATAATAACATTTGTTATCATTTTCATGAAGACTACGAAAGGTGGATAGCTATTCAGTCCACTCGGAAAACCCACTTTATGTTGTGCTTTTATAACGAGCAGAGAAGAACTTTCTAAAGAAAAATCTATTAGTAAGTGAAGAGATTTTGGATTTTGCAGTGCTCAAGAAAACTTGAAATTCCCAACATTAGTTCATTGCAACATAGGTAATTATGAGGTAAATTAACAATAACCTACCTTCCTTTAATGGAAGATACAAGTATATTCTAAAGCAGGTACAGATGTAGACAGAAGAGGCTACATTTAGTTCAATCTTGATGGATCTTGCAAGTTGCATCAATTTAATTGCTACATTATGACTATGTTTATTTAATCTAAATCAAGCCCAACACAGACTGCTGAGGTTCAATATGGTCAGAAAGAAAAACAACAAAAAAGCCTAAAAATTGATATAATTTAGAAGAAACGAAGTTATATCACTTAGTGACTATTATAGCCCATTCCTTTCAAATTTAATCAGCACTTGTTTTGTCAGTCCTGAATGAATTTCTTTTGGCATGGAAGTACATTCACTTATTACTAAAAATGAACTGTGAGTAGGTCCTTTAAAATTTTATAAATATTTTCACCTTAAAAAGAGTATCTTAAATAGTCTTATTAACAGAAAAATACTAACTCTGTAAATCTCCAAGCAGATAGTCTTAGTGCAATACAATGCTAAGAGCTAATCTTTGTCTTGGTTCAAGGATGGTTTGTTAGTGAAAAAACACTATATTTCAACTGAATAAGAAATTATTCAGCTGACTCAGAAATTACAATAAGACTGGTCTTCTGCAGAATGACAACTGCTCTTTTCCTCAAACCTACAAAGATGTGCTGGTGCTATGGGATCATACTAGAACTCATACAGGTTGCAGTGAACTACTGCATTTAGTTATCCAGTTTTTTTTAAAAAAAGAAAAAGCTGGGTGTTTCAGAGACAGAGAGAAACAATCAACACTAAGCAATTGTACTAGAAACTCCTTCAGTCATTAACCATCTTTTGTCATTAACAAAAATAAGGGAAGAATTCAGTGATACCAGAAGTGGCAAATTGTGAGCAAGTAAAGGAAAATTCTTACTCCAGACAAAAACTGTTAGTCTGCAGAACCTGACAGACAACCTCAAGGTAACTAAGACTGGACTAGGTGCTTAGCTGAACAAACAGAATAGCCACATTACTGCAATAATATAAGTAAAATAAATTTCAAACTTTTTTTTAATATCTAATAAAACTTCCATCCAGAATAGATTAACATATCATCTATAAGCAGTAATGTTTCCCCATATGGTAGCACTGTGTAATAGTCACCCCTGGAAGTAGGCGCATACTAATCTGATCAAGTACTGTAATTCTAAATTTAACCCCTGGGGCATCAGTCTTAATCTTCAGGCTGTCAGAGAAAGGCAAGATTACAGAAAGATTCACTACACTAAACATGCAGATGTCTTAGCCTGCCCCTCATTAGATACTGTCACAATCAGATCAGTCCTCTTAAGAAGGACATTTCATTTGTGCCTGATTCTCAAGACTGGTTTAACTGTTGTGGAGGATTTGCCTCCCTGCACATAACCCACGGCTGCAAAACCTCCCTTGGGCTCTGATCACATTTCATTATGTATCCAGAAGTCTAAAGGATAGCCGAGATACAAGTCTTTAATTACGTGTTGTCTTGCTATGTTAAGTTTGTGTCAGACCTTGGCATTTTTAAGTTGATCTTTCTAGGTGAGCTTCCTGGTTCTTTTTAATGAATTAACTGTAGAAAATCATCAAGATAATTATAGTAACACATAGAAACATATCATTAGCACATGCAATTATCCTATTTACCAACTTGATTATGCTGTGTTAGGTTTTGCAGTTTTTTACTGATACCACAAGTTGAAGTATGTCTTTTAAAGATAGTAAGAGACTATTTTTAGTTTCTTATATTTAGCTTATATTAATGCTAGCTTATTTAATCATGGACACATTTTTTAAAATCATGGATAAATTTTCTTTTAAAACAAAATATTTTGCAAAAAATGCAATTCAGCATATTCTTTTCATCTTGACAGTTAAGTATAACCATTAAGAATCTAGTAAGAACTAAATCTGAGTAACCTACATCTGATGGAAAGTAGTTAAAATAACTTTCTGAACTACTTGCTTCCACAGAGTGGAGATTTCCTATGCGCATAAAAACAACTCCTTTAGACAAGTGATTCTGTTACTTCACATAGATAATTAGCCATTTCTTTTAAATTAACTTTCACTGGCGTACACAAAGTTTTACAAACAAACAGAATCCTTAGTTATTTGTAAATATTATTAAATGATAATCAATAAAATCAATTTCAAACAATATGGTACACTGATACCAAAACATTCAAGTCCCAGGCTACTTACAGTTCACAAGGCATTTAAGACATGACTCAAGAATTTTCTTATTCAGTCCACATTTCATGAACAAGCATGCAACAATAATGAAGTTCAACAACTTTGGCTATTAGTTCTACTATATTTCAGCACTGTCTCAATATAGAGCAATTTATGCTTGCGCAGTCCCATTCTTCAACCAAAGCTTTCCTCATGCATGAGGATTTTTGCCCTCAAAATAAAGCCAGTTCTATGTCCTTACCTAATATATCCAATTCAAGGCTTTTTGCTAGATCCCTTACACCATCAGCTCCAAAAATGTGTGTCTCGTGCTTACATTTGGGGCACTGGAAAACACTCATATTTTGAACAAGTCCTAAAACCTGTTAAATTAAAAGGAAGAACATGTTCAAGTCTAGGACTCAGGCATCAATGTTTTCATTATTCATACCTGACAAGAGATTACAAACAAAGAACCTTAAAGAGTACTCATTTAATATAAGCAACAGTTTCAAACTGTCTCATTATAATGCCTAACTTTCTGAATATTAGACTCTCTCTCATTATGAACTGTTATTAATCTCAGTTTCCACGTCCTTTACACACTATTTCAAGTACTTCAGGCTTCAAAGATTAACAAAGTTATAAGAAGTAACTCTTACACAGATCTACCCACCCAACAATTCTCCCTCCCAGCCCAGGGAAAATATTTCATCTTAGGACTCTGAACACTGATAAAGTTTTGTGTCATTTTCCAGCTTTGTAGCTTGCAGTTTCAGGAATCGCACAATAAAAACCTACCATCACAAGATGCTACACAGAGGCATACTTTTAAGTTATTTTGTAAAGTTACTCTGTTGGGAAGTCTTCATAAAGAAACAAATTTGCTATTCTTCTGGAAGACCAGAGACACATGTTAAGGATCAAACAACAGAAATAAATGTGAAATGAAGTGACAAAACCCATGGGATAGAAGTCTGAAGTATGAGAGTATTAGACGCTTTTTTGTTGATGCCAGATGTTCAACATCATCCTTATAAAAAAATGAATATTTTTTTCCTGAAAATTTGCCAAATCGTGCACACAAATCTCTTCTTTCACAAAGCACAATAATGCTAACATTAAGATTCATCTCATTTTATTCATTTGGTAAACAAAAACGCTCACTGAGGCATATCAGAACTTCTCAAAAGTGATGGAAATAGCAAGCAAATATTACAGATTGAAAACCTCAATTGATTTACTAATCGACAGTGGACTTCCTTTAGGAGGTTGGGCTGCACAATTTAAGATATGTCTATAGATATAGGTCACACACACTACAGCTAAGTTTTAAAAAGACGAGTATACATTTTGAAGTACAAAAAACTATTATACACCTTGTGCCTTCTGTGCCTTTAAAAACATCTCTGCGCATTCTAGTGGTGCACTTGAACAAGCTGGCCTAGTTAACCGAGGTGTTATGTGTCCGCCATGTCAACAGCACATACCCATAAGGACATGCCAATGTTCTCTGCAACAACACTGAATTATTTAATCACTTTCAGGAAGAGTCTAACTTTTGGCACCAAAATTGAAAACACAGGCCTAACTAAAGAGTACAAAGACAGTACTGCGAGCTCAGAATAGCATGCAATATTCTAAGTAAAATAAAATGACCCTCCTTAATATCAAAGGTAAAACTAATCAGAAGACAGTCTTCTTCACCCTTCCCTTCCCTGCCCTATACCACCATTGTGTGTCTCACACTGCCTTCCAAGGAGGCCTCCTCTACTTATGAAAAGGTTTTCTGAGGGTTTAAAGCAGCTAAAATGAGGAAACGAAGAAACTGGCATCTCATTTTACATTATCTGCACGCGTGGGGTTTCTGAATGCTGGTGTATTCCTCATACTCAACTGGCCTTCTGGTTAAGTAAAAAGAATATGCCAAAATGCAGACATACTGCTATTTTAGTTGAACAAGATAAACTGAGAAGATGAAAGCCTGTAGAAAGAGAAAACTCTTGAGAAATCCACTTAAATAATCTGATGTGCTTAAAGAACAGACGGTCTTGAAGACTGAATCCAATCTGAGAGGAACGGAGATAATGAGGCCAGAACCTGCCACCTTCTGCACAGCTACAGGTCACCCACTTGGTATTTCAGAGTCAGAAGCACATAACAGGACTTCTTTCTCCCTACCCTCTGTCCTACTTTCCTCCTAGAAAATTAAGGAAAAATTTCTTGACAGTGAGGGTGACAGAGCACTGGAACAGGCTGCCCAGAGAGGTTGTGGAGTCTCC
>JAWLRI010000215.1:6635908-6658636 GCA_034781795.1 Crypturellus tataupa
TAGGTGGCCCTGCATGTGCAGGGGGCTTGGACTAGATGACCTCTAGAGGTCCCTTCCAACCTTAGGCATTCTATGATTCTATGACAAGCAAATTTTGGCTGTAATTTGAAGCCATAATCTTGGCAGGGTACTGTAGATGTTGTGTAACACTAAGAAGTAAATAGCCAAGCAAACAATTTTAGTACAATTTAGAAAGAAATATATAGTTGTGTTTATGTTAGCTGTTCTTTGAAACCTGTGAAAGCCATGACGTATCCTTCCAAATTAAGGAAATGACCAGGAGAATTGTCAATTTTAAACAAAACCAAAATCCTATATTTTTATCTCAGGGGCATGATTGATCATGTAGAGCATACCCAACTGCACTCAGAATCAATATGTTGAAATAGGTGATATTTTTCCCTAATTTTCCAAGTTATTCCTCTCAGTTATTGTCAGCTTTTCAGCAACTCCTTCCATCTTTCTAGTTTAATTTCAGTCCAGTAAAGGACATACAATGTTACAGACTGTGGCTTTAATAATCCCACCTACGTCATTTAAGGGTCTGGTAATTAATGTCTGCAAAGAAGGGACAAAACTGGTTTGTGTGTGTATGTGTATGACAGAGTCCAATTCGTTAGAACACAAGCAAGACTGCTCAATGAACAACAGTCAGCAACGTAGAGATCATCAACTACTTTAAAAAGCGTATGCTAAGACTCCAGTTTTCCAAAGATTATGTTTAGGCAGTTATACAGTAATAACACACACACATCCATAGGACTAAACATTCATAATTTTGAGCGCCCATTTGATGCAAGCCATTTTCAGGTTTGAAGCTGTTGATCATATAAACTCTAATCAAACTCTCCTTACTGCCTCAGATTTGGCTTGTATTTTAAAATGCAATACACTAGCAGAAGCTGCTTTAATACCAAAGTAAGTGACACCTATATTCACATACATACCAGGTGAGGAAAAAAGGAAAGGAGCAGCAGCAGTAAAGACATAAGGTCTGATGACTGGTTCAAATATGTTTAAACTCAGCACCTGACAAGGCTGCTTTGCTGTAAGTTTTCATTTGATTAAGATCTGAAAATTCTGATGGATCAAAATAGAAGACCTGTCATATTGAAAGTCTCATTTATCACTAGTTAGATTAACAGCAGCCAAATCTATTGTAGGATGCATACTTTGGTTAGAAGTCATTCTCTTCAGAGCATTGAACAAAAATGACGTTAAAAGAAATCTTGGTAATTTTTCATTACATTAAAAGAAAATTCAGCAAAGTACTGATTTGAATACAATTTTACAAAAAGAAAATAATTTTGTTTGAACTTAGTAAATCTAAACATAAAATAAAATCCAAACAAAAAGATTACATATACTATACTTCTCTCACACTCATACACACCTAAAATATATCTTTCCCTAGTAGCAAATGGTAGAAGTGCTATTTTACTCGCTTTGGTGCAAACATGCTTAAGAAATAGTTAACAATAACGAACTTATCAATCTATGTCCCTTTTTAAGCTATTCTGCAAACAAAGGAGAAGAAAAGAAGAAGCAACTTGATTGCATTTTTTAATTAAAAATACATCAGCTACTAAAGAATTTTCCCTTTTTTTTAAAAAGAGTAGAAATGACTTCCATATAGACAAATTAAGAAAATATCTTTTCTACAGTATCAGACCAAAGCATAACGAATGCTCTTTTCTTTACCTAGGATTTAAAACAAGAAGGCATTTCAGCTTGTATTTTCTCATCAAATACACACTTCAAAAGAAAAAGAAATCTCTTCATGGACATATTGGGAGGACAATGTTTAGTTACTTAGCAACTTGTAGTAACTGTCAAAACCTCAAACCAAATTAGTCATATTTTTCCTAAAATATTCATTTAATTAGTAACCTAGTTAATATTTTCAAATATTACAAATCTTTTTATCTTAATCCTCAATTTTAATCTACAATATTAATTCTAAGTTCAATGAAAGAAAGTCTTACAGGTACATGGACTTTTCTAAACATTTCAGCTCCTTTGCGTGCATCTAATAAAGCTATGTCTTGTGGAGTGGAGATGATCACTGCTCCTAGAAAAAGAAAACATGAAATGTCATTAAAATCAATACTGTGAATTATACTGCTGAACATTGTGGCTATTTAGAATATGTTACATCATGCAACTACAAAAATAAAGTTGCAAGCTTATACACTTTTTTTTAATTTAAGAAAGAAAATGGCACTAATTTTTAATCATACAATGATCAGAACTGAGATAGCGTATAAACAGATAGGACTTTTTTGTGTGTTTTTACTGGGAGTTTTTCTATACAGAAATCATTTATTTTATTTTTTTTATAGATAATACAAAGTTGTCGTATGGCTATGACTAGAAAAGGATATGGTCCATACAACCCAAGATCTCAGGGAGAATCTCAAGACAGTAAATGTTCCCTGTCAGCATTAGACTTAGGATATTTTGATCTAACATGAAGTATTGTTTTTTGGGGGGGGGGGGGAGAAGGGCAGCAATATGTAGTCAAATTGCTGATTCATGAATTGTCCACAATTTCCGATACAAGCACTGGTTGGCATAATCTTGAAACATGTACACCAGACATGTCAGCAAGTCCAACAGGACTGGGTGTGTAGGACTTGCACTGCAAAGCCTGAGACCAACTCATTTAAACTCACACCAGGTTTGAAAAAGGACTGGCATCATGCACTGTTCAGGCATGGATCCAAGACACCTGATAACTAGTTCTCCCAAGAGCTTATTAAACACATGAAATAATAGAGCTATAGATCTTTGTCAGGGATTAGAATTGAAATAACTTCACAAGACTGCAGGTTACTATGCTATACTAGACCTTGATTAACACAGTCCGCAGAACCAGTATGGACATTATAATATTCTGTATCATTTCACAGAGAGCAGTTTCTGCATCTTTTTGCACATGCTTAGGGGGCTCCTATATTATTTTTTAAAAATCTACATCAATGATCCGCTCACACTTATCCCTATATTAAAAAAAAAATATGCAATGTGAAAGATGGTATGACTGGGAAATAGATTAACTCTGGTTTCACAATGATCAAGTCTCCAAAGCATCTGTTATAAAAGTGCTTTTGTAGAACTAAATTCACCAAAAAAATACAAAACAAAAAACAAAGTCAAACGTCATACTAAAAGCCATTGAGATGTACATTTTTAGATACTATTCTACCTGAGAGAGAGCTTCCTACCAGGCCTACAGCTCCCAACCTCTGGTATTCATGTCAAGGGAAGATAGGAGTCGCTTCCCCACTATGTGCAACACCGTTGGCATAGGACTGAGCACTCGGAGGGCTGGAATCTCAAGAGCACTCCCAGCTCTCAGGGCACTGGGACGGGAAGCGCCTGCCCCACACACACACGCCGTACAATCTATGGGCTGGCTGACTGCAGCGCGTCCCTGGGAGAGGCAGCATTTCCAAACACCGCCTGCCAGCACATCGGAGTGTTTTGAACCAGTATTCTTAACCTCTAGTCTGTGAAAGAAAAATACAATCTGGCACCTCACTCCTGAATAGCTGCCAATTTCTGCCTTATGTAAGATTAGATATGAGTCCAAAAATTGAACAGCATATGTAGCTCACCAAACAAATGTAATTTCCCTATTGTTCTCTAAAATGCTATTAACCAAATACCATTTTTCCTGAATTGACTTTCTTCCAACATAGCAAAGAGGAACGTGGAATCATTTCAGCTCCATTCAAGTCACCTTAGTTGGTCAACCTCACTAAAGCGTAGATTTACATTTTAGAGCCGATATTGAAGAGTGGGGTTAATTACACAAAACACAGCCTGCAAAAAAGGTGTTTAGACTTGACACCTTCCGAGTTTTCTGTGCATTCAAAAAGAGAGGTTTTTAATACCTAGCAGAACTACCTATTATTGCCTGCTTTTTAAATGAAAACGAAAATCTAGTGCAAATGTCTTATGATTATACACTCATGTCAGCTGTTTCTCATAACAGGGCCTTTTTCCCCCCCTCTGCTTTCACATTCTTCTCCCAAGATACTGACTCAGTCAGCAGTCCCTGGATCTTCGCACAGGAGGAACCACCAACATGCAACCACCAACACTTCATTCTGCATTTTCTGGCCCATTATTAATACTTTTATGAATCCAGTAACCAGCACAGAATGAAGGAGAGAGGCCATGCCCATTAAAAACACTCTCTCTTACCACTGTTTATTTGAAGGATGCTTTCAACTAACAACTTTTGTTTCTAAAGAAACTCACCCAAAAATAAAAAGCTAAAAATCCAACAAGATGCAACGGCATAGTGCCAGGGTATAGGTGAGGATGGTAGCCCTAAGCAGAAACACTGGCTCTCTGCATGAAAAGCTTTGGCATCTGAAATAAAGTTATAGCTAAACTGGGGGTCAATTTGCCTGGCTTTTTCCACAGGATAAAAGGCAACATGTTCAAGAAGCTGGTCGGGAGAGCGTAACAGATGTCTCTCTCCTATACTCCTTTGCACTTTGACTTGGATTACTGCCAAAATCAAAGCAGTTATTTTCCTGCAGTAAAAAGCAGAGTTAACTTTTTTGCTCTGGTGTCCTTATGAGAATAAAGAAGCCGAAATCTCCCCCTCCTACCAAGGGCGGTGCACCCTAGAAGCAGCAGCAGGATAACACGTGCTCCCTCCAACCACACACCAGCATATCTCATAGCAGCAGCACAAAAATCTCACTTACTATCTATGCACAGTGTCTTTAAGGCAACGAGGGGATGAGAGTACTCACTACTCAGACTAATACTGTCACCTCAACATTTGATACTTGCATAATCTGTTTAGACAAGGCTATTTAAAATTATTGTAATTTCATTAGGATTTGTCCTCTGGTTCTAAATCAGTTCCCTGGGGCTCAAACCACTTAAGAGCATCTTCACAAAGGGTTTCACTTGTAATTAACATGGAAGATATGAGACATCTCTGAATTAAAATTTCTTGAAGCATAATGCAAATTAAAGGTGGTCCCAAGCAAGTACTACTTATCAATTGTAACCAAAATAAATGTTTTACAGTAAGTTATTGATTTATTTATTTAGGAAAAAAATCTGATTCAATTATGATATGCTAATTTGGGAAAGAAACTTCAGGTCATTCATATGTCCTACCTTACACTCTGTGCTTATATTTCTTCTATAAGATTAAATTGTTAATAGAAGCTACAAACACAAGGCTGAAAAGCATGTCAGATGCAGATCCGACATCAGATGATGGCTATCAAATATTTACTGACTTGCAGAATTCTATGAGCCTTTTAAACACTTTATATTTATTTAATTGTTACCTGCTTGGTGAGTTACTGTTTCTGTGCAACCTGCCAAAATGAGGAACAAAAACACAGGAATAAACAGGACCTCAAACATCAGTAGTTCCAAAGTCCTCCCAATACACATTCCCACATCCCCAGAAAACTTGTCCAAAATTCATTAAGCTTTGTAATAAGCTCTGTAATCTCCTACTAAAGAAAAGATTCAGAATCTTCTAGTTCTCTAAGGTCCAGAAATCTGTTTTTGATTTCTAGACTGAAGTTATTCAGAGACACTTTATACTGACTTATGCCAATGCCTTTAAGATGAGGTATGCCCTCTCTTCCTTTGGTGCAATTGCCAGCCCAGCAAACCTAACCTGAAGTTCAGGAATTCAGAACATAAGTAGCACCAATTCCTCCACCAGGAAGAGAACATGGGAAACTAGGCTTTTCCACTCCTCTGAATAAATTTGCCTGTGCTTGATTCAGCATGTGATTCAAGTAATGAACAACAGCACAGCCACATTTTCTTTGCTATCTTGTTCCTACATGTTTGATAGGAATATGGAACAACAGAGAAATATTTAGATCAATACAGTAATGAAATATGACTGAATTCCTGCACACAGCAGGACTCACAGCAGTACAGGCAGTGTTTGCACAAGCCTCTTTCAGAGCGCGACAAACAAGGGTTGACAAATTGAACCAAAAAGTTGCTGAAACCATAAAGCTATCACATTGCCCACTGAGATACACTGCACATCTTCGGCTTGCAGCTGTGTGCAGAACTTCTGTGCTTTAAGCATATTAAGAACACCATATGAGATTTCAACCAACATACCTGTTTATGTCTTTCATTTGTTTTAGTAATTTCACCATATTTCAATTGCCAAAAATTTGATGCAGGTCACATTAATAAAACTATGCTAACCATATTTTTAATACCTAACATGCAGACAATAAAGAACCAGCTGAAGTGTATGACTTTGATGGTTTCCTTTCTTTTTAACTCCAGTTAGTAGATCCCTAGTAAAAGCCTGCCTATTCAATCCTTTCGTATGGGCCTTTCTGGTGGACTAAGGTCTAGAAAATGAGAAACACTAAAAGACCCTTGAATTTCTGCATACCAAAAAACCCCACCAATATTCACTGCATCTTTAAGGCATGTAGTGGAGGTTCTGGCTTACAAGACTTAGGGTAGATTCTCCCCAAGCCTTTGATATAATGAATGTGTACCTGAGCCAAACCCTGAAATGCTCTTTCTAGTTTTCTAAAAGGTAGTTTTGAAGCCCATCTTAGGCTGATAAGAAATTTACTTTTAAATCGCCTATTTCCTATTTCCCTCCAGAGCTGACAAATCCAGACTTCACATGGAGTCAATAGGAACCTAATTCAGACAGACGATTAACAACTCCTCCCACATGCAAGTATTAGCACGTATCTTCTATCACCCTGATTGCTATCAGTTCAGCAAGTAATAACATCCAGGAGTTAACAGGAGCTGACCAGGAGACTAACAAAGAGTTTTGAAGGATGAAGACATACAAAGATACACAACATTTTCCTAATAACTCCATCTGCTGATAAACAGGCATTGAGTGTTCTTGGAAGGAACCATGTGTGAACTCAGTGTAGCAGGATCTGACCGCACCACTCACACCTGTAGCTTGGGCTGCGTGGTTTTCAAATTTCTAGGCAAAACTTTCAAGTTATAAATAGAATTGGCGAATTCAAATTATATCGATCAGGGATCAGTGAAGAGTTCCACTTTTGACAAGTCTGTCATTCTATAGTTAAGATACACCGGCAATTATACAGCTTGCACTGAAGAGGCAGAACAGAGTCTTGCAAGAACAAAGACTTTGTCTTAGCTTTTCTGCATGACATCTCATTACATCTAATAACTTCAAAGAATCATTAATATGACTTTCCCTTAAGGGATGCAGGCTTCACACTCACGATACAGACCAGAATGGTCCTGAAGGTTGAATTTTGGCTGTGCCACGTCCCCAACCTGCTTGCTACCTTCTCCTCAGGGAAGTCTTTCAACTACTGTTCTGACAGCCAACGCTTCCAAGACAGCCAAACACATCCTCTTGTGCCCACAAACTAGCGGATAATTAGAGCTTAAGGCACTGCCACCCTGCCCACATGAAAGTCCATGTAAAGCTCAAAACAACCCTCTTCTCGGGTGACTGACAGGAGGAACCCTATCAAAGCAACTGAGAAGCAGAGTGATCTCAGAAGCTGGATCCACTCTTCTCATCCTGGGGTTAGACTGCCCTCATTAATTAATCAGAAAGAATTAAAACTTCAATTTTGCAATAGATCACATGGAGAAAGCATGGGAAGACAATTCTTGCTCCTAAAACTGCTTGGTTTTGGCCATGGCAAACTGAACACAGAGGGCACAATAATTCAATATTTGATGTGGGTTTTTTTTAAGTAAACTGTTAAGGTGCAGAAAATTTCTCTAGTGGCATCTGTGCACAGCTACAATTTACATGAAGTATAGGCATAAAATAAAAAGTTACCCCTTCTAATACGCTGCCACTTTCTATGTCTCCTTAGCTATCTTGATTGGTATTTTTCTGCCCTTATCCATTCCACTTCCTGCTTTCAATGCCCCTGCATTCCACTTCCCCATCATCTGCAGATGATAATAAACATTTGGCCAGACAAGATCAAAGTCAAAATATTCTCTTTTGACATACGAATATGATTTTTAAAAAAATCACATGACTTCTGAGAGATCCTAATACAGACAACTGTGGGAAAGAGTATTTCTATTCCATGAAAATGACAATATAAACTATTCCATCACTTAATTTTTTTTCTTTCTTTTTTGGGGCATGCTTTTGTTTCCTGGAGGTGGAGGAAGGGTGCGTGTGTGTGTGTGTGTGTGTGTGTGTGTGTGTGTGTGTGTGTGTGTGTGTGCGCATGTAAGAGGCAGATTTGATCATTTATTTTAATCAGAAGAAATAGCTGGAGGAAAAGATGCAGTATCATTATTCATATGGACTTTCATCATCTTTTGTAATTGACAGCTGAACACAATATTCATTTATTCCTCCAATTCAAAATAATTAGTCTAAAGCAACATTGTTGGAGAGATAGTACTTAACATACATTTAGCTTCTGTTACCAAAGCTCAGAGAAACATAGTTTTCAGTATGAGGTGTACATAGCTGCTTCTCCAATATCTAGATATTATTTCTCATGACTCATTAAATTTAAACAACTCTCACTGAACATACTATCGCTTCAGTTTGAACAGAAAATGTGTGTTAAACCAATCTCCGTAAGCCAGGTGCTATGGCAATTTAAATATATATTGAAAAAGTTTGAGCCATTAATGTGTAAATTCATACTGTAGTTTGGTCTCCAGATTAAATTTAGAGTGCCTACTGGGGACAGAGGCTTCACAATAATGTACCAGGAGCGCCCAAAACTGAAATAACCCCAGCAATAACTTGTATTTGTCAACTGTAATTTTTCTGACAATAGCAGAGAACAATTTAGCAGACAAATTAACAGTGGATGAAGACGAAGAACAATTTTATAATTCTCCCTTAGGTATTTTTTTTTTCTTTTAAATCTATCCTAAACTTACAGACTTTTCTTCCTTGTAGGTATTTAAAAAAATAAATATCAAAATACAGCATAACCAAGTATAAATGGTTTTCTGGAAAAGGTTAAAAAATATGATATTAAAAATATTTCCCATTCTCAAATCGTTCAAGCAAAACTTACCATCAATAAAAAACCTGACAATTTTCATGAAACACCTTTAAAAAATTTACTGAAGAAACTAAAGATGTTTCTCCATCCACAAGAAAGAGAGGGAGAGCAGGAGAGAAAGACTAACTGAGGAAAGGGGATAAAAAGAGGGAGGAAGGGAAGGAG
This sequence comes from Crypturellus tataupa, assembly GCA_034781795.1. Classification (NCBI taxonomy): domain Eukaryota; kingdom Metazoa; phylum Chordata; class Aves; order Tinamiformes; family Tinamidae; genus Crypturellus; species Crypturellus tataupa. The sequence goes on from JAWLRI010000215.1 coordinate 6,645,106, forward strand.
GGAGGAAAGGAAGAAATGAACGAAGAGAACCAAAGAAAAACACTGTAAGTTATTGTTAAACTAAAAGAAGGAAAAAAACAGAAGGCATACAACTGTGATTTACATCAAAGTAAAATATACTAGAGCAAACAGACACAAAGAAGAATGACAGAATAGAGATACACTTGTAATCCTTTAACTGTGTGCTCCCTGCAACTTGTTCTGCTGCAATGGTTTTTGATCATTTTTATTCAGAAAAGACAGGAGAACAGCACTTTGCCTCTGCAACTTGCATATCTATTTCGCCTTTTATCTCATAAATGACAATTCTTTTTTATAGTAATTCATATCTAATTTTCTAATAGCTTCTCTTTTAAAATCTAATTTGAAATTCTTCTTTCAACGCTAATTTCTGTGCACACAGACTACTCATTAACTGCAACTCCCTGCTCTCGTACGTTAGCATGCTCATGCAAGAGCAGGTTCTACTCTCAGGTCACACACACTTTACCCTGTGCACTCTGTACAAGGCTACTCCTCTGGTCTGTACAATATTGGCATGAAAGTGAGTAAATAGTTTGGCTCACCAGTTTGTTCATAACATTTTGTAAAATGTTTTCAGAAGTTAAAAGTGCCAAGTTTCTCCAACTCAGTGGGGTCCCTCTATAACCTCCCTTTCAATGAACATATTTGATCACTAAAAAAAAAAAAAAAAAAAAAAAAAAAAAAAAAAAAAAAAAAAAAAAAAAAAAAAAAAAAAAAAAAACACACTTAAGACTTCTAAAGCTTAATCAGTAAAGAGAAGTTATGTTTTGATTTGTTTTTACTTAACCTATCAAAACCCTGCCATCAAAGAAAAAAACCACTCTACTAGCTAGATTTTTTGAACATTTTAACCGAATTAACTTTTGTTAATTGGCACCTTTGGTAAAAATGCCAGCCCTTATCTGCAAAAGGCATTCAGGAGATAATTATATTCTGCATGCTGGTGGAAATATGGAATCATTAAGTAAAATAATAGAAGTTACAAGACATGTCAACAAAAAGATGATAAAAGTTTTGCACCCTGTCAAGTTCAAATCTAAAAAGCAACATAAGCCATTCTCTGCATGACTTTTTTCTTTTTTTTTTTGGCTTTTATAAAACTTTAAAAGACATATAAAAAGCATTCACATAGTTTTCACATTGCTTGCCTTGACTAATTCTAGTTTATTTAAATGCTGAGATTGTTTGAATACACACACACTTTGCATGAAAAAAAAAAACATAAGATAAGGCAAAATAAGAGCACTGAAATAAACAACTCATCCTTTTACCTTCAGAATAAAAGGATAAAAACAGCTCAGTCCAAAGCTCACATCTGTATGCTTAAAAGGTTGCTCAGTAAGATATGAAATTATTTGTCTGTCGCAATCCACCTCCCATTGGACAGGTGTGTTTTTCTAATGGTTTCTACTACTGTGGCATCTTGACAACCATAGAAAAGAGTGATATGACAAAGTTTAGCAAGTAAAATGACAATTCAAGTTCTAACCTGAAGTAAATTCTGTCAATTAAGACAGTGTCAGCCTCTGGGGCTCTCAAGCTGTCACATTTCACTAATACAAACTTCACTTTAGTGTTAATAAAAAGCATGTGATAGGCAACCCACTATAGTTTCCAATCAACCTCCACAATTGCACTAAGAGGTCCTGGGACTTCCTCTCTAATCAGCACGGACTTTCCACTCTCCGTGAACCCTTCAGACTCTGAAGTCAGAATCAATTTTCTAAAGGCAGAGAACAACAAATTCTCTCCTGATTTTTAGGAAGGCTGATCTTTCATCTCATACAGTATTTATCTCGTTGGTTCAGGGCTCCTGTATACAGTTATATATATATATATATATATATATATATATATATGTGTGTGTGTATGCAAATACATGTGTGCGTGTAGACTAATTATCAAGTAAACTTAACATTCATCAGTTTATTATACACAGGAAATTGCAAGCCTTAGTTTTTCTTAACGCTAATAGTTTACACAGAACTGACATATCACCTGAAATCCCAAGGTTTTAAGCTGTAAAAGCTAGCAAATATATATGGAAACTTCAATTTTTCCTAAGCATTTATGTTCAGGATATAATAAAGAATCCACTCCTGGACATCTTAGATGCAAAATGTGAAACAGAAAAACCACAATAGAAGGAAAAAAAACTAAAGAGAAAATAAGCGACAATGGACAATACAAAAAGCATTTTTTTTTCCAGACTGATCCTGGACTTCTATTTGGAAAGCAGATCAGCCATGGAATATAGGTACTGTAGTGGAACAGAAAAATGGAACAATATTTTCAAGTTTTCATATCGTTTCTCACCCACTAGTTTACTGAAGACTGCAAACATGTGAAAAGTTAGGGATAATTAAAAGGATCATGTAAAATAATATGTATTTCCCTGTAATAAGGTTCAAAATAATAAAACACAACAAAAGACGTAAGTTTCTTTTTCATCTGATTTTAAAGAAAGAAGTACTCAAATTTGCCATTCCAAATAGTTTTATTTATGGAATACTCTTTAATAATAAAAACCATTGTAAGAAATATTTTGTTGTTTTGTTTTGATGCATTAGGTATTGCTCTAACCTCTTTTGACTCAAGAAATACAGCACTTACAGTGCAGGATTAAAAAAAAAATCTAAAATTAAAAACTAATACTCCTTTACACCTGCTATCAGTCCCCCTCCTGCTGCCAGTTGCTGCAACACTACAGTTTGTCATTTGACAGCTAAACACCCTAGAAGTAAAACACTTTTTCTTGTGTTTTCTCATGCTCACAGAACAATATCTAAGTGACTGGCAAAGATATTCATGCAGATTATACAAATTTATTTAGAGACAAAATAAATGTTTTCTATACCATCTATCCCTAAGAAACCACAAATGAAAAAAAAAATTACTCAAATACTATATCTCATATATGCATGCAAATCAAAGTGTAATTTTAATCCTAACTAGGCAGTGCACTTCTAAATATACATACACACACAAGAACTGTCTCTAAGAAAAAAGGTAGAAATTATGCTACTAATGTCATGACGTTTCAAGTCATCCTCACAGAAAATATAAATAACAAGAAACTTGGACAAGAACCCAAGAGCAGCAGTTCACCAAATACTTTTTGATAAACAGAACAACCACCAAACATACAACACACAACTCAGAAACATAAACTGCAAAGTAAGACGGAATTGACAGGAAAAAAAAAAAAAAAAAAAAAAAAACCCACACCAAAAGTCTATACAGGGCACCAAAGACATCACCTAGATACACCACACTTGTCTTCAACGCCCTTGAAGACAGCGCCCAAGAAAACAAGCACATGTTTAAAAATGTTATTGTCTGTCAAACAGACAGAAACCAAATCACAAAAGAAAAAGCAAAGTCACAATATACGGAAACAAGCCCTTCCAATGTGAATTGTGAATCAGAATGTTTCTCAATTCACAAGCAGGAACATTCTCTATAATGCACTAAAATTTGTTTGTCCAGTAAAAACTCAGGGAATTACAAATCTTATTACTCATTCTCTGCTGTGCTCATTTTCTCAAAAGCATGAGCAACAACCTTATGCTAAAAACTGACCTACTGTAGTGTACAGAATGAACAAACAGGTAAGACAAATGTAAACTCAGGTCATTTGTAATTTTATGAAGTTAAGACTGCTAAAATAATACGCTAAATTCAGCAATGGTGTTAACAGTAAGAAGCCCTTTCGGAAGTAGAAAGTTCAGCTGACAGTTTTATGCAACTGTTTTATGACAGTTCAGCAGTCATAAAAGCCAGTTCTTATAAAAATAGAATGACAAAAAGTAGTAGCAAAGTTTAAAAAAAGACATGGAAAGGAAATTTATCTCTTTTTATGCCATATGAAGGCAATATGCATTGATTGTTCATTTTACCTGTTTTCCATTTCTTTTTCAAAATCAATATTTTGTCTACTTTGATTTGCTTCAAAACCTGATTTAACATAGGTGAGAACTACAGCTTTATTACTTATCTCATTGTATACACTACGAAAAAATGACAAATCACCAAAAAAAACTCTTCGATTTTATTGCAATTTATTACTCTTAAATTAGAATAAGAACATGGTTATCATTAGCAAGAAACCCCCACTTTCGTTCTTTTCGCTTTAGTTAAGATTTATTACATTCTAAGAAGTTGCAAGTATTAGAAAAAAAAAAAAAAACTTCCTAAATTAAGGATTTCATTTTCTTGAAGGAGCATTTCAGTTACAAAGAACCTGTGACAAACAGACTTCAGTAAATCTTCAAACGCAAGATTCAGGTACAGAATTCAGGTATCTTCCCACAACAGCTCTCTAAGCATCATGCACCAACAACACAGTCTCAGCCAGTGCAGTCTCCCTCAGGAATGGACGCGGGGTCTCTGAATGGTGAGAACCTGATGACATCTTCTGCGTTCAGTTGGGACATTTAGGGACACTGAGCGCAAATTGTTGATAGTTGCCATACATTAAAAGAACCCGTAACCCACAGAAATAAAGTCATGCCTCTTGATTTTCACAATCTTTCTGCTTTTATGTAAAACATTTAATGTGACAAGCAAATTTACCAGAAACTTTCATTCCTCACTAAGACCTCAGCACATTGCTTAAAACCTGGCAGTAAAAGGCCCTCCAGCTTTGCTATTCATCTATGCTATGTATTTTGGTATTGCAATGAAGAAAATGGGCATAAATCATGTTTTTTTCATCATACGTTGCAGGCCATAGATAAGCTAAAGCACTAGAAGCCTCCTCTTCCACTTCTCGTGGGAGAAAGTACTTAAATCCTTCATCACAGCCCTGCCAATCTGGTACCTGCCACCACTCAATGCAATCACAGAGAGCAGATGAAACACAGCTGCAACGAGCAGCACTAACCCCAGCAGCTACGGGCAGCTTCAAGGCAGCAGCTTTACAGCTGAGGTCAGGTGGTAGCACGTGCCCTAACACCCCAGTTTGATATATGTCAAAGGATTAGGTTTTTCTAACCTAGACATCATGGAAGATTATGAGACACCACCATAAAGTCTTAACACTGAATTAAAGTATTTGTCAGATTTTTTTAATGTAGATATATGGATAAGTGTGATTACTATGCAAGTTTGCAGCACTGATATGACTCTAGTTAGCAAAAGATACAGGATCCTGCCTGCTTTTTAAATGACTTCCTTTCTGCAGACTTCATTAGGCTGAAACAGCAGTGATGATTTTGCTGTGAAACCAGGGTGTAATGTCTCAGAATCCTTGGCACTTTCTCACATGTGAAAGTGTGCTCACTGACCTTTCTACATATACTTGTAGCTAATCATTGTCCCAGCTTATGAACTTTAGAAATTTATGATTTCTTTAATATGTCAGGTAACCTGTTAAGGGAACTTCATGCAAGTGAAACAGCTTAAAGATATTGATATAAATATATGTATTTATCTGCACAGAGGGATATACATGGTTAATATCTTTAATATATTTGTGTATGAATATTTTAGTAATATTTAATTATTAATATTACTGCCTTTACTTCAGCACATCAAAACACACAGACAGAAAGAAACAATTAAAAAACACACGATGTGCTTGCACACCAATACTCTGCAATCCAGAATCCAAGAGAGTCAAAGCTACTACTTTTTTTTTTTTAACTAATATATTTACATAATATGACCAAGAAGTAGAGCAAACAATCCCACTAATTATTTAAGATCACAGTATGTCAAAGAATTACAGAATAGTTGAGGGTGGAGGAGAGATCATCTAGCTTACAATCTGCTCATGCAAGGTCACCTAAAGTTTTTCCTCATAATCAGACAGCATATACTGAATTCAGAACATTCAATATTGTTTCACATATGTAAAACCATTACTGTTCATTAGAAATTCAGTCTTGTGAGATGCTGAGCACCCTTTCAGAGGCAGTGTTCTTTAGCCTCTGTTGAAATCAATGGGACTAGAGGGCAGCCTACATCTCAGGATTGATTTGTAGTTTAAATCCTCTGTAAAAAGGCAAATTCCTTAACACCAACATTAGTTTATTAAAGCACTACTTCATTCATCTGCTTAAGTGTCATGCATTAATAGCATTGGCAGCTTTTAATTTAAAAAGCAATCATGAAGACAAACTAGTTTATTTTATTAATATTAATATGTAGTAGGTACAGAATGAAAAAAGTTTTAGTATGAACCCTACTATTTCTTTGGTACAACTGCCTTTCCTTCCAGAATACTAACATACTGAACTTTTCAGTTTTTCTGAGACTTAGCTTAAAAGAAAATACAATTGTAATGCTGACATGTCAAAAAACAGTATTTTTCATCATCACAATACTGACAGAATAATTTGTCACTCTAAACACTAAAAGAATTTGAGTGACATCTTAAAAAATATTTTTCTAAAGCTACAAAACTTAAACTACAAATACTTAAAACTTCAAATCTCTGAAGCAGTCAAAGAGCACGTGTACCTGCAATAGGAACGTTCTGCGAGACTGACAGCTGCACATCTCCCGTTCCAGGTGGCATGTCAATTACTAAATAGTCCAGTTGGCCCCAGTCAACCTAAAAAGCAACAATAAATATGTATGTTGGAGGTCTGGGTGGTCTTAAGGCACTTCATAGGAAACAAGAACGGAAATAAAGCACTCTGAGCCAAGCAATTTCTAGTCATACATTTAGTGAGGGATTAAAATATCTTTCTCCATGATATGCAATCTTTGCCGGCCATTCAAAATTAGGAGTATAACTTTACTATTAACATCAGGAGCATAATCTTTATTGAACTTCCTTCTCATCAAAAAGTATCCGCAATTTAGGTAACTTTACATCACAGTTGTCAAATCAGAGGTTAGAAGCAAGTGTTAAATCAAATTCAAGTTCAAATATTGCCTGTTGTGCAGTAAATACTGCTAAGGAATTCTTTCTATGTATTTTAAGCAAATTTTGTCTCTACTTTGAAACTTGAAATTACACAGAAAATGGGTTTGTTATTCAAGTTATTCAGACACTGTACTCTTGTTAGAAAAAAAAAGTTGCAAAAAAAAATCTCTTCAATAAAAATTACCATCTACATTATTATATAGGCTTAAAAAAAACATAAGACATCACACAATAAAATTAGTTGCTAGGCATCAAATGAGAGTGACCAATTAAAACTGTCGAGCTCAACCCTGTGTTTTGCTGGGATTGTTTATACTCTGGATTTCCAGGAGGGCTAAACAGTCCCCGTGCTGTAACACACATTCTTCTGATCAGCTCTCGGGGTGGAGGCTGCCTAGCAGAGCAGCCGCTCTTACCCTATGGAAAGGAACCCGATCTCGGCCTTCTCCACATCATGTAAAGCTGCTCCTTGGTCTCTATGTTTTCCAACAGTTCAACCAACTTCCTGGAGATTCTTGAGTCAATGCTGACATGCTGCTGGCTAAGACCAATACATCTTGCCACGAATCCTGATACTGGATCTTTTATTTCTTTGGGATAAAAGCTTTAGAAATCACAGCCCCATTGAAAATAAGAATCCACTAAATACTTGTGCTGCTTTTCAGTCCACATAGACACAATGTGATTATATGGTATATTTGTACAGTATACCACTACCACCTATGAGCAGCTCTAACACAGGAGCACATCTAAGACGGGATTTTCTTTCTCTTAACTCATTCCACCAGTATCATCTTAATAGCACAAACAACTGATGATTTTGCCTATCTCCACTTGTTCTAGAGTGTCAGGGGAACAGCCATTCATTTTCATTCTTCTCCTGCATGGATAATCATGTTCTGAGGAAGCACAAGTGACTTTAAAACCAAACCACTAACACAATGCAGCACTCCAATGAGAAACAGCATCTTTCAAAGCTGATTGATGAAGATGGAAGATTTTAGAGCACTTGTGGGAAAAGAGGGATATGGAAAGTTAGTCACAAATGCTAACTTTAGATGTCTAAATTAAGGACTCTGAATTGCTTTCAGATATACATTCTCTTTTCATCATCTCCTATACAAAGGCTACAGGAGCTGTAAATGATACCACAGTTAGATGACTAGCATAGCCTAATCAGAACACGACATACGTTAACCATAGAAAACCATGTACTTCAGGTTCTCATATTTAATACTGACCTAGATGACCAAAAATGTGATAATACATCTTGCAGATTTCTTAAGCAACTAGCAATTACAATCATGACAAGAAAATACAGTCCCAAAGAAAAAAATCATTATAAAGGAAGACAAATAGAAAGACAAAAGAATAGCTACAGTAAAAAGCAACCATATTCGATCACACAGGGCCAAGTTCTTTACAGACCACAACTGAACACATACATGACATCTTCTACAAATAGGCAAGTGCACAGTACCTAAGTGTGCAAGAGGCAAACCTTTCGTAACAATCACCACCATTCTGAAATGGTGGGGTATAGGATGAGGGGGATTTAAAGCACTTGGCCTCAAATGGTCTTTTTCCTCCCACTGTGCCTTTTTTGAAGCAGTCCTGACACCTTTTAAGTCCAAAATTTATGAGTCTGGTATCATATTCCTTAAAAACCCTCATACTGAATCTGAAAGGCAGTTGCTTCCCTGTCTTACAGCAAGACACAGTCCTGAAATACATGAGTGTCATGGCACTGCTATCAAACTGATTGTTTCCATTTACTTTGTCTACCAAAAAAGAACAGTTGTTGAAGGAACTTGGATATTGAGTAGTTTTCAAGCTTCTCTCCCCCATATCCCAACTCAATTCACAGTTCTTTCAGGTCCAATATTGCCTCAAAAAGTAAAAAAGACAATCAAGACCCAACCCTCATCAGGGGTGAATGGAATAATAAATACATAGACTTTTTCTCTAGTAGTTAAAAGCTGCCTATTTTCTCATAGGCTTGATGATCCTTATCTTAGTCTACTTCCTTTTGAGGAATAAGGTAAATTTCTGGGATCTGGACTACATCTTTTCTCTGCACTTAGATCAGATGTCAGGTTCTACTCTTCCAAAGTTCTGAGGCACTACAGTCACCTACAAACTCCATGCAATCCTTCTGGCAGGTGAGCACCACAGTATCCTAAACCAAGTGTTGAGACCTGTTCTACCACTGTGTAACGTGTTAATGGAAGATACAAAAGTCAGTACTCAGGCTATTTCCTAGACATTTTGTTCAGTATGCAAACACAAGGTGGTTGCTTTCTAAGCAGAGCTAGTTACCTGCATCAAAATGCCTCTATCTGGAAACTTTAAGTTAAAAGAACAACTTTAGAAATAACTTACTACTAAATAAATGCATACAACAACAGCGACTTGGAGCAATTACTTGGAAAATTCACCCTAGCATAGCTGAATGTGGGAAGAGGGCAGAGAGCAGAGACCATCAGATCTTTCCTTGTCAAATTTCTTTAGTGACTCCAAAACAAGCAAAAGAACATTCAGTACAGACTTCCTAGACTGTCCTAGGAGTAAAGATTTGTATCAAAGTTACAGACTTCTGAAAATAGAAGTTAATAATGCAATGTGAAGCCCCTGGTAAACCTTATTGCTAGGCAACAGGAAGATACTGCCAACAGAGTACAATTAAATTATAAGGCAGTATTTAATTTATAGCACTAAAAATCACCTTATTTCGCATACTTTATTCAAATTCATGGACTGAAGAAACAAACTGGATTTATCAAGTGAACTGTGCTCAGCTATCATTCTTACAAATCTGCATAAACAAGAAAATAGAGGAGATGCACTGTCCAGGCAGCAGCAAAGATGATGTTTTGCTACTGTGCAGAACAGGTAGAAGATAGGTTCTTGTCACAGCACTTCAGAATATACAATAATGAAACCATCCAGCTATGCAAGTGTTGAAAACCTGTGCAAGAACTACTCTCCACACACCTCTGACTTATGCCAGTGCAATTATTAGAAGTCAGATGGCCAACTGGAACAGATAACTATTTCTTATCTTAAAAAAGAATCACATGAGCTTTTTCTTTTGGGGTTTTGGATTCAGTAACATAATCCCATACATTCATAAAGAAATCTACAAAAATAAAGCAGAAAAACAAATACAAGTGGTTAAAAAGCAGTATATTATAAAAGGAGAGTCTATAAAATAAATCAGAGCTCATGGAATAACCTGAAAAACAAGTGTACATTATTCTGTTCTTTCCCACTTCTAAATTTGGGTGAGAATGGATTTAGCATCTGTGAGGCCAGGAGCACAGCTGGAGAACCAGAAACGCACACACTGACAGAGCTGCAATTGCTGACAAGAACCAAGGTCGTGGTTTTGCCCAGTACTGAGCAGTGCCCTGCAGACACACGCACCTTCTCTGACTCCGCTTGGGCAACTCTGCGCCTCGTCATATTTCTCTTTGTAGACTTGCTCTTATTCTCCTCTACTCTGCAAGACGTTCATCTTTGCAAAGGTTATTGGCTCTACCATTCCCCACCAACAGGAACAAACAATATGACAGTCTTCTTAAAAATTAAAAAAAAAAGAAAGCGTGCAATTTAGGAAGGTATACCCATTTGTTTTAAAAGTATCTACTATTTAATAGGGCAAAACATTCCAGAATTGTTAATAAACTTAATCAAAAGAGAAAAAAGGCATGCAGAGCCATTTTTAATCCAACTTAAAATTGGAACATGAAATCCAATGAGTGGCTTTCTAAAAATCTAGTATTGTCATTCTTTACACATTATTAAAATGGGACATACAATCAAGCTGCAAAATAAAACAGGCATTTGAATGCAAATCCTGTTTATATACAACAATTTACCAAACCACAACCATTAGTCCTTGTGTTCTCAATCAGTTCCAAGAGTGCCTGTATGCAAATGCTGCTCCATACAAATAAATGTACTCAGATTAACAGCACATTACAGTAAAGCAGTTCCCTGTGCAAGCAGTAAGGGAGAACAGTCGCACAAGCCTACCTTGAAGCATTTCATATCTGTTAGCACCTTTGCCTCTAATACATACAGCATGTAAAACATATCAAACCATAAAAATATAACTGCACTTCCCTTAAAACAGCATTTTTTTTTTTAAGATTTAACTTGACATTTATTATTAAGCGATGTAATTAAATGCCATGTGCTTCTGTGTATTTCCTTCTTGCTCAGAAACACCATGAATACTTCTATACAGATTACCTTAATCAATCACTCTCTTTATGTGACAATTCATAATCAAAAATACCAGATATGCATTCTGGAGTAAGGGCTGCAACCAGCAGGCTTAGCGTGTGGTGGAGCATGCAGAGATGCGTTTCTCCCGGGGAACAAGGCCTCAGCGCTCTCTGTGCATGAGGCAGCAATGACAGAGCATTAGCATAGGAGAGAGATTGCTACTTGTGGCTATGGAGTAATCCTGGTGTTTGGTAAATAACAGAAGACATTATTTATTTGTTCCTATTAAGAGGAATACATGCAGAGTTTCAATCAAGCAGCACTGCAGGTGCAGATCTGGCGGCAGCCAGCCCAGCTCCGAACGATGGGAATAGTCCTAAGAGCTACACTGCAGAAAGCTTCACGCACACTCCCAGCTGCATCCCCCACTAGCTCCTAGATACACGTGTGTGTGTGTGTGTGTGTGTGTACATGCATATTATTTAATACTGCTAATTAGGTGAACAAAGAAATGCAAGAAATCCTGCTAACATATGTATACATACGCAACAGTTTACATATATAAATATATGTTAGTACAAGATGAAACACATTTAAAACCATTTCCTTAAAAATTACCCAAGATTGTTTAAACAAAAATGGGCATTGGGGCAAATAAATAATTTCACGATCTAGCTGATCTTTTAGCAACAGTTTAATAAAACATAAAATATTTTAATGCAGACAATTTCATTTTTATATATTTTGACAAGTGTCTTAGAAACTACAGAACTAACATTCCCCCAGCATAGAGAAAGATATGCTCTCAGTCCATGCAGAAACTCATTGTTTGGTACTAAAATAACTACAGGTCCCATAGCAGGATATTCCACATCACTTAATACAATTCAACAGTTTCTGAACAAAGTCAATGGCCCTTTCAACTTGTCTCAGATGCTGAAACAACCTTGATGACTTGTGATCTGACACCAAAACCAGATGCATTGAGATCATTCCAACTGCCACCAAGGTATTTCTTAACAGCCTGTTTGACAAAATTTAGGCATATGTTGCAGTGAAACATCAAATGTATTTGCTCCAGAGACTTCCAAAAACAGAAGGAAATTCTCCTTTCTGAATGCAGAAACTTACAGAAGTCGGCAACCAGGAAGGAAGTTGGTCCCTTGGTTCAGTTCAACCACCAAAACAGCTTTATAAAATGTTAAGTTTTAAGGCAAATAAAGAACACAGGGAAGCATTCATCCCCATCTATACAACCGGCAACACTCAACAATCCCCAAAAGACAACAATGAAATATATCTCTGTGGGGAAGAGAAGAAGCCATCCCTTTCAGAAAAGCAGATAGCCAGCACATCTAGTGTAAGCCTGTAACACACCAGCATCTCCTACTCAGAAAGCTTAGTCAGTGCCCTACCAACCTAAATGGAACGTGCCTATAGATGTGGGGGCAGCTGGATACATTTTTTTGAGGCTAATCACTAGGGACTATTAAAAAGGAAAGGTTCTGTGCATCCCCATTGTAACTAATCACGATGATACTAGCACTATCACATGTAAAAAAAAAAAAAAAAGAAAACAAAAAGAAAACAAATAGTCTCTAGTGGACGATGTTAAAAGCCTCCAAAAGCTGAGACTCCAGTTCCCCAGGCACTCAAAGTGCTGTTCTCTAAAACAGAGACCAGTTTGAGAAGTAAATTTCATTATGCAGGACGAGTCCGTCTTGAGATTGATTTGCTGCTGTCTACCCTTGACCCACAAACAGCCTGCACTTCATTACTTACTGAAGGTCTCTTCAGAAATATATCGTGATGTTGTTCACATTCTATCGTATAGATTTTCTTGAGGTTCACTTTCTTCAGCATCTGAATTTTGATGTCTAGAAAAAAATATACACTGCTAGGCAAACTTCTCATGTCTTTTAACAATAAAAAGAAGCAGAAAGAATAAAGTAACATAAATCTGAACAGATTGAAAGAACGTGGGCTAGCATCGAATCATCCAATTAACCTAATCATCAGGCTGATATAACTGTTGTACCCATATCACCTAAACCATAAATTCACTTTGAATTCTCCCTTTTAACATGCAAAGGCATCGGCACTGTTTAGTTATCAAATCCAATGTCAACCGAACATTTTTAAGGCAGTATTACCAGGCTATATTTAAGTCCATAAAACTTATATATTGTTATATAGTACGTGCAGATTTGCAGGGTAACAACAGATGGAAACACTGCAAATATCACAAGGAAGAAACATGTTAAGTTTACCAGCTGCATAAGTGTTAGTCAACATCTTTGTAATGGTATCATAGATTCACAGAATGCCTAAGGTTGGAAGGGACCTCTAGAGGTCATCTAGTCCAACCCCCCTGCGCACGCAGGGCCACCTAGAGCA
>JAWLRI010000215.1:6658736-6670458 GCA_034781795.1 Crypturellus tataupa
CCTCACCAGGGCTGAGTAGAGGGGCAGGATCCCCTCCCTCGACCTGCTGGAGACGCTCCTCTTAATGCATCCCAGGACCCCATTGGCCTTCTTCAGAAGGCTGATGTACAGTTCAAGACACAACGCTTAATCTAGGCAATGCAAAGCAAAGCTTCTAGCTCTGCACGAGTCACTTTTCTTTAAGCTTCAGCTCATACATATCCAGCTACAAGAAGGAAATCGTGATAAGAAATGATAAGTACTGACAGACTGCACTTGGTGCCTGTAACTGATGCATTGATTTTCAATTAGTACTTAATTAAAAAAAAAAAAAAAAAAGAAAATTCAGCTTTTTAAGTATAATGAGTAATTTTGTGCAGAAGATGGAACTTCTTCAAAAGCCTGTCTAAGGCTGTCATGAACTTTAAGGAAAAATGATAGCAGAAAACATAGAATGATGGATGTTATCTTTCATGCTCCTGAAGAAATTCCTATGATATTACCATAAATAGTGCAGTATAAAAACTGGAATAAAGTCAATTAGATGTAGACCACTGAGCTGAGGTCAAAGAAAGTCAATCTCCATGAAGCACTTGTTTTTCATCAAGATATTATCAGATGGCAGTGAAAGCAGTCTTGAGGTGCAACATTCATTTTCAATAATATAGTCTCTTCCCCCTCCCCCCCCCTTTAAGAGAAGCCGTTTTTCACAAATATGGAGAACACTACATCTTTAACACTTCCCATGACGAAAATTCTCAAACATATCCTCCACAGCTACTGCTTTCCAATTAGCCTACCCCCTGCTAACCAAACCAGACAAGGGTTTGCTTGCACTACCTGGAAAACAACTAGCAGTACATCCAAAAAGAAACAAGAAGACACAGCCAGGCTGTAAAAAATAAAGACTCTTTCAGTTCAAAAGGAAGATTCAAGGGGGTGAAATAGCGTGAAAAAAAGACTTCAAACGTGAGCACGTGTGAGAGTGAGCAGAGCTACATCACTCGCTGGAATTACTGACCATGCCCTGAGCTGTGTGTGGTTGTGATACAAGTTCTCTGTTAGATCAGCTGGCTTTGGGGCAAGAAGAGGCAAACCCAACTACATGGAGGTTATCTTTGGAAAGAGTGGAACACAAAATGAGTAGGAAAGAAATATAAAAAATTAAAAAAGAGTGTTAATTACATTTTTAAGCTAAGGCATTTTACAATTGCACACATAACATTCCTACAATTTCAAGTACTAAATATCTTACTGCTAGAGCAGCAAACACAGGTACTGTCAATTACAGAACAGATTATCAGTGAAAGTAGCACATATAGATTGCCAAAATAATTGCTGTGCTCACACAACCATGTATTCACATTCAGCAGGGCCCTTGGTTATTAATAATAATAATTAAAATAAATTAAAATTGTACTTGCATTTTAAACTTACTTAATATTGTTTGCAGAAGATGCCAGCAGCAGCAATTTGAGGGACATTTAGAGATTAAGTCAATAAGGGACGCATTCTCCATATTTTCACTTGCTTTTTAGGTCTTTATCTAGTTCCAATTTTTACTTCAGGACTCTTGCACAGAAAAGCTGCTCACATTTAACAGAAAAAAAGTACTTAAATCAGGCACAATATTAATTGCATAATAGAAGACAAGCATTCCAAAAGCTCCATTCTGTTGGTCTAACATTCTTCCTTTAAAAGATTCTGTTGCAGGAGCAAAAACATTGTCAAAGGAGACTCCGTCTACTACAGCCTGATAAATAGTACAGAAAAGTGAGGGATTTGTGTTTGACAGGAAAAAGAAAGGCATTCATCTCTGGTAACTTTAGTGCAATTACTTTACATTTGTGTCAGTCATTTGGTATGTGAGAAATAATCACTTTCTCCAAAGAATATTGGTACAAAGAGTGCTGCTATTCTTGGTACCTGCAGTTTTTTTCTTGGGGCAAGAGAGATGTGTCACCACACCAGAGAATGGTGTGGGGCACTACGCAGCTTCTTGATTTCCAACAGTCAAGGAACAAGTTTACTCATTAAAGAACAAAACAATCAATATACGCACCTTAATTTATAGAAAACAAACAACACACAGGCACTGTCTATACAGGTAGTTTTACATGCTCATCTGCTACCCCAGTATTCTCTGTCACAAAAAAGGGGGCATAATTCTAAAGAACCTATCAATGGCTTGGTTGTATTTCCACTTTCAATACAACTAGAACTATGAAAAAAAGAGAAGCTGAAAGACGGAAAACACCATGTCTAAGAATTCAGTTTTCATGATGTCCATTTTTATATTCAGAAAAAAACTCTAAAAATACTCCTAAAGAAGTTGGCTATTGAGCAGTAGACAGACTAACTCCTTTCTGTTTCAGATCCACAAATACCTTCTTATCAGCTTATGCTTTCAGCATTAGGTGTCAGAATGCTATTTATTTGACTTTTCACAATAAAGTCCAAGTTGCCAAACCAGCTTGCCAATATTCAAAAAAAAAGTTAGTCATCACCAGTAAACAATTTTTAGTGCTGCCCTCAAGCAAAGTAAGGCTTACTGGTGAAATTAACAATATCCTCAAAATTTTAGCCTTAATAGGGACTGCTTCATGAGATTTCTATCTATAATTACTTAAATTTCAGCACAATTTTGCCTATACATATGTTACTTTTCTAACACAAGTATAACATACTGGATCTAAACTTTGAATAAGATGCACCCAAATCTTAACCATCCAAGTCACAGATCAAATGAAAGGCATGTGTCTTATGCAGAACAAATCCACTTGGACAGCTAAGACACAGACCCAAAGATAATATTTTTTTACCACAAATGCTAAAAGTTCCATTAAGCACCAAGTTTCAAGCAGATGTCCACTTGAGATTAACTAGATACTTGCGCAAAAAAAGCATAGCACCTACCCAGGTAAATGCCACTGTACCGCGCAGCATGCAAGTGTCATAGAAGCAGGAATGATTCTGTAAACTCTGTAGCTGAGGTATTTACTGGCAGGCTATTATTCTAACCCAACAGTTAGCCCATTAAGTTAGACTAAGACTTGGCACCTACCACAAGAAATTCGTTTTGTCTCCAAACAGCTGTCTGTCTAATCATGGCTGCAGCGGGTTGCAGAGATACAACCCATGGGCTTTTCCTAAAGGTCCTCCTGCTTAGCATATTCAGTATTATTTTTTCCTGCCTATAAACCTACTGAATTTGACTTATGTCATTAATTTTTACTTCTACTACCACACCATTGGTCTAAAACGGTGCTGTACCTGTTAAAGCCATGGCAAAGAGCCTGAAGGTGACTCCGGATGGGGAAGACACCTTTAGATAGAATACAGTTAAGAACTAATAGCATACTGATAAGTTTAGCATACTAATATATTTGCACATATATACACACACCTAAGTATTATATATATTATTATATAATATAAAAATACATTAAAATAGTAACAGTTAATAATAATAATAATAGTTGATAGAAGTCAGTGAAGAAGCAACTAATACCACTGGGTAGTTGCTTCACTGGCAAGTGATTTATTCCCACCATTCCAGGTATGCGATGGCTCTAACATACACTTCAGATTGACTTTCAAATTCCATTTTGGAACACAGGGTACCTTTTAGGTACTGCCTGTTCAGCACAGCAATCAATGTCTACATCCCTTTTTGGATCTGACCTATAGCAGCTGGAAAGGAAGAACGGACTCTTCTGGGTGATATAGAAAGAGTAGAACAGTGGTATTATGTGCCTGCAATACCCCTTTTGTTTATGCATTTCATTATGCAAATAAAAACTTCATTAGGGCAGAAAAACAGTGCCTTCTCCTTTCCCTTTCTCTATCACCAGAATTCCTGTTTTAACAAAAGCTTCAAAACATGCTTACACCTTCATCTTTTTTCTAGGAAAAGGAAGTGAAGTGGCATTTACTCCCAACATTCACTTAAGAAAAACAGACAATTTACATCTTTAATCCTCAGAACATTTCCCTTTAAAGCTCAAGGTGGGGAAAAAAGGAGGCAGGAGAGGGAATGAGGAACATCTCTATCCCTAAGACAGCCATTCTAAAACCATGAGCTCTCTGCCATTTCTTCCTACTCAGTGAATAAACCCGGAAAAAAGCAGTTGCATGTTTTGCATTTGTTTTATTTTATGCAAAAGAAACCAGACACATACATACCTGTGTAATCTGTGCTGGAGATGAGACTGCTGGAAGGAGAGCAAAGGAAACACTCTCACAGTCTGTTCCCACAGCAGTAGCTCCACGCTCATAACCATGACAGCTGAGGAAACGGGCCAAGAAATGTTTGCTGTAAATATATTCTCACTCAGTTGTTGGCTTTTTTTTTTTTTTAAATCCTCAAAGACACTTAAAATACATTTACTGCAAATCCTTCCAGTTCAGTAGTATGATGTTGGCTAATGTTTTTGTTTTCTTTTGGCTTTCCCAGCGCTTCTTATGGTTGTCAATTCCTTTCAGAGACTATAATCCCTTTTCATATCAGCTGCTCATGCAAGCCAATAAAGCAACAGGGATCTACATAGATCCTACTACAGTCATTAGCGTAAGGAAGGCAATAAAACAGGTTTCGCAGTTTCAACTGGAAATAAACTAACTAGCTAAATAAATAGAAAAGAATCGAGAGCAGGTTCAACCACACCTGCCTCAAAGCCTACCTGAACACTTAAATCAAAGGATATATTCCACATGGGGGAAAAGTAGAAGTATTCCAGCTCTGTGAGGGCCCAAGCAGTAAGACAGACAGAAAATTTCCGATTTCTGCCCTTCCCCACATTTCAGACTGCAGAACTCGCTCTTTAGCTTCTTATCCCCAGGAAGTATAAGCACAATTAGGAGATGTTTAGGCAGCTCTCTCTGGACAGGACCTTCCAGGGTGATTATTAGCATTTGATAAAATTAAAATAAATTCCTTTAAAGGATGAGTGGGTCATCTGCTATTTTGCCCCTGCAGTAGGTTTCTTAAATTCAGTGACACAATGAGGGTCTCCTCCTCTCTGCTTTCACATAAAGATTGTATTAAAGATTCAAGGCAAAGAAAACTCAAAAGTATTCCGAGTTGCTGTTGCCAGTTGTAGATACACACCAACCAAGTGCAGTCTCACCAGCTTGTCAAGCACATCTTAGAGCTGTAAAGCTCTGCCACTATTATCAGCAAGCATCCTACCTCTTTTTGAGGTATTGGATCAGACTTGGATCTAAGTAAATCATACCATATACATAGATATATGATCTTATGTGCAGTGGTGTTTGAATCTTTTTATTTTTATACTTTAGATCATGAAACTAAAAACAGAAGAGCATTTTAGCTCCCTAAAGATCCAAGTGCTCTGAAGAACACTGATGGCTCAGTATTTTATTTTTTTTAAATGTGCAAAATAACACACTTTTGCCTGCATTGGCAAATTTCTATATCCTGTCAGGCTAAGGTAACAAAAAAAGGGAAAAAAACAAAACACAAGAAATATTTTTATAAATTGATGACATTCTAGAAATCATTAACTGTAATGGCACCTAGTAGGACTACTGAATTTTGTAATTATGCACTGAAAAGTACAAACACATCCTGTAGTTTCAACATAGCTGTGTTTATGTCTGAAGTGTAAGCAGTAAATATCCTGCTTCAATATCTCAGTCACCTGCGGACTGGGTAAAACACATGAACATGAACAGACCTGAAACACAGGTCAATTTTGAAATTAGCAGCATTTCTCAAATAGAGTATGTTGCAGAAATGCTAGTTACTATTGAAATAGGAAAATTCAATAACCCACATTTAACATATATATTTTGAACACACGTAGCTCTGTTGATAGAAAAAAAAAAAGACAGTAGCATTCAGACGCGTATTAAAAAGACAAAAATATGGTAACAGTTTAAATACACATACTAATTTCTAACCATCTTTCTGGCCACCTTTGTTATAATTTTCCATTATCTCACCCTTTGCCTGTTCCATAAAACTAACGCCATAATCCAAGTTAAATGATTTCAAGCAATCTCATGGTGCAATACCCTTCCTCAACCAAAAAGCATTTAAAATCCACACTCCAAGAAATTATCTTTTTGCATTTTGCTTTAGTGCAGCTTTTTTTTCTTCACATGCTCTTTACATTTGCAGTAAGAATAATTTTCATCATTGACTCACTTGTACTATTCTGGGGATCCTTTCAATTCATACAAAATATAGCTAGAAAAATTCAGAGCTATCAAGTCGATATTGTCATTTTCCTTCTTATCCACTACATGTCATTCACAGCTGAATCCTGGTTCACTGCCTCCTCTCTCCACCACTGCATTCTCTCATTAATTTTAAATTGAGGAGACATGGGTTTTACCCCCTCCACTAGTGATAATTCTCTCAGGTTCCAATGACATTCACTACGTAAGTGATGATATACAGCAAAAGTGGAACTTTAAGCTGGAAAAAAAAAGTCAATCTATGGTTATACATGCACTGATGAAAAGAGATGAGTGCCTTAGATTGGATTTCACAGCACTCTGCATGCTGGGAAGTTACCTAAATTAATCAGCCAAAAGGTTTCCAAATGGCTTAGGCACAACCTTCTTGATGACATTGCTATGCCCACAGCGGCTACAGAAATGGTGGCCAGCTGCAGCACCACCTCCTCACCATCAGCCTTTTAGCAAAATGCTTGTCAGAACCGGTCAGGTCGTCCAGCAGCCAATGCTGCTGCTCACGGAGCGGGGGCGATGGCACCTGCACCTCCTCTGTCTGCACCTTCTCCCCTGAACTGCCAGGATGTCTGCTGACAGAATACACGTGGGAATACACGAAAGCACTTACCACACTGGCTATCGGGGCAGAGGTAAGGACTCATGTAAAAATCAGTGTTCTAAAAGCCATTCAGCCCAAAGAAGAAGTTTTGCTTACTATTTTTGCCTTTTTAATACCTCGTTCTAGAGCTTCCAAAACTCTTTGTGTTGAACAACTGTCTACCTGATCCTTACTTCAACAGACCTTCTCAGAGATATTACTATTCAAGTACAGACTTTAAGTGACTCTTGAAAAAAAAAAATCAGCATCTTTGCTGTACTTAGCCTGAAGATTGACCATAACTCCCTGCCAGGACAAGGTGCAGCAGAACTGTGCCAGGTCACACACTGTGAAGGAGTGAGGGCTGAGTGGGACTTTGCAGAGTAGACAATAGCTTCCTAAGTGCAAGCTAAGCGGGAAATGAACAAATGACACTGATGAACCATCAAAATGCGACTTGTTTTACCTGGGCTTAACAACATCTTCACATTTCAGAATCACCTTCAAAACACTTTCTTCTAAGTCTAACTTGGTTCCAGGGAAAACATACCATGTTGTTTCAGAGAACTATCCTCGCTTAAGAGATGAGGATTACCAAAGCAACAGTGAGCTCTACCATGGGCATTCATTATTACTGCCTCTTACCCACCAGTCTGATGCCAGAGAGAGCACAACAGAGGTGTGCAGATCCCTTTGCTTGAATAGGGAATCCTACATGCAGTAAGTATGTAAAGATACACAAACATATGTAAAACAAATTTGTTTTCCAAAATAAGAACTTCAGAGACTTAATAAGCTGCAAGAATAAGAGAAACATTTAAGTACTCATTAGAGACCAGCTCCACCTAGTTAATGAATTAATAAGTTAATGAGTTAACAAATCTCCACTAACAAGTTTGGAAACTAGGCCTATCAGTGCTTTACTGGAGTATGTGAAGCACGATAAACTGCAGAACAGCTTACTTGGAAGGAGAGAGAGAGGGAGCGAGCAAGGGAAAAGCACACCAAACAAGTGGAAAAAAAAGCAAAGAAGCTGGTGAACTAATGTCCAAAGGTCAAACACATAGTCTTGACACTCTACAAAAAAAAAAAAAAAAAAAAAAAAAAAAAAAAAAAAAAAACACCACACCATTATACAATACTATGAGTGCTTTTCATGTGACATCTACACCTGACAATAAATTACATTAGATGTTTTTATCTGGCAACATTTTATCAGTCTGTCTGAATGCTAAAGAGCTCCTTACATTCACGTTACAATACATTCTAAACCTACATTAGGGGGCTAATTTATATTGTGTATATGTAGCTATAGAAAGAAAAGGAACTACTTCCTAAGCGCTGCTATGAAAAGCAGCAACAAAATAGTTCTGCAGCGACAAAAAGAGTAGCAACAAAATAGACTTTTGCAAGCAACTGTTGCATTAATGTAATGGCTAAGGGGCCATTTCAGAGTCCTCACAAGATTACAAAAGCATTTACAATATACAATGTAATGTTACAATCTCTAAAAACACGGTCACGTGCAGTAGTGCTCTCATTTAGTCATCCCAGGCTACAGCTCTATTAGCTAGAGTTAATCCACTCTGGAGACCAGCTAGTAATTATGCCAGAAGGGAGATTAAAGTCTTTAAAACCAAAATAGTATGTGTCAAACTAAATAATTTATTAGCAATTTTTTAAAAAAACATTTGTACATTAGAATCTGTTGATGCTTCCTACAACCTGTGAACTTCTTTCTTCCCAGGAGAAGACGAAAAATCACATCTTCTATCCCAGATTCAGCCTGGTCAACATACAGAAGCAAAACACTTTCAGGGAGAAGAAATCTAGCTCTCAAACCCTCCTCTTTCAGAAGAGAAATTCCATTGTCAGGGAAATCACTAGTGCGCCCAGCACGACGGGGCTCGTCTCATTGCGACAGCCGGGGCGGCCGCTCCGCGGGTTGCCAAGGCACAGGCAGCTCCTGGCCGGGCAGCGAGAGCACCGCACGCAGGGCCGCTGGCACAGGCCTCCATCCGGGGATGGCAGCGCCTGCCAGAGCCCTTCGTCTCCCAGGACCTGGCATGCGAGCGGAGCAGGTGCTGACTTCAGCTCCGCGTTTGAAGTTTGAAGTTCTGCAGCCTTCGCAACGCTGGCCAGGACCCGGCAGCACATGGTGAGCCTGGAACAACCTTCAACAATTACTGGCATGAATGCCCCGTGGTTTTTAAAGCCAAGTCTTGACAAAGATGCTCTTCCTTTCTCAGGGACGGGGCTTTTCCGAGTAGGGCAGCACTTGCCTCTGTTCTAAAGTCTCTGCAAAAAACAGCACTAGAAACAAGCTGAGGCGGGGAACCTTCCTAGCCTTCCTTTCAGACATTAAAGGAACACATGATTTGGAGGGATTTACACAAGACAAATAGAAATTTAGTGATCTCCAAGCTGTATATGTTAAGTCTCCGGAATAGATGCCAGCCGTGAACAATTTGGGCCACTTCAAAGTCTAAACATGCGACCCTAATGCATTTCTTTCAGCTGTTTGTCTCATTAGCACTTCACAGATCTACCCATAATAAGAGGAAAATAAATTCTGTCAAGAAATAAAAAGCCACCCTGCTTCCATATGCCAGGAAATTTATTAACTAACAATCTATCTGCACTATGCAGAGATAGTATCTAATAATTTTAATGTAGCTGTCATATGTCAAATGCCATGAAAGCATTTTTAGTCCTGGCAAATAAACAGGCACATAAGGCAGTACGGCTCTAGATATGCAAAGCTACGTTCCAACGTCTATGTGATTTCAAAGTAATACAACCTTTTTTTTTTTAATACAGTTGTAAAAGGTTGTTAAAGGAAGAATGAGAAATGCAGACTGGGGTGTTTCACTTGTCTAACGCACAGAACTAGAACAGCTCTGAAGAGCCTGCTATGGTGTAAACTCTCCCTCACTTGAAGTTAAGATTCAATTTGCTTATCAACATAACGGTTAGAAGGCAATGGAAGTGGAAGTCATATCTGCAAATCATAATAAATATTCACAATAACAGGAAATGAAGTGAAAAAAAAAATAACCCAGAACATTTTAATTTGCCTTTCAATTGTCAGTTCCAATGGCCAAGGAAGTCACACTCCGAGGCCATGAAACTCACAGATCCAAGGAACTTCTACTGAATACAGACCACTGAAAACACTGCATCAGGATCAAACAATTGATCTTCTAAGTTAATCTGAGAGAGCATCCAGGGATTTCTTTTTTAAGGAAGATCCTTCATAGTTTGCCTAAATTATGAAAGTTTCATGAGCAAGGAAGATTGCAGATAGCATTTAGGTTCATGATTTCTACCAGGCTTCCACAGAGAGATCTGTGCCATCTGGTCCACCAGTGAAAATCCTTTTATTAAGGGACTAACAACATGGAGAAAATAAATCCTTGGTGCACTGACACATTCAAAAACCTCTCAATACAGATCCATACATAAGACCAAATACAAAAATGTTCCTCACCACTGTGATAAACAGTAATATGAACTCACATATCAGCCAAATGCATTTTAAGTATTTGTTCAGTCTGAAATACAATTGCAAATACCAGTTATTTGTCTGTTATGCAAACGTTTCAAGTCACTCCTTACCTGTCTCAGCAATTTCTCAACGGCAGACATTACCATGAGCCCCCTCCATACAACCGGAGCAGTCTCTTCTATCAGAAAACCCATAGACATACTGAAACAGTAAATCAAAAACTTAGCTTTCCAAAATGATACCAAGTATATATCCACATACGTACATTTATATTAAAAGATATGCTCACCAAGCGATGCCGTAGTTCTTAAGAGGTCTCATTAGATTTTCTGAAACAAAATCAAACAAGGTTTCTGTTTTTACAAAAAAAATAAGTTTACACAAAATTTAAGAGCATCTTCTCTCTCTGTCAAGCCGTACAGCTATACTAAGATCCTAATCTTGCTTTTTCTTAGGTTGCAATATATTCTGGTACTTTTCAATTCTTGCCAGCATACCAGTGTATTTGCCCATAACTCAATGTCACTTTGCACTGCCAAAATCCAGACTTGAGCTGTTTATAAGAAATTCTCATGCTGTGAGGCATAAACCCCCTATTGGCAGCTTCTACTGCTGCAATATTTTTGTAAATGCTGAGTCATTTACATCAGAACAAAGTCACAAATTCCCACAGTGCTATGTCATTTTTCTTAGACTACATTATTCAGTACTCTTGGACATCAGAAATTCATTTTCACAAGAGTTTTGGGGAATGCTTTGCTCTCCATAAAGTCTGCTTTGGAACCCCACAGGAGGGAGAGCAAATAAAGCCCCTGCTAAGCACTACTCTAGGGCAGCTCAGGGTTAGAAGGCTCTGATTTCTACAGAACGCAGAAAGTCTGCAGAACTTCTGAAATTTCCACAAGAACAAAAGCAGCTTTTTTGGACGTTGCAAACGTAATGCTGTTGTCATGCTCCATACTTACTGCTACACTTCTCCGTGCCAAGAAGGCAGGGAAATCTCTGCTCTGCTGGGAGGCAGCAAACGGGAAGCAACCAAACCAAAAAACCCTAGAGTGCTTCCATGGGAAAACAGCCTCAACCCCTCTCTCGTGGCAGCACTTACAAAGTAAGCCCACATCTCCTCAGAATGGCTCACACACAAAAGAAGAAAATGTAACTGTTTCACTGTAAGATCATACATCAGCAAAACACAGAATAAATAATTTTGGCAATAAACAAAATAACAATACATATTTTAAAAAATACCTTCAGTGCATGTGAAGTGTATATGTATGTACACATATATAGAATCACAGAATGCCTAAGGTTGGAAGGGACCTCTAGAGGCCATCTAGTCCCACCCCCCTGCACACACAGGGCCACCTAGAGCACATGGCACAGGGCTGCATCCAAGCAGGTCTTGAAGATCTCCAGAGAAGGAGACTCCACAA
>JAWLRI010000215.1:6670558-6692826 GCA_034781795.1 Crypturellus tataupa
CCTCACCAGGGCTGAGTAGAGGGGTAGAATCACCTCCCTCCACCTGCTGGAGACGCTCCTCTTAATGCACCCCAGGACCGCACTGGCCGCCTTGGCCACAAGGGCACCCTGCTGCCTCATGGTCAACCTGTCGTCTACCATGACGCCCAGGTCCATCTTGGCAGAGCTGCTCTCCAGCAGGTCGGTCCCCAGCCTGTACTGGTGTCTGGGGTTATTCTTCTCCACGTGCAGGACCGTGCACTTAGCCTTGTTGAATTTCATGATGTATATACATAAGTGCACAAATATACACAAACTAAAATTAACGTGAATTTAACAGTACAATAAAAAGTTGAGCTCCAAATTCAAATGAAATAACACTTGAGCACCAAAACTAAAATAGTTCAAAAATACAGGTGAAAGCTTTCAAGTAATCAATAAATCAGCATTCAAACCATTTAATTTTGTAGAAATATGTCTGAAAATAAATCAGATGCAGATTTTATGCTCACAAGGTTTTCATTTACAACTTGAAAATGACAAAATAGAAAATAAAACAAATCACTTGCATGTTTTCTTGCCTTCTTGAAAGAGCATGAAACTTACTGAAAAAGTGATAGGCTTGGACTGATACACAGAACTAGTCCAAGATAAGTATTCACAGTTCTTCCCAGCTTTTAGTCACTGCTTGGTTTTGGCAGAATTATTTCATAAACTAAAATTAATCTGCTATTATCTAATTACATATCTGAGAAGCAGTCTTGTTTGTTCTCCCTTCAGCAAGATGCTTTTGCAATGGAAAGCCCGAAAACATTTGAACTTCCACAGCCCGGGGCCATCTCTAGAAGCTGGTGTTGTGGCATCCTTCTAAGCAAGATGGGCATCAGCACAATCCTCAATGTTTGCAGCCCTAAGAAAAATGACTGCACATTGTGAGAGCTTTTACCAATATATATACACAACTGCAACAATATACATCATTGCAACATTAGGATTGCTTCATCTTTACCATGAAAGAGGAACCATTATAAGCAAAATGGACAGGAAAGAAACTGCTCAGCATCCAAGGACCAGACAGTGGAAGAAAACAATGGAAAAGATACAGAAAGTCTGAGAAAGTTCACCAAAATATACTGCTACTTCTCAATTCATCTCAGGTGAGACAGTCAAGTACCCAGTGGCTGTCATTTGAAAACCCAGCACCTGCTGGGAGAGCTGCTTCTATGCAGAGCACAGGCCCATGTACTGCAATCCCAGAAGGTACATTCGCTGCTTAGGTCTCCACCTCACTCCTCAGAGGAAACTTGCTGCAAGTACCTCATCACTGACCTACAAGGGAGCTAAGTAGGCACAGACTCTGTTCTTAAAATGTGCGCAGTGTTTGTTTCTCAGCAGCACAGAAACACTTCATGATAACCAGATTTTATTTGTTTTGTTTTACAACAAGAAGCATAAACTGCCAGAGCAGCAAGATTTAATCAAATTTACAGAAGTGCACAAGAGCAATTCGCAACCTGCCGTATATTCTGGCTGCAAAGTTCTGTATATTTTCACAGTAATACAAAATACCACAAAGCACCCCACTGTTTGCCTACTGCTAAAGGGCATTCTTAAGACTTATCTCACACCTGAAGTGCTCAAGTGGGGTCTGGTAATCAACCCTGCACCATCAAAAGCAATAGGCATTCACTCTGGGTCTGGTGAAGATTTTCTAAAACATAACACGTCAATAAGATTTAGCTTTATGAGATCTCAGTAGTATCTCTCTTCTTTAACACTTCCTTTGCTGTTATTCAGATGCCTACCATACAGATTGAGAACCCACTCCCAAAACATACAATAAAATTAGATTTCTTAAAATCGAAACAGATAATCCTGTACCATGGGTGCTAATAGATAATTTCCAGAAAAATATCCTTGCTTTCACCTTTTCAGGAAGCTTGAAGGTCCTAATTATAAGGTGCTGCATTTTTCCTGAGGGCCCCAAATTAAGATCAATAGAACACCAAAGAATTACCAATACAATGTCTTTTCCTGTAGGGTTTAAGCAGGGCACTGGAAAAGGCAGCCAAAAGCATTTTAGCAGCATAGCAGACTGCTGATCAAGAATGCTGCAGGGCTAGTTTGAAGATACAACTATTACTCACATGGAGAAGGACAGAGTCATTAGGAGAGAGATTCCACATTTCGTAAACGTGTGGGGGTTGCAGGGTTCCTATTCCTACCCAAAGTTAAGACTTACTGTTCAACCACAAGTCGTCATCCGAGTTACTCTGTTCTTTCCTTGTATAACCGATGTGGAGCATACATTAGTGCAGCACCAGAAGTACTTACTGAGCTACAAACTATATCAGAGGGGGCAGCTCTTGGCTTATTTTTTCAGAACAGGCAATTAAAGCACTTCAGCAAGCAAAGGCTTAGATTGAGTCTTCTCTAATCAGATAGGTACAGACCATCATCCCAGAAGACTGTAATGTTGCACCCGTCTACTCAGGGGCATCACCCTGTTTCCAAACAGGAAGCATAGCTTATAAGGATATGATCCAGCAATACCCTAGCAAATCCATTTTGAATAGACTTGAACTCACTCACTGAGTGCACACTGATGCAGAGAAATGCTTGTTTTTTCAGCCTCTGGGCTACAAGCTTTTAAACACTTCAGAGGCAAAAGAAGCTGAATATGGAATGAGAATCTACAATCCCTATCCTCATTGACTTGGGTATTTTCAGAACCTGCAGCTATCTAGGAAGGTGCTAGCCTCCTTAGAAGGATATCTCATTAATTTTACTCAAAGTGCATCTGCACAGCATTTGATACACGAAGTTGCTTGTCTGTCCATCCAGCTGCCAAAATTAAGCCATGTTTCCTCTTAAACTGATCAAGAAAAGTGTAAGTGATCTGTGGACGACTTTGCTCAGTCTGAGTTAACCAGCTTCCAAAAACTTAACACAGGCAACATAACCTACAGAATCTTTAGATTCTTAAAGCACATTCATCGCTTCACTGATTTTAATTAATCTTTAAGCTTGTATTTTAGTTTTGCTATCATAGTGAACCTGGAAGGGCAGAAGCAGAAAAAGTTTTTTTCAAAAAGTAACAAACACCTATTTCTGAAACAGTATACTTTTGAACACACACAACATCCTTTGTGCAAGAAGCTGGAAAAAAAAATGATCTGAAGAGCACCTTCATTCTGCAGAGGATAGGAGGAAAGCCCTAAACTAGCAGCATCAGAGAATTAAAAAAAAAAAAAAAAAAAGACACAGGCGCGTGCACACAGACACACACAGACTCGCTCTCCAGACATCTTTCTGCCTTTGCAGAAGGCCTTCTGCCTTCTACTTCAAGTTATTAACCAAAAAAAGAAAAAAAGTAGTAGTCTTTTGGAGTTTATCTTACTCAAGTAAAGTATGCAGGGAGACAGAGGAGGTTGAAGGGCAGCATTCAAGATGTAGTAACCTATATTCCTTAGCTACATCAGCAATTATTAATCAGAAGAAACTTACAGAGAAAGAGTTAACACCATGTGCTGGAATGAATGACCTTAGAGGAGTGGAGTCTGCATTTACAGCAGTCAGAAGAGTGGCTGGAAAGCAGCTAAACTGGTCACTTAGAGCAGTGAAGTCCAAGTGCCCTTTACTTCCTCCTCTTATTTATGAAGCACTATAAGGTCATTTAGCTAGACTTCATAATGCTGTTCCAGGCAAAGAATGTTACCCCACAAAGAGGAAATTTCATAGGCTAGAAGTCATAATTTGCATCGCTCATTTAGAGTGGCTTGGGAAGGAAGTTCTCAGTGATGCACATATGCAAGAGAACAGCAGGTCCCTATGAATCCCCTGCTCCACTGACAGTAATAGGAAGCTAGAAATGGCAACAGATAGCAATATCGGCAATTAAAAAAAATTGTGAAACATGAAGGTTAGGAGTTGAATGTAATATAGTTTGGTGAACACCAAACATACACCAGCTGTGTATGTTTGAAGACCTTTAAACACCTTTTGAAGATTACTGTTGACACTGAACATGGGAGTCTACTTAAAACAGAGCCGTGAAAGCTTCTTTTCAATACTGAATTATCCAAGATTCCCTTCAAAAGGATGGCTGTATTTCTGTCACTGCTTCAACTCCTAGCACAAAATTGAATGTATTTATTCTCACATAAGTGGACTTTTAGAGAAAGGTAGTGCTTTTAAGCCCTCTTTAAGATGTGACAATAGTAAAATCCATCAGAAGGTCAAAAGGAAGACTAAAAGCATGATTCTGTGCTTAAAACCCAAGCGACCTTTGTGCACCGATTTCCAAATACTTGCAAGCAAATCACTAAACAAAACAACGAGCCAGCACAGAACCCCTGCAACGTAAGGGCAACATTCACAGTGCAACTATTTTCGCTTTCTTAATTCTAATACTGATACAGACCCCATTTCTGTAACACTCAGTGTAAGCACGCACCCAAAATAAGTGTTTGCCTCACTGTAGGCTACAGAGCTAAGGGAGGTGTTATTGCAGTCTAGGGACAGGGGAATCCCAAAGACAGCATAATTCACTGCAGGTCATCCAAGAACCCTGCTCATTGGAGGTATATGCTGAGTTCCTCCTCCCAGGACTGATGCACTAATGCTGACGCTCCACTTGTGACATCTCTAGAGCTAGAAAGAGTGACTATGCACTGCTGACAAGTATCTAGGAAACCTAAGCGCTTGCACTGCATTGCTGAAGTTGGATATTTTTGCATACTTGATGCTCTGAAACTTGTGAAAGAATTATAAAAAAAAAAAAAAAAAAAGCTATGCAAAAAATGAGATGCACAGAAAAGGCTAGTTTGCACTGTGTACTGCTTGTAACACAGAAGTCTTTTGCTAGCATTTTAGCATGACATGTCTAGAATTAAAACAGTGCCCGCAGATTTTAAAAAATGCTTCAGAAAAACAAATAAAGTATTTTTGCCTTCTGTAACATTTTATTTAAATGAAAAATGCACAGTAGCTTCCCTGCATATGTTTATCAAAATTTTAACAGGCTAGTTAACACAGAAACTAAAGGTCCTACTGCTCTTCGGACAGCTCATAATTAGCAGAGGTTTTCATGACGTATTGCCAAGTTCTGCCTCCTCACATCTCAGTGACGTCTCACTGCTGATGCACCCAAAACGTACAGCACGACAAAACCTGGAGCCACCATGCCAGTCAGGAATGACACGGGGCAGAATACTCTGTTGATTCCAGTACATGAAATAAGTTTATCTAAGAAACTCAATTAATGTGCTATTCATGTAGACCAACCTCTAACATTCCCAACCTGGTCACCTGAAAAACTCTTATATATTTTTGTATCAACTAGCCTTAAGCCGTGCAGAGTTTCATGTTGCAGTGACTGCAGCAGATTCTCTCATAATCTCAATCAGGATTCCAATCTACATAGCCCCTTCTGTTAATCATAGTAAGCAGTTATTTTGAGGAGATTGAGGAAACTTATTTGCTGACTATTTTAGTCATAAAAGCTACCATTCCATAGCAGGATGATTCATGTTCCACACAAATATACAACGATTTTACTCTACACAAGACTGAACACAAAGATTTCCAACAATCAAAATGAAAAAGAAGAAAGGAAAAAAAAAAAACATGTAGATGACTTCAGCAGGTATACAGAAAACAAACACCCTTAAATTGTGCAAAAAGAGACAAAAGACAGGAAGGGGAAAGTAGTAACACAGAGGGTTGGTTTCACTTGCCTAAACACAGATGTCTTGTGCCACTCTGGGTGCCCTAGGAGAGGGATCTGTACAGGGCTAGCAGTTCTGACAGAGGACATATGGAAGAGCCATACTTTCTGTAAAGACAGCTGGAGGCCAGATGTCATACCCTGGGGTGTTTAAAACAGTACTAGCTTGCTACGCACAAGCAACTAAACTCCATACACAACGACATTAAGAAAAAAAATGGTAGGTGGGCAGAGGGAAGAAGAAGAAAAAGAAAAAAGCAACTAGCATAGAGGGCTGCAGCAGAGTTTATTTGCTCTGAGTATGCCAGAATGAACTGATACCAGCTTATGTCAGAGGGCAAGGGATGCTGTCACTAAAACATTAATCAGAGTGTTACAAATTTTTAAAATGCAATAATCATTCTAACTGCTTATGCCAAAAGGCCAGAATATTCTATGGTAAGTGACAGACTAATTGAGACTTCAAGCTGGATTTCACACTCTGCTGTAAATTTATTTAAAAGATTGCCCCTTAGGTACAGCAATTTGTAAGCTCAAACAGTTCCACACAAGGAAGGCTGAGAGTTCCCATTACACTCTGTTCTAACACTGTTAATATAACTATGAATCCATCACAAATACCTAAACCTGCTGCCAATAAGAACCCAAAATTATTCAATTCTCACAATACAATTCACTTTAATGACTGCATTAAAAAAGGGTTTTTTTAGCAGCAGATTTGCTTCTTGCATCTAGTCAGCCACACAATACCTTTTCTAGAGCTAAGTTTTCACCATTTTTTCCTCCTTGTAGCCCACAGAGGCAATATAACTCTGCAAGACTTCATAAACACAACTGTTTTGCAGATATTATATCATCAGTCCTCCCTAATAGCAAAAGACCTAACTGTCTGCTGGAATATTATAATTCAAAAGCAAGTCTGGCACAGGTAAACACAGTGATTAAGCTGTGTCTCGGTCACATCATTAAGTAATGCTAACTGTTAGATTAGGAAGAAAACACAGAACTAGTTTTTAAATACCATGCTATTACTCACCACAAATTTCTTCCTTCTAACCTTTAAAGTAACCTATATTTTTAGAAGTCTTCAGATTGTCATAGAGCCAAAAAAGTAATCTATAGTGGATCAAAAGTTTTATTAGGTCAGTTTGGGTGGATTCTTGTAATTCATTACAGCTAGGAGGTATGTAAGGGACAGTGCAGCATTCAATTCCCAGCTTCTGTCCTGACATATAAAACTTTTGTGGAGGTTCATGTTATCTAAAAGACTGACTTGGTTCTCTGAAAGTAGGACCACCCAAGACACAGAAAAACAGGACAATAAATCAGGAGAACCATTTACCTAAGAAATGGAAAAAAAAAAAAAAATACAGTTCACTAAGAAAACAGCATTCAAATAACTCATCTGGGGAAAGAGTAGAAGAAATGCTTCTGCTATTTGTGTTACACCTCTCTATATTAGTAGGTTGTATTAATATTTATTTCATAATTAGGTAATGATCCAATACCTAATTAAATTCAGTTACGAATCTTTAACTAATATTTTCATGACCATTTACAATATTTTGACTGATACTCTACTAAAAGTTGGCAGACTTTATTAAAATGTGAAAAATCAAATTAACATTTCCATTTACACAGACTCTCTCCTCCCTAAGAGCTACTAATTCAAAATTACAGTATAACTATAACATTCTTTATTGAAATGTGATAATTGCTGCATAGATTTATCTTGTGTGGTAGCAAGCATCCCTAATCCCTTTTTCCACATAAGGAAAGAAATAGAAATCTATGTATGCAAGAACACTCAAGTACCTCTTAGGATTATTTTAAGGATTCATTAACAAAGAAGGATGTTCTTCATCTTTATATCCAGGCCTCACACTGAAGAGGGAAACAGACTTTAAACAGGACTGCCATGCTATTTAATAAAATAATTTTGAATTGACCTAGGAATTGACCTAGAAATGTCTGGATTTCCTCAATTACTGATTTTTTTTAAAGATTTTTACATTTGCTTCTTGAAAAAGTGGTATCAAATTTATAGAGTAGAGCTAATGCCACATTTTACCACAATTAAATGTTCACATATCTCTATAAACCAACACAATATTATTCAAAGCAGCTAACCTATCATTTATCTGATTCCCTTGTAAGCTTATCCAACTGTCCCTCATTAAAGTAAGAGCCCTTAAAAATCACAAATTCTTATTTTCATAACCAAAACATCTTCATATCAGCCAAAACCTAATATAGGTTGATCAACTATATGGCAAAATTTGAAAAGTTT
Organism: Crypturellus tataupa; assembly: GCA_034781795.1. NCBI lineage: Eukaryota > Metazoa > Chordata > Aves > Tinamiformes > Tinamidae > Crypturellus > Crypturellus tataupa. Next base: position 6,678,556 of record JAWLRI010000215.1, read on the forward strand.
TTCCCAAACTACCTAATCAACTTGCCAGGCAGTGATGGGGGCAGGGGGGGAGGAATATAGAAGCACAAATTTTCACAAGATCCTTTTTGTGAAAGAAGTGAATGACAATCTGTGAATGATGTATTAGCTGCATCAAGTGAGAAGGAAGAGAAGACAGATATGGAAGACATTGTAATATAGTTGCTCTGGTATCTACAAAACAAAATGTATTTCAAAGATAAAACTCATAGCAACAAAACCTGTCAAAAATACACACTCTTCATGACTTACTCTCAATAGGGCTTAGACTGCAAGAGAACGTAAGGATACTTTAATTTGTGTCAGTAAATCAAATTCTGCTGATGATACACGAGAGGGTTCAATTATTTTTAAATGGAAAGTTTGACACAAATTTGACAGTTGCCTGTACAAGCATAACTCTGTGCACATGTAGTGCAATTTTAAGTAGAAATACATTACTTTTTCTTAATGCAGTGCAAGCATTACTAGCATGAGGAATACAGAATTTTTAACGCAACCCTTAAAAGATATTGGCACTGTTTTATTCTGTGTTTTATATTAAGTGAGAATATACACAATAATAGCCACATCAATACTAAACATGAGCAAATAAACTCTAGTTACAAATGGATATTTTAAAACAATAGCAATGTAGCTACACAAATTGACATGCAGTAAAGGAATATATCCTTTCCCTTTTACTTAGCCATAGTTTTATAACAAGAAACATTAATGTTGCTGTCATTTTGTTGCTGAAGCCCATTTTTGTCCTGTTGGAATTGGCACGTGTTCTCACTCCCTATTTTCTTTTTCCCTTCATTCCTTCCCTAGTTACTTTTTCCACAGTTTTTAGTAATAAACCATGAAATTCTCCAGAATTTCCCTTTCTCCAGAAAATCAGCTTTGAAGACACCTCATTAATAAAATTTAAAAACGGTTACACTAAGTGTTCATCTTCTATTTGTCTCTCTTCTGTGTCACACCACAGAAGCCACAGGGAGTGGTCAATGCTCATCCGTGTACAAGGAAAACACAACAAAACCCACACTTACTTGGTGTTAATTCTGGGTTTCCTTTCAAGTTCATCATCTTTGGAATTGAAGGCCCATATATGTCTGCATCAAGCAGGCCAACTTCTTTTGTCTGTGTAGGGCAAACAAGATGCTTGTAAAAATATCTTTCAGAATTATCAGTAAAGCAAACTTTCAGAGATACGTGCACTTTTGTATATTTTTATCTTTATGTACTTTATCATGTAAGTGATATATATACGTATTTTCATATAATACATATGTTTATATGTATTTATACAAAAGAACGCTAAAAATATGGGATCATTCAAACACACATTGTACATTAGACAGACTTCTAACATAATTTGTTTCAACTACATGCTCCAGGACTTACAAGATTCATTTCTACAAGCTTTTTAAAAATATGTCTATACGCATACATATTTCACCAAAACCAAATATTTTTCTCTACACACACATAGTAACACACTCCACCAAGCTCTGCAAACTGAAAAGCCAGCTCTTTAAAAGGTTGAACATTTACCTTCTCCCGTATAAAAGTTGACTGTATTCAATATTTGCAAAATTGCAAGCAAGTAGGTTTGTTTCAAGGTACTAAGGAAATGGGAGATCTTCCAATGGGAGATTTCAATGCAGAATATGAGTTTCACTGTTCATGTTTCAAAAATTATATTTTGAATTTAGCTATTTGATATGACATTAAGGCATTTATTATCACAGCTTTTCATAGGGAAAAATGGACACAAGGATAAAGGCTCAATGATATTATCTGATTTACGGTAAGAGCATAAAGAAGCGTTTTCTGAAGGCCTACAGTGTCTCTACCCTCAAATGGAATTTTTAAATATCAAGTATATTCTATTGCATCATTCCACTTGAGAAGTTTCTTTGGTCTTTTTTTTTAAAAGCAGAAATGTACCTGCACTTTAAAGCCCCCGATACTCTGACTACTGATTAAGAAAACATTTCTAATAAAATTGTTAAGCAATTTAACATGTCAAATTTACATCGCACAAGCCAAAAGTATCTTAAGTTTTAGGGCTGTAAAGTTAAAAAAATATATATATTACAGTAAATGAAAAACCCAATATGTACTCTAAAAAAGTGTTAAAGTAACACATGATTTGATGTAGTTTTCAATATCTGTTTATAACTTTTTTTTAACATATACAAAAAAGTTCAGAAGTTGCTCTGACAAATTATTCTACTGCTTGCCTGATGTATGAAAGCAATTTAAGAGAGATTGTAAAGCATTTTTATGTTAGATTTGAAAGGCATCAACAGCATTAGAGCTTCTTTGTTCTTTGACAAAATGCATATTTTAACAGATTATAAAGATTCATGACTCAGTCTTTTTATCTGTCAGGAGCTAATCGAACACATCAAAACATAATCTAAAGGCTGTGCTACCTAATTACCTCTGAAATGAAGCAAGTATTTGCAGAAAAAACTACTAACTATTTTCAACTGACTGACATTTTTTCCACCACAAGTTTTTGAGGGTTTACTCGTGTTCCCCCCATCCCACAAGGTGCCCCACAAGGCAAAAGAATCACAAGCATCTATTGACAACTACATGATCCCAAAATTCTCTTGATTCTCTTTAGCCTAAGAGAACTGAAGATTTAGTAGGATCAATTAGATCAAGTTCATGATTTTTTGGATACTGCAAGATCTTCAGCACTACAGGCTGCATATTCCTGGGATTCAGCAGGAGTGCCTTTATCAGACACACCTACGAGTGCCCCAAACTTCCTGAGAAAAAGACCTAGACACAGAGGAGAAAAATATCCTTCAGTTACCTAGGATGATTTTGCAAATTCAAACACTGTTTCACATAGTTGAGGCTAACAATAAACCTGACATTTTTAAAGAAAAACCTACATACATTCTCAAAAGTGTAAGTCATAGTATATGGCTTATGTTTTGAGACATGCTGCTTTCTGTTCATGGAGTTTGCAAACAGGAGAAAAAAAGAAATCATATATTTTTCCAGTTTCTAAAACTTACATTAGAGAAAACACAAGCATTCCCTTGAGCCTGGTGCTGTGCATAAGCACACAGGAACAAAGTCCTTTGGAAACTCTTCTTTAAATCATTGGCTTTAAATCAAGACTAAAGATCGCCTAAGAAAGATTTTTCTTCACCAAGCTATTCAACATGTTAGATAAAAATATTTTTTTCCCCAAAAAGCAGTAGCTTATACAGAAAGCACTGGTCGTTAAGCAGAGATTGGGGACACTGGTTTTGCCCACTATCCCTTTCTCTGCAGTATGTAAGTACCTCTAGAATACCAGCAGTAACTCTTTTTTCTCGAGTCTAATTACTGTAGCATCATTTTAGTACCTACCAATTGGTCTGAAGACAGGCTCTCTCCAAGCCAGCCCTTTCAGTAATTTACACAATGCTTCTAATGGCCAAGAGCAGGATACTCTTGGATACATCTGCATGCTACCATGAAACTGTTCATCAGAACCATTAATCCCAGATATTTCTCACACTGACTAGAATTATAAGATACTAGATAGAGACATAGGTTACAATTCTCAAAGATTTTTTAAAACAAATTTTATTGACTATTGTGTTTTCATCTCTCAACTCAAACATCATCTAAATCAGACAAACTGTTGTATGAAAATAAACCCAAAGGAGGGGGAAAAGCAAGCAACTAAGGAAGAAAAAGAAAAAAAAAAAAAAAGAAAAAAAAACCACACTTACCTCGACAGAAAGGAAAGACTACAGGGGAATAGAAAAATCATAGACAACACCAAGAAAGCAACTAAGGAAACAAACAAATGCACCCTCTAGGACACACGCCCCCCGTCATTCTGCGCACATGCATCACATGCCAAAGCTGAATCAAATTTCTCTTCAGTAAGTGATACAAAGGTTAAGCACACAAAAATGCAGAGCTCAAAAGCATGCCCAAGCATGTCAAAGTCCTTCTGTTCCTGTATTTTTTTCCTGGACACAGTAACTAACTACTGCAGTCACCCTCTCCATTCTGCAGGAAATGGACTCAGGTAGATAAAATACCCCCTTTTTCTTCTTATGGCTACACTTCCTCTTTGTAAAAATATTGCTGCCTATTAATAAATGACATTCAGTCTGTCCAGCTGTCCCCAGAATAATGAAGTTGAGCACAGCTGTTCTCTGATCGCATTTCCTTCCACTTGCCCAGTTCTGCAAGAAAGTCTGAATCAATCTTTGAGTTTACTACACTTGAAAATACTTTCTAGAAACCTCTTCCAGAAACCTCTTTTTGGTATTAAGCTGCAAGTTTTGAACAGTTTAAACTCTTGAGGATTTTGATAACTGATGAATACATTCCCATACTATCTAATAGGGCATTTCTAAGTCACTGGACATATGGTAAGCTCCTTAATATTCTTTTTCCTAAACAGATCCAGACTTACAGAGCTCTATTTTTACAGCAGTAGTCTTCCCAATATCACATCAACCAGAGAGCACAAAATTAGATGCAAATACATCCTTTACATGTGAAAACATGAATATAATCTTTTGGCATACTCCTTAAAATGCATATTCGAATACTGACATATGTTCACATATGTACAATTCTGCCCTTCAGGCTAAATGATATCCATAACTACATAAATGCTGAGGGATTTGCTCTTTTCACAGTAGCATTGTTGGCTTTCATGGTCTCAATTGAGTCTCATTGGTCTCCTATTAAGATATTAATTTACCCCACAGCCTGCTCTTCAAAGAGTTCTGAAAAATAGTTTCATGAGGTACATCTGTGTATACAATTACTGTAGTTTGCACCCAACACAAATTTCCTAGTGCTCTCGTTGCAATTTTGGAGCTTCCTCTATCTGCACTAAGAAACAGAAATAACCATCTTTGCCATCAGCCGGTACAGATCCTGCATTTAAGCCCAAATGCTACATCAATAGGTGATGTGTCTATATCATCGAAAGATGAGAACTTTAAAACTTCTTTATGTGTGGGGTATAGGTAGACAACCTTCTTTTCAAGCTCTCAATTTTGATGTGAAACGTGTTTTGCGAAACAAAATTCTCAAAGTTGCTGAAGTCTATAACAGACACAACTCCTACATACACAGATGTTAAGGATGAAGTTAAAAAAAACAAAACAATAACAACAACAAAAAAAACCTACATACTTTTAGGTAGTCCTATGAAATCAGCTTCGTTTTTTATTTGTTAACTAAATGCAGTCAGTTCCATCCATGGACTACCCAGGCAATATACCTTTCTCCCCACATGCTTCTGTGTTCTAGCAGGAAAATTTGATGATTTCTTCCAAGTTGCCACAAGATTTATTAAGCATAAGGTCTGGTAACAAACCTAAAACCTAAAGTTGGGGAGAAAAAACAGCTCACAAAGTCGCTAGAAACAGCTGTTAAGGAACACTGCCTGTCTTACAGATAATCATCAAGGACCTTGAGGGAACATTAATTTTGCTTTTCTGGTACATTTGCTCCTCAATTTGATAAAGTACAGCTACCCATATTAGACTTCATTTGACAGCATTCGCAGTACTCCTGAGTTACAGACCACGCCAAAGCTAGAAATTCCAGCTTTCTGAAGGTGTCAGTTCTTCAAAGCTGCTGTTAATCCAGTGACTCCCAATTTACCCTTCTAATGTTATAGAATTAGAGTTAATCCCAAATTGCAAGTGGTTACATATAGGACAAAAGGCAAGTTAAGAATCAGGTTAGGTCCTGGATTCCTCTTTTGACACACCAACACATTAACAACCCTCTTTTAATCCCTAATTCTCCAACTGTCAGCTACGCACTATTTAAGAGGCTGGTGACAAATTGGATTAAAGTCAAATAAGTTTAATTGCAATTTTGTCACCATCTGCCCCAGAAGAACACCTTTGCTTTATATATATTTATTCTTCTGATGTAAAGATAATTTTTCCTTCATATGAAAATCTTTAAACTTCCTTTGTACTTTGCACTAACACTTGGCACCAGGTTCTAGTCAGATTTCTAAACAATCAGATACTGGTAATACATGTTTGTTTGCCTACCTTGCACATTACATTCAAGCTTTCAAAAACATTCAATAAAGTACTACTTTTAAACTACACTACCAAAAAAAAAAAAAAAAATCCCAAACACAACCACATTCCTACAATTGCCTCACTGATAAATCCTTCATGATCACCCCAAATTTATGTTCCACTTTCTATATCATTCTCCGACTTCACCAATGAATTTTCAGTAACTAGAAGCACCAAGATAGGTAACTAATTCTGTGTGTAATGCCTCTAAAAACAGCAGATTTATATTCCTCCAGTTAAGTACACAGTAAAAGTCTCTGTATAACATAATATTTTTTACTCAAGTTTCACTTGAAAAACAATTAGACTTTCAAAACTTCATTCCTTCATTTGCTAATCAGGCATAGAAGTAGAGTTATGACTATCAAATAACCCTGATCAGTTTTAAATGACATCTCCAGCCTTATTTCCACTTGGCAGCATAAAGAAACCAGCATGAAAAAGTGTGCTATCTACTAACCATAGTCGTTAAAAGTTCTCTAACCAACTCAGATTTTGTTTTTTTCGAGCCTTTTTTTAAGAGTAAAATACTCAAATGCTTTAATATTTCTTACCACAAGATGTATCTGCAAAAAAGTCATGAATGAACTGCAGCTTTTTAAACTTGTACAGTTCTAGCTGCATATACTCAACACTCACCATACATAAAACAGATGAACAAAAATCCAACGGTAAACATTATAGGGCAATTTTATCTTCCCATTAAAAAAGTACTCCCATGATCTTGATAGAAATAAGGCAGAAAAATACAAAACTGATGGCCTCCAGGACAGTTTGACATAGTACACACAAGTACAGCAACGTGCAGAACGGCATCTGCTTTGTTTTCAAGGCACTTCTCCAGAAGCGCTTCCTACATCCAATCTATTTTTACTTTGTAATATAGGAATGAGGCAATTGGGTACTCTCAGTAAAGAGGAAATGCATTTCATGTCCATTTTAGGACTATTAGAACAAACACACATGAGCTCATGTGTCCCCCAAAAATATATGCACTTGGTCTAATTCATAGAGGAAGGCAAGAAGTAGGAAATCAAAAGCTAAAGATAAGTAAACTGAATTACTTTCATGGCAGTTTTGCAGGTAGCAAAATATAAGCTTAGACTTACAGTACGATTTGAGTAAAATCAAGATAAACAAAAGCCAGAACTAGTCCTGGTGATTAGTTCTCACAATTATGATTACTAAACAGAGGTCATCTTCTAAACTTATCCTGTATTCTTGATGTTACTTTTATCTCCAAGATTTATATAGCCACAAGCAGAATTATTTCATTAGATCTAATGCAAACAATGTTTTTAATCCCATTATTCAACAACACGTAGATTATCCGATAGTTTCTCCCCATCATCCTATTTTCTACTCTATAAAATGGGCAAATGTGTATAAACCATAAAATCATCTCTCTGTGCAGTGTTCAAACAGTAAAGTTTGGGTACAAATGGCTTGACTGCAGGAGCCAAATATTTGGGAAAAAAAAAAAAAAGAGCTGGAAAGTGAAGAAAATTAGAGAACTTTAAGTAATTTGAAAATAACTAATGCATGCTGTTGACTGGTTTTCAAATAATAAAAATCAACAGCTTTATCATAACAGTGAATTCACATGAAGACTCAACTACATAATTTTCATACTGCAACTCACTATGTATTTGCAAGAAACTAAAGAGTGTGTGTACACAGATGAAAAGATATATATATCTACATACAAAAAATAAATACTAAACTTTTGCAGATATCGATAGATGGTATTTTTTTCTCTCCTCAGTTTTGTTTAACTGCATACTGCGACATTCTGAACGTGCTGCTGTTTGGGCTAGTGCATTTCCTTAGGCTGATCGTTTTCCCATTTTACTCACACTGCTGATGGCTGCGTTTGCCCTTTCCCTGCGAGCACCAGGGGAAAGGCCTGCTGGTCGGAGGGCATCGCCTCCGCACAGCAGCCTGGGCCTCTAGCCCTCCATACTGCTCTGCAAGCAGGAAACTCACTTGGAAAAGCAAAGATCCCTCCCTAAAGATCAAAATCACACTCAGTGTAGTTCAAATGTTGGCCCTAAACCTGACCTGAGCCCCTTGCACAGAATTAGGTCAGCATACTCAAACCTGATGCTTGCCTTTTATCATGGACTCCCACTACTCCAGGCAGAAGGCATGTGCTTATGCTTACATACTAATTTGTTCCATATGGTTTGGGTTTTTGCTCTTCTGTCCTTCACACCACAAAAATCATTTCATCATATTGTGAAAAGTAGTAAATCTTCTTGGGAAGAAGCGGAGAGTCAAAAGAAAGCTGACTAGGGAGCTCGCCTCGCCGTGACAGCATAAGCGTGCAATCTCCAACTGGATTTGTGCCATCCTTAGTCATGCACAGCTGGTGTTTGCTCACTAAAATACTCTGTTCATAAACATGCAATCTCTCTCCTATTATTGCTGGCATCTATTAATTCAACTTGTTTCTACTATAATAAATTGTCTCTGGCCAGGCAGCTTTCATAAATAGTCATTCCAGGATGAATATGAATCGTCCTGGCATAAAACCCAAAAACTCTTCCCAAGCACTCCTAGGGGAGTGCATCTGACTGCTGGTACATCAAAAGAACTAGAAAAACTGGTTGTCAAACTAAGCAAGCAATTAAAAATAGGACACAAGGGTAGAATCTTATACTATTCTTAAAGAGAAAACTGCATGGATTTATAGATCTTGGTACAAACACAAGAGTTAGCACAATTCTTAACACTACCTTAATCCATTTAAAACAGACACACAGACCACTGAATGCTTCATGTTTGAGAAAGGGATAAGAAGCTGCCCTGCTAGTCCCCCTGGCCTTGCATTAAAGAGGGAGGAAAGAAAAGAAATAATAAAACTTTATCCTAGACATCATACCCATGGTACCAAAATATCTAAAGGAAATACTAAATTATTTACCATGTAACCACAAGGGTGAAAATGTGCCAAGTAGACTGATCACCAACACGTGAGACAAGCTCCTGAATCCTAATCCCAGCTTTGCCAACAATACCCTGTGTCAATGACCATGTCTCGGGCTCTATTGATGCTTTAATACTTCCGACCATGACTAATACCTGAAAAAGCTTCCATTTTATAAAAACAAAAAAGTAAACAAACCCAGTGAACTCTGGATCACATTCTTTTCATTTCATCATAGCAAAACATTATGATGACGCCCTACGGTTCAGGGGCAAACAGTCCCAGTCCGGACCAAGACACCGAAAGATATTCATTCTATAATCTTGACTCACAAAACTAGTCAACAGGAACCAAAAGTAGCACACAAATGAGAAGAGTAAAGTCAAGACCCAAGGTTAAACTTGAACATGATGCTCAGAATAATTTTATTTAAAACAGATATTCTCACTTTAAAGAGACCAAGTTAAGACTATGCAATTCATCTATTTTATGAATTTGTCATTATATCATTGCACAATTTCCCTATGTCAGAAACTTGTGCATTGAATAATATCAAGCAGTTTCTGGCCTTCAATTTTACACCATCATATAAACTTCCTGTCAGAAATGACTAGCATATTGCATATTTACTCAGCTTTGCTCAAATTCATTTAAAGTATTTCCCCAATTTTCCAAATGACTCCAGTAACAACTTCTGCAATCATTCATCTCTTCTATTTTTGTTCCTTAGTAGTAAAGTGTCTCGATGAGCTACTCAAGTGGTGTATCACGTTACCACATTTAAAGCTATGTTCAATCAGTTTAATAATTATGTTATACATATGTATCAAGCTCTACGCTTAAACACAGGGCACGGTCCCACAACTTATACTTCACATATGTGCACAAAATAGGCAACACAAAACTGTTAGCATGAAAAATAAGATGCAATTCAAAAAAAAAAAATCAACTGGTATGAAAAGTTATCTGCAATTAGTTCAAATAATTTCCATACAGCTACTCAATAACCATACCACAACCCAGAACTGTTAGCAGGACGGCACTTCACTCTGTAGAAGTATTACAGCAAATGCTATATTTTAAAGTTAATTAGAAGGAGCCATTCAAGCAGTTTTGCTTTACAAAATGACAGATCTCTCTCTGAAATTACTCCAGTAGACTCTTTATAACACAGAATTAAAACTGCAATATCAAAATCAGATGCTGTTACAGACAGTACATACTTTGTATAACTTCTGTTAAAAAAAAAAAAACTCTATCAAGTATGATTGATTTTAGGGAAATATACAGGAAGTATGCAGCAAAATGCATGACTTCCCTTTCTGTTTATTTTAACTTGTCACAGAGATGCTACATTTATCAAGTCAGAATAACGGGATACCTTGTTTGCAACCAACTTGTAAGCACTACTTTTCATGTTCAATTACAACACTAATTAAGAAATATTTTCCAAGTGTCATTTGAGAACTTAGTCAAATAACTCACCGTTTCATCACCAATGTGACGAAACACCTAAGCTATGCTTAAAATGTATTCCTAGATTATTTAATTTCCAAAGTAGTGCCTCATCTCAAAGGTTTGTTTCCACCTATATTTTTTCTGGCTTTTGCACCAAGACAGATCTCAATAAATTTGAGCTTCACCATATTTCTGAAGACTGGCACAACATCCTTATAGGATACTCTTCTAAAGGATAAGCTTTTTTTTTTTTTTTTTTTTTTTTTTTTTTTGGAATTAATGCTTTACCAGTATAAATCCCGTATTACACACCCTTACACTGGGGTAAAGCTGGCTTCTGAGTTTACCTTTTTGACAGTAAATGGACTCAGTGGAACTATCCCTAGTTTATAGGAACAGGGGGACTTAAAGATCCCTCATTTTTAGCACTTGAATGATTCCTACTGCGGTCTAAATTGCAGCACCAAACCGGGCAATGAATTAGTTATGTACTCATTAAAAGAGAAAAATAAACAAAAGAAAAAACAAATAAACAAGAAAGAAAATCCAAGAGTCCCCAACCTCCACAAGCATCTTCTAGTATGTCTACACATCCTTGAAAATTGCATTCTAAATCAGAGATACACAAGGGAAAGGGCACAGCCAAGCCCAGAAGAAGAAAGAGAGCTATTGAATCATTCATGATACTGACACACTATAAACAAATTAATCTAAACTCAAAAGTCCATGAAAAATAAATAAAGAAATTAACTAACGGCATAAATACTTTGATTTAATATATAACTCTGCTGCCAGAAGTAACCATTTTATTTATGACTCACACACTTGTCTTACATTAAGGCTGATAATTAGATGTTCACCTACCGAATCATTTGCTGCTAGTGCGAGGGCTATATTTACTGCAAGAAAGAGGAAGGAAAAAAAAAGATTAAATGCAAGAGAATTTAACTCCTAAATATTTAGATACTACAGTTTCTTACAAAAAATACTAGAAATACCAAGCATCATATTTTTCAAAATTGCACTCATCTCTTATTATTAAGGAAAGTCTTTGATATGGCTGTTTACCTTCTGAAAACTACAGACAGCATAACATGAAAATAAAGCAGCCCTACTGTAATTATTCTTACCACTTTCCAGTCAACTTTAAAACTAGAAATTAAGTACTGCACTAAACTGTTAAAGCACACTGACAAGAAATAGGCACACATCTTTTGATATACTACAAAATGTATTTTCTGGAAGAAGGCATAAGTGTATGCTTTCTCTTGATTTTTACATTACAAAGTCTCATCTACTTTGATAGTATCTGTAGCAATATATATATATAAAAAAAAAAAAGGAAAGTGGGATAAAGCACTTAAGACAGTTGTCACTGTTTAAAACTTCTGCATATCTATCAATACTTTCTTTATCCTAGCAACTAAAAAGTCCAAGGCAAGAAATGTGGTGTAGTTAAAGCTGGTGAACTGTTAAAAGATAACAAGGCCTCCTAGGAACTTCAGCACAACCAAACTATAGGTGTTATCTTCTCAACCATAATGCCAAAAAGAAAAAAAATAAAAAACTTTATTGGGTAAACCCTACACCTTCTTTACACATTGCTATATCTCAGCACTGAGGGTCTTTTAAAAGCCATAAGCAGCAGCCAATCTTGATCTACCAGAAAACAGTACACAGGTACTGACAAGCACATGAAGAGCAGGGTCCCAGAAGTTCCTATGCAGAAAGTTCTCTTACATGAAATGGTGAGGTTAATAAGGAAAGTAAGGTTCACACAGCTCTCCTTAAAATAAAAATAAGTAAACAAAAACCCACAGGCTACTCACTCCTAAGATAATAAAGTGCATAGATTTCCTTTTTCTGTATCCAGTCTAAACAGATGCTTGCATCTCTTAACCCAAGGAGCTTCCTCCTTCATCCTCTGAAGCTCTGAGACAAAGTTACAATCACAGATAAGCAAGAAAACGAGCAAACTAAGAATGAGTAGTAGTAGTACTGCTAATAAAACTACAGACTATTTTTAAAGGGGAAAGTTAATCCATGTACTGTCTTAAAACTACTTTATAAGTCTTTTCCCCACATAATTGTTTGCAAAAACTAAAGTATTCAAACATAGCACTTCCTGCAATAAATATGGCTGTATCTTTATCTGGATATCTAGCTGGACACCAAATATTCCCATCTCATTCTTGCTCTTAGTTGTTTTTATATTACAGGCAGCTTAGAGGCCCAGCATAGGACCTAACGTAATCATGAATATTCATGTTGCCCCTAACTTGCAACTTCCCACATAGCCTGGAGCACAGGAGATCAGGCTTCTGGATATTCCAGAAGTTGCAGTAGTCTCAACTTATGCAGATTTAGAAACAGAAGAACCCTTTTCTTACTACCTCTTAGAATATTTTGGCCTATGCTTTAAAAAGGTGACTTTTAACAAGTGTATAACCCTGGCTGTAGTACAAGTAAGTGACAAGAGCAAAAACAGAAGACAAATAATAAGGAGAACACAGTTAATATGACTGGCAGACACTTGACCATGTACTGACTATCTTCTTTAGACTGTGAGAATAACAAAATGCAAGTAAGAACACCAGCCATTGATCTTATACCACTTCAATTGAAAGAGGAAAAACTAAAAAGCAAACCTATCCAAGCAGGTCGTGAAATAAAACTCAAAATAAAGTTCAGAGAATCATCCGATAGGTTTTACTGTTTTCAGAAGAATGAAATCCAGAAATTGTATGCTTAGATGTGTATTAAAAACAATAAAAGTACAACAGGCTGCATGAAAAAGTCTTACCTGCTGCTGTTGATTTTCCAACGCCACCTTTCCCAGAAGCCAAAACCAATACCTGTTTAACTCCTTCTATTGGTTTTTGCTTTGGGAGACCACGCGACATAATTTGGGCACGTTTGTCTCTTAGAACTTCATCTCTGGAGCTTGAGGACTAAAAATAATTGCAAAAAGAGAGAAAAATGAATGCACGCGCAGAAAACTGTGCCCTAACTGCAATACTAAACTGCAGTTCTCACAAAGGAAACCACAATCATAAAGCACCTTGTGCTCTGCAAGATGTGCATTACTGTTCTCAAACCCCTTTTATATCCAGGTTGTCCTTATGAGCATCACAGGAATCAGGCTTTCCATAATTTGCAGGCAGGCTTGAAACAAGAAGGCCTGCTTAAAGTTTTCCCAGGGCACGTTTAGATTAGACAAGCAGAAAAACAGTTAATATAACTTAATCCTTTGAAAAAGAAGCAGTTTGCATTAAAATACAATAAATAAATAAATGGAGATCAGCCTTTGGATTATTTGATTTTTCAAGATTCTCACTGCAATCATTACTGCTAGAAACTTCCCCCACTCCTTCTCCTGAACAACCGTGAGGCCAAAATGATCCCCTTTACCAGCTGCTCCTCTGAGCGGGATCTTCAGCACCCTCAGCCACATCACCTGTGCGCGCCCAGGTGGCACTGTCAACACAGACCATCAAACCCAGCGCCCCAACTACCTGACCTGACGACTAAACAGGTCACTAAACAGGCACAGAGCGGCCCTTCACGTTAGAATTCGCCCGAGCACGACAGACACGGCTGTGAGCGCGGAACACCCACGGTAGAGACGAGCAGCGCCGTGCGCGCCCGCGCTCTGCAGAGCCGCTCTGCCGCGAGGGGCGACAGCGCCAGGCGCGCCGCAGCAGCCCTGCCGAGGGGACTGCTCCCACGGAGGGCGGGCGGGCACAGACCTGGCCCCTGCACGCCGCGCCTCCTCCGCGCCGCTCCGCG
>JAWLRI010000215.1:6692926-6742103 GCA_034781795.1 Crypturellus tataupa
CGGCCGCCGCGCGCACCCCCATGCCGCCGTCGGGTGACCGGGGCCCGCTCCGTCCCACCCCCCCCCCCCCCCACACACACACACAGCCCGGACACAGGGAGCCAGCCGCACGCTTTAAAAACTTTTATTTATATAAAAAACTCCATTTCTGTTGGAAAAGCGTTACAAGAGTGTGCACAGGGATCAGACACCGGCAGCAGGAGCCCCTGCTCCGCCCGCCGCTCCCCGCCCTGGGCCGGAGCCCACAGGGAGGGAGCGGGAGGGCCGAGCGGGGGTGGGTTTTGTGTTTGTGGGGTTTTTTTTTGGTTCATCTGGAATTAAAACAAAAAAAGGAATTAGTGTTTTACATACGTTAAGAAAGGAGAAGGCGAGTTAGACCCAGAGCGAAACCCAAGGGCGGCGGAGGGGAGCCGGCCGCAGCACCAAGAGCAAAGGTGAGGGGGGAAAACGCGTCTGGGCTCCCGCGCGGAGCGGCCCCCTGTCCCCCCGGGATTCGGGGATTGCAGCACTGGAGCGCGCGGGGCGCCCCAGCGGGCGGGCAGCGCTGCCCCAGAGCTAGTTCACAGTGGCAAAGAAAGGCACGTGCGGAGAGGGGGAGAGGGGCCGGGCGCCGGCGCGAGGCGCTCCTGCCCGCGCCCTGCAGCCTCCTGCCAACATTCCCTGCCGGAGCCAGCGGCGAGCACCGAGCCGGCCGCCCTCCCGCGCGGGGAGGCCTATCCCGCTTCTCCCACTGACCCTCTTCCCACATTCGCATCCCTCCACCTACGAGCGCCCTGCCCCAGCTCCCGAGGGAGATCCCGGGCCAGGAGCACCTCCTTCCCCTGCCTGTGAGCCCTAAGGCGGGAGCAAGAGCCCGTTCTGCCCTTGCTCCGGCGCTGCCCCAGGGGCGAGGGAGGCGCCGCTTGGCCCCGCGGCCTCAGTCCAAGGGCGATTCCCGCACAAAAATATATCCTATAGGCAACGCAAAAGGAGGTGGCGGGGAGCCACAGCACGGGCGGCGCTGCGGGGAGAAGGCAGCTCCCGGTGAAGGCAGAGACGCGGAGTCCCGGTGCGGCACCGTCAGGCCGGAGCGCAGCCCCGGGCCCCGGAGCAAGGAGGTGGCGGAGGACGGGGAGGAAGAGCGGAGTTGGGAAGAGACATCCCAGGCGGCTGCAGGAGGCAGGGTGGCCCGGGCCGCCCCCCGCCCAGGCTTTTGGCTGGCTAAAGTTGGCACGAACAGTCCAGCAAAAAAAAAAAGAACAAAAATAAGACAAGGTAAAAATCAGTCCATTCCACCACGAAGAGTTATTATATATAATATATTATCAGCCCAGAGTGAGCGGAGGCCAGGGCAGCGGCTAGATCTTCTGCTGCGGAGAAAAGGAGAGAGGGAGAGACGTTAGCTGGGCCGGAACGCGCAGGGGACACGCGGAGCGCGCGGACACGCCGGAGCGGACAGCGAGGGGAAGCAGCGAGGACGGAAGCGGCCCAAGCCCCCAGGACACACACAGACTGCGTGAGGGGACGTACCAACACGGGGGAGGACGGGGCCACGTCCTCGTCTAGCTCGGGTGGCGGCAGCGAGTCCTGCCCCTCATCCTGCTGCAGACACACGGTGGGTTAGTAGGGGCGGCGGAGCGGGGCAGTTAGTGGCGGGACGTGGCTCTCCCCTCCTCACGGCGGCAGGACAGCGGCACCGCCCAGCCCACTCGGGTCACTCACCATCAGCGGCGCCGCCTTCACGGGCTCCATGTCCCCGAGGTCTCCGGAGCGCTCCAGCGTCCTGCTGTGGTCCCTCTCGTTGAGTGTGGAATAGTTGTCTGGAACAGGACGGGGCCCGGTCAGCACGTGTCCCCCGGAGCGGCGAGCCCGGCCCCGCTCCTAGCCCCTCTCCTACCTGGTCCCATGTTGCTCATCTGGATCTCCTCCCGGGAGGACTTCTTGTCTGCAAGAGGGGAGAAGAGCGGCTCAGGCCCCGCGCCACCACAGGACCTACGAGACCCTGCCCATTGCTGCCAGCACCGAAAACCACCCAAAGCCTCAGCCAGAGATGCCAGGAGAGCATCTCTCCAGGAAGGCTGGGATGTTGGGAGAGGAGAAGGGGGACAGGCGGGCATTCCCCCGGCCCTACCTGCTTTTTGGTTTCGGTCGATGAGAGGCAAGGTGCTGTCATCGAAGGAGTTGCCGCCCTGGGGCCGGGACGCGTTGCTCAGGTTCACCTGGAGGAGCAGAGGGAGATTGCTCAGGATGGGGGCGAACACCCCTTCCCCATCCTGGCATGCAGCCCCGCTCAAAACCAGGATGAACCAGGGGCCGAAGCAGTCAGAGGGGGTTCCAGGTGCTTCAAGGCTCGGGAGGCCAGATTTGGCTACTGAACCTCTCTTCCCCCAGGAGCAGGGGAGCTGCTCGAGCCCTCAGGTGCCCCCACAGCAGCCCCGCAAAACGGCAGAGCAGGACCGGCTCTGGATCACGGCAGCACCCCCGTGTTTTCCCCCCTTCTCCGCCATACCTGGAAATCCGACTTCTTCCAGCCCTCCTTCTCCAGTGGTTTCCGCAGTTCCTTGTAGCCCCAGACCGTCTGCAAGACAAGGGCGGCAGCCCGCACTTCTCTCTCCGAGCGGTTCCTAGGAAGCAGCAAGGAGAGATATTTAGCAAAACCCTTGGGGCCTCGAGGAGCCCTCTGCGCAGGAGAGCCTCCTTCTCCGCGCTTGGAGCCTACCCGGATTTGTTGATCAGCACCAGCTTCTCGATGCCCTGCGTTTCCCGCAGCTTCTTGGCGGCCTCAAGGTTGTCCACGATGACTTCGTTGATGGTGTTGAGGATCGACACCACTGTGTCCTCAGAGAGGTTCTTGGCTGGTGTCTGCTGGCCGCCGGGCAGGTTCTTCACTAGGTTGGGGATGGCGTGTTTGCCTGGCAAGAAGAAGGAGTCGGGCATGAGCAGGAAGCGAGGGCAGGAGCATCAAAAACAGCCACCGGTTTTGGTGCTTTTCCCCATGGAGCCCATCTCCCGGGAGAGCAGCAACACCCGGACACTGGGTCAACCCAGGCAGCTCCACACAGCAGCTTGGGAGCAAGGAGGCTCCCGCTGGCGCCAGGCGGGCGAGGGAGCCGCGCGGGGCCCTGGTGCGCGCCGCAGCCCTCACCTATGAGCTCCTTGTTCCGCAAGTCGACGGCCAGGTTGCGCAGGGCTCCGGAGGCCGCCTTCACCACGCGCTCGCTGTCGGCCGTCAGGAGGTCGGCGATGGCCGAGAGCCCCTTCTCCTGGCGCAGTGCCGCGCGGATGCAGCGCCCGTACTGCAGGGGATAGGACGGGGCACCGCACTGTAACCCAGGCCTCTCCCTGCTCCCGGCAGCAGGGACAGCTTTGGCCTGGCAGCTTTGCCGTTCCCTCCCCCTTGATCTTGTGGCTGGCTTCAGCTCAACAAGGAGAGGGATCCCTGTCCCAGGAGGAAATGCCTCATCCCTCAAGCAAGGGCAGGAAGACCCTGTCCCCAGGAGAGCTGCTCTGAGGCTCTCCTGGGCCCACGTACGCATAAGAAGTTTGGTACCACAGCTTGTAAAGGGGCTTGTGGAGGACTAAGCCCTGCTCTAGGGCACCTGCCCCGGTAGCCCCTGGATTAAATCCACGAGCAGAAGGCAGGACAGGTTGAGCTGTGACCTTTCTCAGCTCCACTGGTACCCAGGGACGATGCCCCCCTGCTCCTTGAGGCCCAGTTCCCAGCGAAGCTCGCAGTCACTCACCGTCCAGCGGCCAGCGCACAGATTCTGAATGGCCCCTGCCGCAGCCTCCAGGATAGTGGGAGTCTTGCTCTCCTTCAAAAGGGAGATGTATATCCGGACCACTTCCGGCTGGAAGAGGAGCTCGTAGCCTGCCAGAGGGACAAGGCGGCAGCACCAGTTACCCAAGGGCTCAGTCAGCACTCAACACCAAGCAAGTGGCTCATCCAAGAGATTCCGGGCTGAGCCACAGCACGGCTGTGAGCAGAGACCTCCAGACAACTATGCGTTGAGAGGGGGCTTCCAAAAGGGCACTCAGCTTGGTTCGTCTCTCTCTAACTAAGGGCCACTGCAGGGATCTGCAGCTCTCTGAGGTTCAAGCCACCTCCTTAAGGCTTCTCCGAACGATCCTTGCCCACATTTCTGTGACAGAGCACTGTCTTAGGCAGCGCTTTTAAAGCCTTTTAGGACCAGAAAAGAGCAGACCAGGAAACAAGTCACGCAGAGACACAGCAGAGGACAAGTGTGCCAAGGAACCTACCCTTGGCTGGAGTTGTTCTTTTGGGGAAGTCCACTGTATCAGCACCAAGGTCTTCGGGATTTTTTTTACCTTCAAAGAGCAAGCACAGAGGCATAAGACACCTCGCTGCACACATGCGGGCCCAAAGCTCATTGCCATCTGTCACGGCGACAAGCCCAGAAGCTGGGTGAAGCTAAGCCACCAGCAAGGCCACACTGGCCGTAGCCACAGTGCAGGCAGCACGTGGCCAGCTGGGGTAGAACGGTTTGCTGAGGAAAGAACCCAAACCGACCACAGGAAAATTAAACCCAAGAACACACTCACCTCTGGAGAACCACTCGTCTAGGGGCGAAGCGGAGAGAAGGACAGGAGAGAGGGGAGGCAGGAGGAGAGAAGAGCCGCCAGCACCACGGGGCAGATCGTTTGGCAAGAAAGCAAAGGGCAGGGACAACACAGGAGAGAGGGAAAGGTGTGGAGTTAGTGAAGATGCAGCCATCACCATCCCACCACCAGAGACACCCCGCCGGAGACCGTTAGTTTGTGCCAAACGCTTTGCACAAGGCGAGCGGCAACTGCCAAGGGCAGGGGAGGCACAAGCCAACGCGTCTCCGGAGAAAGCTGCCGCTGAGCCTCCGCACGAGCGATGCCAGAGCAGGAGCAGAGCGCGCCCACCCGTGAGCAGCTCCGTCCCCAACCCAGCTCCCGCCGCCGACGCACCTTTGCCCTTCTTGGCCCCGAAACAGCTGGCAGCGTGGGGCCCGCTGTTGTTGGCGGGCACCAGGGGCGTCTCCTGGTAGCGCTCGGCGTGCGGGATCTCCCGATGGACTTGGTAGGACAAGTTTCTCAGCAGACACACGCAGTTCTCCACCAGCTAGAGAGAGATGGAGAGCTTGGCTCAGAGCAGCACGCACTCAGCTCGCTCCTGCCCGGCCGAGGCCACAGAGCTGGAGCAAGAGAAGCTCCACTGGGGCCGGGCAGCTCCATCCCTGGGGAACCCCATGCAGAGCCCATGCCAAGGGGGCATGGGCCAGTGCTGCTGATTTCAATTTATACCCTGCTGAGCCAAAAATCTCTCTGCCACAGGCAGAAGTGATCTGACCTATGGACAGCTCAGGTCAACAGTGGGTCTAAGTGGATCAGGGAGTCATGAGCCAGGGGATAACAGGGCACCTGGGTGTCACCCCCCAAAACTTCTCTCTCCCTCAAGAGAGCTGGAGAAAGACATGAGCTTGGCTTGCATTTCCCAAGCTGTCACCCCGAAGGCTCTTCCCAGGTGAAGCCCTCAACTTCCCTGCTTCGTTCTCAGTCCTCAAGAAGCCCCCACACAGCCACCACCCACAGCAGAGTTCAACAGGCCCCAGCCTACGTGGGCAGAGCACCACAAGCACCAGTGCTGACCCACACAACGCCACGGTACCTTGTTGTCCGAGTTCTTCTGGCCTATCTTGGACTGGACGATGTAGATCAGGGCATCGACCAGCCCGTCACATTCCCGTAGCTTCCTCCGGGCCTCGCTCCGCTCCGAGCTCACATTCCTGAGCAGGGGACACCCGTCATGGGTGAAACCACTGGTGGCCTCCAAGAGGAGCAGCAACCCAACCCGGCGGCTCCAAGGAGAGGACAACTCCCCCCATGGAAGGAAACTCTCCTTCACCAAGAGCCCTATGGGCCCACAGGGCTACGAGAAGCAGCCGCTCCCGCGCCAGGAAGAGGCATTGCAGCAGCATCGAGACCCAGGCAGCGCCCTGCGTACCTAAGGCAGCCGGCGGTATTGGTGAGCACCGATTCCCACTCGATGTGGCGCGGTTTGGAGTCCTCGTTGGGCTCCCGCTCCCAGCCCGAGCGGGGAATGACCACCTCGTCGGTCAGGGCGTGCAGCGCGTGGTCCACAATGGCCATCTTGATGGAGTCATGTGAGGACAGGTTCCAGAGCGTCCCTGCAGGGCCGCACAAGGGAGGCGCTGGGTCAGGCCACGAGGACACCGCGCACCCCTCGCCACGACGTCCCTCCCTGGAGCACCTACCTGTGATGACCTCCGTGAGGTCCATGTCGTGGGTCTTTCGCAGGAGGCGCACCAGGGCGGGCACCCCGTCACAGTTCTTGATGGCGATCTTGTTGTCTTGGTCCTTGCCAAAGGAGATGTTCTTGAGGGCACCGCAGGCCCCGTAGTGCACCTCTTTTTTGGGGTGGTCCAGCAAGCCCACGAGCACAGGGATGCCTTTCAGCTTGCGCACTTCTGTCTTCATCTTGTCATTGCGGAAGCAGAGGTGCTGCAGGTAGGCGGCTGCGTTGGACTTGACGGCATCCAACCGGAAGCTCAGCATGGCTATGACCTCTGGCAGCTCCGGCTGCCGCCACGCGCCCGGCGCTCCCTTGCGCAGGCTGTCCAGGCTGGCCAAGCTGCCCCGCTCGTGCTGAGCCACAGGAGACCAGTAGTACCGGTCAGGGGCCCCTTCATCCACCAACATGTCCTCGTAGCTCCTAAAAGAGGACACAGGCAGTGTCGGCACAAGGCCCACACGCGCGGGATGCTCTGCCCACCTCAATCCCTCCGGAGATGTGGAACAGCTCCCTTGCGGTCACAGGGGAGCCACCACCTCCTTCCCTCCCCATGAAGCATGAGGGGCCGCAGGAGGAGATGGCGATTCTACTCCCTTCCCATCCTGCTGCATTCGCCTTGGGGTTGGACGCCCAATCTTGCTCTCGGCAACAGCTCTGCAGAGGAGGTGCAACCCAGTCCCGAGGCCCAGAGAGTCCACGGAGAGGAAGGAAAAAGCTCTCAGGCTCACGGCCGCTAGAGGGCAAGTTCATCCCATGCTAAGGAGCCACAACAAGGAACTCAGGAATTCCTGGGGTTTTAGCCAGCTTAAGTGCTTCCCGCAAGCCGGGCTGTTATGCCATCACTGAGGGGCACAACAGGAGCGCGCAGCCTGGTTTTGGGCTGTGCAGCCCGTCGCCGTGCTGTCTGGCCTGTAACAGACACAGTACCCATTCCCAGGGGACCCGGCAGCGGTGGCCTGGATTCTGTGCAGGGCTGCCGTCGCCACGGGCCGCAACAGGAGGGTCAGGCAGCCCTGCCAGTACGTGGGGCCCTCGGAAGGCCGCGCGCTCCAGAGCTGGCACTGCAGAGCTGCTGGCATGGCGGGGCAGTCGCCTTGCCCGCTCTGCGCCAGCGGGCACAGGCCGGGGGACAAACCTGAGCTAACAACCGCCCCAACCGTTTGGACGTGGCAGTGGCAACGTTCGCACTGGCACTAGCCGAGCGCGCCGGCACGGCTCCCCCTGCACCAGGGCAGGGAGCGTGCCCCAAGCCAGACAGCCACACAGGGTACAGAGCTTAACGTCCCAGAATGCCAGCCAGCATCTTCAAGGACCTCCAGCCCTTCCTCCAGCTGCCGGGACAGCGCAGGTGGAGGAGGCCCCGCTCACCCGCAGCCAGAGGGGAGGGAGAAGCCGTTTTGCTGCCAAACAGGTCAAGCAGCTTCTCCCTGCGCCTACAGGAACAGTTTCCCCAGGGCACTGTGGGGCCAACCCACACTCACCCCGGCACGGCAGCCATCGTGAGGCTACGCGCCATGGCATCATGCAGCCCTGACCGGGCGCTCATCCCAGCACGAGAAATTTTTTTTTTTTTGGACTTTTTTGCCCAGTGCTGCCTGGCCGCAACGTGTCCGTCTCCCTGGGGAGCCCATCAGCAGGGCAGGTAGGGCCAGAGGCAGTGGGGCCCGGAGCTACGGCCAGCCACCCTGGGGAACTCCGTGCTGCAGGACAACCAGCTCAATTAGCAGCGAGCTTTAACCGCCAATTAAAGGTGTAATTAGGAGCGGATGCACGTTTTCTCCTGCACGAGCCCTAGGTGACTCAGCCTCCATCTTCCGAGGAGAATGGAGCTGTAGAGATCCCTGCTAGTGGTCCCCAGCCCACACTCTGTCCCCCCATACCTGAGCCGCCGGCGGGCGTCAGACGGGGTCCCCGCCCGCCTGGCCGTGCCGTAGTCGGACATGAGGCCGTAATCCGCATCGTCGAAGCCCACGCTGCGCTGGTCGTCCTCCAGGCCGTACGGCTCAGGGTGGAAGTGGTTGAGGTCCATGTTGCTGCCGCCGACGCGCACCTGAGGCTGGGGGCCGTAGACATCCTGGCGGCTCGGGGCCCGGTAGGTGTCCATGGAGGGCCGGTAGCGCTCGTCAATGCGGGTGACACGGGACAGGCTGCCGTAGCTGTGGTCGCCGCCAGGGTAGCCGTCCTCGTAGGGGCGGCCGTAGCCGTCAGGGTAGTGGTAGTTGCGTGGCAGGGTGGCTGTGCCCGGCTGGCTCAGGTAGCCGCCGGGGCCCCCGTTGCCGTTCTTGCGGAAGTTCCTGTCCATGGTCTGCACGTAGCTGCTGGGGACCGGGGAGCCTTCCAAGGGCAACCCGTCAGGTCCCATGGGGACCTGCTGCACTGTCCGCGTGGTCACGGTCTTCACCACTTTCTTCACCTGCACATGGGGCGCACTCTGGTCAGGAGGTCCTGTCCCTACCGTGCTGGCCCCCCCAGCTTGCCAGTCCTGCACCTCCCTGGGCTTTCACACACACCTCCCTCTCACCTCACAGCGCGACAAGCCCACAGCCATCCCCACTGTAACACTCCACGCATGCCCTGCCTAGACCCGTACCGTGGTCTCCGTGCGCCGGGTCGTGCCATCGTCCGACGTTTCCACGGACACAACAGACATGGCCCCTTCGGGGTCCTCCTCCATGGTGTAGGTCTCCTCCACGATGTGGCCCGGGTCCTGCATCCTGGGCAGCGTGCTGTACAGGAGGTGGCTGTGGTCCTGGGGACAAGGGCACGCAGTCAGCCCAAGCACCGCAAGCTTGCGCTTGCCGTGGTGCCTCGCAAAGGGAGATGCCAGCGCGCCCTCACCTGCGGCCCGTTGAGCTTCAGATCTGAGAACTTCTGCCGGTCCAAGTCAGCATCGCCCAGGAAGCGACCGTTCTGCAAGGCACAGCGGACAGGCCTGTCACCAGCCTGGCTGCCCCTGCCCCGCCGGGAGCCCACGTGCCCCCCCATCCCAGTAGCCCCGAGCGTCCCACGGCCACGCACAGCGAGCCAGCGCCTGGGCTCAGGCTGTGAGACATCGAAGGAGGCGCCCAAGCACTCTGAGCTGACCCACACGGGCACCCAGTTCCTGACGGAGAGGCCAAGCGCAGCACCCCTTCTCCCAGTGCATCTCTCCGAGCATTCTGCAGCCCAAGAGGCAGCCGCCTCCCACCCACCGCTCTCAAGGGAAGAGGCCTCTCCTAGCCCTGGTTGAGCTCTCCAGGGGACAAACCAAGTCTCCAGGACTCAGTGCCACAGGAGAGGGAGACAGACGCAGCTCTGTGCCAGCCCCGGCGTTTTGGATGCCTTGCGAGACGCTGACGCGAAGATGCCGAGTATCGAACACAGCTCGCAACCCTCTGGCTGCCGGGGGGATTCACATAGCCCCGAATCGCCTGCGGCTCCACCGCCCCCGCAGCTCATTGCGACACCAACCGAGCCTTCCTCCACCTCGCAGGCCTCGAACGCCCCAGGAGGGCAGCCCAGCCCAGGGCTGCTGCCAGCGGGCCAGGCCGGGGCTGCGGCGCCCGCCGGCGCGGCCACATTACCTGGTGCCGCCGGGTGAGCGTGCCGTTGGCCAAGGCCGGGCTGGCATCCTGCGGGGACACCCGCACTCGCTCCAGCTGCGCGGAGACGTGGCGCCGTTCCTCCTCCAGCGCCCGCGTGAGCTTCTCGAACTGTGCCTCCTGCTCCTTGACGGAGGCAAGGATGCTGGCGGTCGACTCCACCTCCGAGTCGTCCATGGGGGCCGCGGGCCCGGGGGCGCAGGGAGGCACGAGCGAAGGCGGCTCGGTGGCAGGGTGAGGGGAGGAAAAGGAACCCAGAAAGGCTATGGGGAGCCACTCTCCTCACTGCATGGGATGGAAGGGAAAGAAGGGAAGGACGAGAGGGCAGACAGACAGGTGTCATTAAGGCAGGTTCTCAGAACAACGGCAAAAATAAATAAGATTAAGGCAGTAACACCCACTTCCACCCGTCGGAAGGGGGTCCTGGAGCAGCCCAGCTCTTGGCATGGCTCAAACGGCCTTTGGTGGCACCTAAGCTTGGAGACACAGCGTTTGGGCAGCAGAATGTCCTGCATCCACTACCCCAAAGAGCAAATCTGGTCAAGCCAGGTTCAGGAGAAGGGTTATTTACGAGGAGAACAGACACTGGAACCTTCTCCAACAGGGAAAGAGCCTCACAGAGCTGCTAGCAGGAAAGGAGGGCAGGCCCCATGCCTGGGCAAAGCGCTGGACAGGGTCTTGGGAAAACGAGCGCTGACCCAAATCTTCCCCCAAATCCCCTTCGGGTAAGGACGGAGGGACATGGCTACGTTGTTTAATGCGCTCCCTCCTCCCTGGCGGGAGAACAGCAAGGTGTAAAGTGAGGTGGTGGTAGGGACACCCCCAGCTCTGCTTTGTTGGCCTCCACAGCTCCCTCCTAGGTAGGCAGGGGCACGAAGGGGGGCAGCAATCCCCTAAAGAGGACCCCACGAACCCCTTTGCCAGTTATTGAAGCCGACACCCTCCAGGTCCTTCCTTGGAGACCTCTGGGCAGGCAATGTAGGGGCAGACAATAGCTTGGGCCTCTCGGACATTCCCTCCCAAAAGAAAACAGCGAAGGAGAGCAGCACAAATCAACATTTTTTTGACAGCAAAAGGCAAATTGATTGCATACAGACCTGTCGGAGGAGGAGGCTCGCGTTTGATTGGCAAAGGCACAGGGCGGCCAGGTCTAGGCGCAGAGAGTCATTGCAGAAACAGCCCAACCACCACAGGGAGGAAGCGTGAGGGGAGAGAGCTGCAGAGACAGGACAGCGGGGTCAAAAAAAATCACGTGCACAGTTTAGCACAGAGGCAGGGAAAGGCACACCGAGACGTGGGGAAGGGGCTTGGGTCCGGCGCAGACGTGCCGTTGTCCCCCCTCGAAGTCCCGCTCTCGGGATAAACAGTGGCGAAGCAGAGGGGCGGGCCGAGCCCGGCCGAGTCCCGGCAAGCTCACAGGAGGGTTTTCCCAACCCTGCGCAGTCACGGCAGGCGTGCGGCAACTTGTCGGAGGCAGGCAGCCGCCGCGGAGGCCGCTTTCCCACGGTCTGCGGCAGCTTCGGCCTGCTCCCCCGCAGCAGCAGTTGTACTGGCACTACTGGGCCTGC
This sequence comes from Crypturellus tataupa, assembly GCA_034781795.1. Classification (NCBI taxonomy): domain Eukaryota; kingdom Metazoa; phylum Chordata; class Aves; order Tinamiformes; family Tinamidae; genus Crypturellus; species Crypturellus tataupa. The sequence continues at coordinate 6,704,356 of JAWLRI010000215.1, forward strand.
GCGTGCTCCCGCAGCCCTGCTTCTGCCCGCCTCGGCCCACAGCAGCCACTAGCTCAGGGCAATCCGCGATCTCCAATGGGCCCATAACAAACTCTTCGGCACAGGGGTTTTGCTCCCTGAGGCTTCCTCAGGCACTTGCAATACGTCATCAGGCCACTTTGTCACCACGGCACGTGACAAAGCCATGTGAAGAGCCCAAGGAGGCTCTCGGAGGCTCCCCGTCGTCCCCGTGCCTCCCACCTGGCGAGGGGTAGTGCCTAAAGGCGGCTTCCGCCGCACCGAGGTCCGCACGGGAAGGCGGGCTGGCCGGGATCCTCTCTCCACGAGGAAGACTGGGTGCCACGCCGGGAGCGCTGACACATCCCAGCTCTCAACCTTGAGTCAACGCTCCCCGCCTTCCGCAGGCATCCAGGCAGCAAGGTGCAGCTTGGGACGGTCCTCCCAGCCAGACCGTCCTCGGGGGCGTCCGAAAGCCCACGTCAGCTTGTCCCCGTCTGGCAGCCTCTGCTTCCCGAGGGGTGTTTTGCCAAGTCCTTGCTAAGACAGGAATGCCAGCGTGTGGAGATGGAATCTGCTACCTGGGAGTGCCCAAAGAGTCAGCCCTCCAGGACCATCTCCCACCATCCCCCTGGACGAGGCGGTTTCCCAGGGCTCTCACAGACGGTCTCACTCGCGCTACCTCCGTGGGCAGGCCCACAGCAGAGCAGCAGCAAGGGCAGCAGATTCCTGCGGCCCCTCCTCCGCACGTCCCGTCCCTGGGGACCGCGGCCGCTAACAATGAAACTCGCAGGCTCCAGATAAGTGGCTGAGCAGCCGCGAGGCTGTTTCCTTCCCGTCCTTTCCACAGGGAGTAAACACGCAGTGGCGAGGGGGAGGAACGGTGCCAGGCCCCCCACCCGCAGCACCAGGCTCCCAAACCCCCCTTGGGTCCCGCCAGGGAGACATCCACGAGTCTCCCTGCTTCTGGTCCCCAGCGGAGGACAGGGTGCCACCCTGCTCTTGCCTGCACAGGCCCCGTGCCCCAGCTGGGGACACGGGCCAGCATCTAGACCCATGCATAGCACAGCCCCTCGCGACCTCCCGGTGCTGCCTCCAGCAGAGGGGACAGAGGGACCAAGGCGAGGAGAGGCCCTGTCCCGGGAGCCCTGGCAACTCCAAGCTGGAGCCTGGGAGGCAGCAGGGGAAATTCCAGGGATCACTGTGCCTGTCCCACTGCTGCCTCCAAAGATGCGACCAGAGAGCAGATCTTGCCCCAGCGCCAGATGGCAATGCTCTCTGAGGCTGGCTGCAAGAACAGCAAAGCTCCTGGCCGTGGCCGGGCGCGTGTCGGCACACCCGTTACTTAAAAACCCCAGGGAGCCCAAAATAGCGCGGACGGCTCCGCTCGGGGCTAAGTGGCAAGGCAAGCGCAGCCAAGAGCGGCATCTGCCCCCGGGCGCGAGGGACGCGGGCGCATCCGTCCCGCTGCTGCCAGCCAAAGGGAACGACGGAGAAGAAAACCAACCACATAACTCAGGCAATCATCCTTGCCCCGCTGTGCGCCTTCGCAGACCTGTTAATTTGCCACAGGCTGCTGATGGGGTCCATTAGTTAAAAAATAAATGGACCACTAGCCCTGGTGTCTGCCCCCAGCCCCAAGCACAGAGGCCGGGCACCCTCCCTGCGGTCAGGGCGGCAGGATGGACTTTGACCAGGTTGGCGTGAGCACCACCCAGGGTGCCTCCCTGGCGAGCACAGCCCAAAATCGGGCCCAAACCGCCCTGGCGAGAGCAGCAGGGGGCATGGGGGGACCACGACGCTTCCCAGGGTGCCGCTCACTGCTGCCTGCTCCGACCGGCGCGGGAGACAGCCGGGTCTACGTCGCCCTCCGCCCCCGCCAAGGCCACATACCTAAATTAGGAAAGGCACCCGTCGGGGCGAGGGAGTTACCTGCACAGGACGCAGGCAGGGACGCGGCCCGGCGCCTTATAAGGGAACAGGGCCAGCAGCCAGAGGAGGACGATAAGGAGGGCAGAGATAAGCGGCAGGGCGGGGACGCACCGGGCGGCAAGGGGAGGCTGCGGCCAGGGCAGGAGCCCGGCACTGTCATGATAGGGATCAGGTCCCAAGGACGGGTCCGCACAGGGTCGGCAGTTGGGAAAACGGTAAAGGGGGTGGGCAGCCGCTGGCTACCTGAGCGGGTGCGAGGCGGGCACAGCACCAGCACGGCCAGGGGGCAGCTGGCCGCCTGCCGCGAGCCCCCGCGCAGCACAAAGGCGGCTCTCTCTGCCCGCTGTGGGAATCCGCAGCTGAGCGGCTCGGCGGGGACAAAGGGATTTCAGAGGCGCATCCACAGCCGGGCCGCCCGCGCCCCCGCCGGCCCCCCCGTCCGCCGGCGTTGCCGCTTCCTGTCACGGTAGCGCCAGGCCTCGGGGGCGCCGCGCGAGCAAACACCCCGCGAGCCGAGCGAGCGGCCGAGCCTGGGAACGCGGCCAGCGCATTCCCGGCGCCCTCCCGCTTCCCCAGCGGGGCGGCTCCCAGGCGAGCAGCCCCTCGGCCATGGCCGCCTCTGCCTCCCACGGCGCCCCCGGCCTTCAGCCCGTGCCCGGCTGGACTTTCCCAGCGAGCCACCTCTCTCCCGCGGTCAAAGCAAACACGGGCCCAGCGCACAGAGATAAGGGAGCCCAGGGAGCAAAGTCCCTCTCGCAGCGCCGGCGAGGCGGTGGCAGCTTGGGAGCCGCCACCGGCACCTGCCACCAACAGCCACCCGCCAGGTCCCCGCATACTTCCCATCCAGCAATGCCACTTGGGAGCGTTTTTGACTTGGGACACTCATGGCCAGGCCCTCAAGTATCCAGCACTCTGCAGCCTTTCAAGGGAGAAGCGTGGGACTAAGGGGGAATCGAAGCACCTGCCATGCAGGATTGACACCGCTGACCCTGCAGCCCCAAGCCCGTGTCACTCGCCCTCCTCCTCCAGGAGGGCCTGAAGTGACCAGGGAACAACTACTACACACACAGCAAAATCCCCATCCCCTTCACCCCTGGGAGGGGACGCTCCGGAAGCTGCTCCGTCGGGTGCCCTTTCCCCTGCCCATCCCGCGTGCTGAGCAAATAGGCGCCCCGCAGAGCCGCGGCGGGGAGGGCAGGACCGGTGCAATGCCGCGGAGCGCCTCCCGGTCAGGCAGAGGGGCTTCCCAGCCCTGGCACCGCTTCCCCCCCAAAGCCCACGGGGAGCGAGGGGAAGGAAAACCACGTTTCCTGGTGAGACGGGAAGCACCGACGCCACTTCCCTTTCCCGTCGGCTTCCAAACACACCGTCCTGCCAAGCGCCGCTCCCAGCACCCTGGAACGGGGCCGGCAATGCCGGGGGCGGGCGAGGGCTGCCCGAGCGGCCTATGGAGCGGTGGCCACCCGGCCTCAACCGCCCCAGGGAGACCCAACTGTACCCAAAAGGCCTCCAACGGGCTCAGGGTGCCACCTCGAGTGGGGAAAGCCGTGACACCCCTGTCCTCGCTCACCCCCACACACCTCGAAGCGAGCGAGGCCGCCCCGGGGCGGCGGGGCGAAGCGCCGCGCGTGCAGCAACACGCTCCCAAGAATGCGTTAGCGCGCCGGGCAAGGGGCCTGCCGGGAACATGCAAACGCCATCAGTGACCCACCCTTCCCGGTCGGAAAAACTTGTCTTTGCAGTTCGACGCACTCCTGGCCCGCCCGTCCACGGCGGCGACCCACGCGCACGCAAGCCGCCCCCCTGCAGCGCCGCCATCGCCTGCTCCCCCAGCCAACGGGGAAACCCGAGAGCGGTCCAGGGAGAAGCACCGCATGTTATGGAGGGCCAAGGGGAAAAAAACAAGCAACTTCAAACAGGCAGGTGCCTTCCTCCTCCCGGCCAGTGTGGGAATGGCCCCCTGTATCCATCCACTCCGAGGCCATCCAGCTCCTAGGTCACCTCCCTGCAGGCAGGGAGCCCATCCCGCTTGCCTCAGGCACTGGCACTCCTACCTGTGTGAGGATCCTGGTGGCTTTCTTGGCAGATCAAGGGGGCACGGGGGGGGCCCAGCGGCTTTCCCTGCAGATAATCCGCTCTCAGCTCTCCAGGAAGTAGCAGGTAAAGGCGCTCGCAGCTTCCGGGTCCCTGTGGCCGCACGCAGGGCTCAGGAAGCAGGTGAACTTTGTGCAGGGTTTGGTTTCCACCAGGGCCAACGCCCCAAGGGGTAGGAGCGGCCGGCTCCGGACGGAGACGCGCAAGCAGCGCCCGCCCGCGCCGACCCGGCACGTCCGGCCCCGCTGCTGACGCCGGCCCATCCACACAGCAAGGACCCGGGGACGTCACGGTCCCCACGCAACACCACTCCAGCGATGGGCACCTTAGCGAAACTCTATCCATGCCAGTAGCCCATGTCGTTTCGGCGCCGCTTTGCCCGCTCGCCCCAGTGGTTTGAAGGGGGTACCGCGAGGAGGAAGCGGGAAGCCACACAGGGAAGCCACTCGCCAGCCCGTTTCCTCCGGAGGAGAACAGCCGAGCGGCGCCGCGAGGATCACGCGGCCCTGAGCCCCACTCGTATCATGTCAAAAACACGGGACAGAGAGCACGTCAAGGTCCCTGCCAGTTCAGCCCTGAGCACCGGTCACGGCAAATATGGGGATGTCCACCGAAAACCCGTGCAGGACGGGTTAGCAACAGGCACAAGACAAGCAGGAGACAGACTGACTCACGCTCCAAAACACCAGTTATTGAGCAGGGGAGTCCCCAAAGCGTCGGCTCCAAAAAAGCCAACTTCTTCCAAAGAGCCTCTTGGGCCTGTACAAGGCAAAAAAAAAAAAAAAAAAAAAAAAAAAAAAAAAAAAAAAACGCCCTAAAGAGCAGGTTACGGCCACCTCAGGAAACTCCCGGACTTTGGTCTGAAGCCTGTAAATCCAGCCCCTTTCCAGCAGCCTCGTGTCGAGGCACATTCTTGCACTCTGCGCCAGAGGACAATTTCCTCCGCCAGCCAAGTCCTGTGTCACACACACACACAGGGAGCTCCAGAGCGGCCGCAATCACCCCACAGAGCGGGGTTTGTCACCTCGGTCAGCCGATACCTGCTCCCTTTTACACACCCGAAGCGGCCCCGGGCTTTCACTAGCTGGGGGGAGGGGGAGAAACAAGGAACAAGTAGAAACAAAGATGTAAAAATCAGAATTTTCTTAATAAAAAGGGGGCAGGACAAGAGCCCTGTGAGTCCCTTGAGATGGCAGCACTGTGGCATTTAAGCAGGACTTCCCTCAAGCCACAGGCTGCTTTAAGGATTCAACGTCCCGCCAGGCACGACCCAAGTCACTCCATGCTTTTCCAGGCCTCGGAAACTGCCGCGATCCCAACACAATGGGCCGAGGCCTTATCTCCACGTCGGCGGCTGGAACAGGGAGAGGAAACAGGAGACAAGCCCAGGACCATTTGATTGCGGGTTGGGCAGCAGCGTCCGACTCTTAAGGCTGTCTTTAGGGAAGGGAGGACCCCGAGGGCGCGCAGACCGCAGAGATCCGGGCCTGACCTCGCAGCGGGCAGGGAGGTAACAGCGGCTGCAGCAGAGCTGCCCTGCACGCTCTGCCCCGCGAGCTGCTTTCATCCGCCCAGCCCTGCCAGGAAGGCTCCGCACAAAACGCCACCAAACGCCCCGAGGACGGCCGTTTGCAAGCCCCTGAATCAAACTCAGCCAAGGCCAAGCGAGCTTACGAGAGCAGCTTGCTTTTTCTTCTTCCTCTGCATACACCCCTCTCCTCGAGCGCGAGAGTAAACAGTCAGGAACATGAGAATCAGTCTCCAGAAAGTGCCGCGTGGGACGGTGCAAGCGAGGTGACTGGGGAAGCCTGAAGCAGCCCCTGCTCGTTAGGGCTCTGACACGCAGCTCTCCAGCTGGGAGAGAGCAGGACCCACGGCAGCTGTACGTGCTGGGCATGGGGGTTGCAGGGGTGTCACTCCAGGAGCACAAGCCCCACAGCAGCAAGTAGCTGCGCTTGGGATACCAGCGGCCTCCGGTTCTCTGCAGCCGGGATGGCCTCCCGCAAAGCCCGGGGGCATAACGGGGGTGCCCGGCTACCCTGCAGCAACAAGCCCCAGGCCTGCCACTTGCCACGGTCCGGGACTGCCCCAACTTTGTCACGTTTGCCGCCGGGTTGAGCCTCAGGAAGAGCCTCGACTCCCGGCCCAGGGCACACCGGCCAGGGCTGGGGAAGGAGTCAGCCAAGTGACAGCGCGGCCCACGGGAGCTGCGGCCGCCGAGGCCCCGCAGGGCCGGCTCGGGGCTGGGGAAGGTCGCTGGTCCCCGGCGGAGGCGCCGGTGCGCTTGGGGCGGGGGGCCCGCGCTCCACCCCCCGCGCCCGAGCCTCCCCGGGCGCCGCCGTGCCCAGAACAAAGGCGCGGCCGGAGCGGCACCGCTCGTGGTTTTGTTCGGCTTTTAGCGTTAATACTGAAGCCCTGAGAACTGCCCTGCTTCTGGCTTCGCAACCGGGTTACACCCACCCTGTAGAGGTCTTATCAAAACCACCTTTCTGTTCCTTATGTCACTCGCTGAAAGGAATACATTCAAGATACGCATCATCCAGCCGTCTGCGACGCTTGTAGCCCCGTCGCGGGAGGAAATTAACTCGGTTTGACGTGATCCATTCCTGACAGGTCCATGAATAGTCCGCGTTCGTCTAAGCAGTAACACAGAGGCAGTTCAAGCGTTGGCAGTTTCAGGCCATTAGTTTGCAAAGATAAAGTACAGTGTGGAGAGTGTCCTATTGTTGATAGCGGCTGTAATATGTAACGGATCAGGGGATTCTACATCAGCTTAAAATGTTATTATAATAAACATTACTTCTCGTTCACACTCGGCAGTTTTCACCACTACTTTAAACGTTATTTTTGTCTTGTATTATTAAAAGAGCTCAATTAATCATTCCGTTAAAAAACAGGATTGTAAAGGGCCTGTTCCAGGGCTCAGCTGTCACAGAGAAATTACAAAGATTAAAACCACATTTTCTTGCTATCCTTTAACTGGTTCTCACTCAAGTTCTCATTTTTGCCCTAACCATTGATGCCTGTTTTGTGTTCCCAGCATGGACACAATAAAGAGGTCAAATTGTTTCCCGGGAATTCACCCTTCTGCCAAACCAAGGTACAAAAGAATACTGAAAACTAATGAGCCACTTAATACTGAACTACAGTATAGAAGTGTCTCGAGGGCCTTTTTCCACTGCCTCAAGAAATGGTGTTACCTTTTTCATGCCAGAAATCTGCATAATTGGTTTTCCTACCTGGAGTAGTTGGAGGCAGCGTTAAAGGGAAAATAGTATTCATATCACAGAAATTTAATAGGTAATGCACTGTTACCTGCATACTGGGTTGCTATCCGTCACTATAAAGTCTTTGCGATGGAAAAAGTGGGCCAAAGAGTTTCATCATATTTTGAGAGTGGCTCCAACACTGACCCTAATGTACCTCACAAGCTTCTGCTCATTTGGTTTTTTTAAAAGCTGATCTAGCACAAAATAAAATATTTTTTTAGAAGAGCATGCTGAATGAGGTTTCCGAAGGTCATACCAACACAGCCGCCAAAGAAAGAACAATTCCATATTCCATGAAATATAGAATTCCGTATTCCATATTTTAATGTTAATAATTTATTTTACCACTGTTTTGGACATAAGAGGTATGGGAGCTGATATGGCAGTAGGTTGTAATGAATATGACAAAGACTTCAAAGTCAAGAAATACAAACTCCTGCATTTGCAACTGATGTGATGTGTATGTGCATTTTTAGCATGTGAAAAAGGTAAATACTGTGCACTTAGTTTTGAGATCTCTAGCTACAAAACTACATATATATTAAAAGCAGAGGAAAGAAGTAATATCTCCAGGAGGCAAATGTCAAATCCTCATAGTTTTTAGCCTTCCTATTCCATGCAGTACCAAACACAAACACTGTGAGATTATAAAAACAGATGCCATCGCCTATTCCTGGTGCTTCCTTTCTTCCTTTTATTTTATTTTTTGCCTTTATTCACAACTATGTTAATAGTCTTTTAAATGACTGGGTCAGGTGTCACTCCAGGATTGCAGAAACAGATGTTTTCTTGCCTGATAAGCAAAGATGTTCATCAGGCTAAACTTTTATAAAAGGAGCCAGGCCTGAGAAATGATGGGAGGAACTTCCTGGGAGCCAAAGGGATCTTTCTGCAAAAATTGTTTTGCTGCCCGTGAGAAATGTATCAATAGAACTTCCATCTCTCAAATACTCAAACCAAATGGGCCAGAGAGGTACAGTGTAGAAACCTGTTTATTTCTCTTCCTCGTCATTTGACCTTTCTTTAAGTGCTTACTTTGATGTTTTGTATTTATTTTAGTTTAAAAGTATTTTGAATTTCTTTGGGAAGCCCACAAGCAAAATGTGGGTAAAAGAGTATCAAAGCTCTTGCTGATTTAGGTCCTATGAAAAGATCTATTATTATTTCAGAAGTGAGAGATGTATTTTTGAAATGAGGTATATGTCATTAAAGTAATGCTAAATATGATAATGAGAAGTGTAAATATGATATGAAAACAAAGGTAAAAGTCACATAGTTCTGCAAAGAAAATCCAAGCTATAACAAACAGGAAATACCCAGCCAGATTTAATCTCCCACAATCACATATATTTAGAACCGTTTTTTCCTGAATTCCCTGAAAGTCACTAAGATTTGTTTTTAAAAGGAAGGTATTGGTCAATGAATTTAATTATATTTAGTCATTAGAAAGTGATTACATTTGCTCTGCAATAAAGCGAACACTTTCAAAATATCTTCACTGGAATATATTGATGAGAGTTTGAGACATTCTGACATCTCCAGCAGCTGTAAATATACTTCTATGGATTATAGACTTACTTTAATTACTTTTAGCTTCATTATTTAAATGTTCATATTTGAAAATAAAGGTTTAAATTGTTTGCCCAAGATATAACTATAGTTCACATACAGTGATAAATTAAGAATCCAGAAAAACGAAACCAAAAATTAATTGGCATTTTACTAGCAGAATTCAGTCTTTATTGAAACTAATAATTTCTGTATCTTTCAGAATAATCCCCTCTAGACTTTTCAACAATCACTATTCAATTAATTCAACAAAATGGAAATCACAATATTTAATTTTTATGCAAATTGCTAACGTTTTAAGTATAAGGGAACATTTCATAGACTTGAAATTTTTAGTCAGTCTTGACACTAACATGATAGAAATATAATTGATTTTTGTCTGAAATTAGATTGTCTGCTGTGTAAATGTATTCTTCCTCTGCCCAAAATCAATTAATGGCATCCTGGTATATCTAAAAGAGATTTGCTGCCAAATCACTGCAAATTCTAGAAATGAATTAGCATTTGAAAAATGATTTAGTAGATAATCAAGTGTACTATAGGAAATAAGCAGCTAAAAATGAGTATATAATCAAGACTGTAAAAGTTTTCAAGGCTCACAGACCCTGTGTTTCCATTGTAATTTCTGAATGTCTAAATAGTGCTATACTAAGAGTATAATCAGTTAAGGACATAGGGCTAAAACTGCAAACTCTTATTCATACTGGCCATCCACCTGAGCCATAATTTAAACTAGCAATCGTATTAAAGAAAGGCTAACACATCAGTTGTAAATATAAACTCTAAAATATCCTTCAAAATAAAGCGCTTGAGCTTCATGGGCCTGTAATCTGTGGCCACAGAGGTGACCTCCCAGCACACCAGGATGTGCCATGGGGGTGACTGATGCAGGTTCTTTATCTAGATAGTCAGCCCAGCTGTGGCACGTCTAGGTTACAGAAGAGTAAAATTTTGCCCTTTTTTTTTTTTTTGACATATAGACATGATTATTTTTTTATAAAGAAAGAAAATCTAAGGTATGTTTTAGGTCAATTAGCAGAGTTCTAGTGATGGAAATTAAGACTGATGGTGTGCAATTAAGAAAATAAAGATGAAGACATTGAAGTGTCAGACAATGCAAAATATTGCAATATATTACAGTAAGATACAATGGCCTAAAAAAAAATCAATCTCTATGATCCTACTTTAAACCTTACAGACTTTGCCTTCACCTGAGCCTTAGACTGCTGGAGAGCAGCGAGGACACCTCGGGTTACTGCATTCCCATTTTCCCATGCTATCTTAAGCCAGAGCAGTTATTCCCAAGCTTTATTTTACAGCTAACCCTAATGTAAAAACACACTGTTAAACCTCTGTGCTTTCTGTGTTGTTATCCAAGAAAGCCTTGGTGCTGTGTCCTTATCTCTAAGCCTGGGGCTTATTGCTGTCATCTCCCAGCTCTGCCCATTCACCCCTGAGAGTGGCTGCCACCTCCTTGCTCTGCTGCTCTCTGACCCAGCTGGAAGCCTCTCTCGAGCTCTCTCACAATCCCCTGTGGGGCTACGAACAAGAGACAAAAGAGATCTTGCTATAAAAAAAAATAAAGAACAAGCCAAAACACCTACTGCTAACAGTTTTTTGCTTTTATTTTTGCTATACTGCTCATGTAAGTTAAGGCAACTTTAAGATTGCTCTACTTAATACTGAGATACCTAATGTAGTCCTGTGCAGAGTGAAGGTTTGGCAGAGCTCGTGCATATGGGCTCTGTGTCATACCCCCAGGGAAAGAGCCTCATCACTATGGCAAACCTCAATATCATTTAAGTAGGGAATTCTAGGCATAAGAGGGAGGAACTGCAGATATGTATGAGGACAGTCCTTACATCTCATAATATCAGTTCTGTTTCACTCATCAGCTTCTCACCATTTTTTTCCCACGATACCTAGAAATCAAGGCCTACCTGACTGATGGCAGGGCAGTTATAACCACTCATTCCAAAGTAGCCCAAGGGATTTTAACAGACTCTGATTTCAAATATCCATCAAAACAAAGTCAGGTTTACCTGTGATTTCATATGGACTATTACTTTAAGAAGAATTTTGTCCATTGCATACATCAAAACTTGAAAGTGTAACATATCAACAGGCACAATGAAAACACAAAAGAAACAGTGAGAAGGTATCTGACTATTATTATTAATATTTTCAGTAAATATAAGAACGCAAAAGTAACTTCTGCCTCTGGAATGCCTAGAATGCACTGCCAAACCTTAAAGTGAGAAATTAAGTTCTCTCGCTTAATCATGTTTTGCTAAATGAAGAGGAAAGTTTTGTAGAATTGAGCCAAATTTTGTTTGTATATTTGCTTTTATGTGGACATTCTAATCAATACAATCTTTCACAGTCAAGAGATAGCAAACCTTATTTAAATTATAGGTAGATTGTTCTAAGTCAGTCATAGTTCTTCAAGTTAATATTGCTTACTACAGTAACAGTCACATCACAGTGAAGATGCAGCTGATATTACAGCAATTTTTTCAGCCTTCAGCAAGTGGTGCAGAAAATGAAGAGATTTATTTTGCTGAATATGCCCTTCAGTAACCGCACCACATAATTTTTTATTGGATATTTGATATATAAATATTCCTTGCATGAATGGAACCAACTCCAATTAACATTATTTCTGTAGTTAGGAGAATGAGATTTGGAATAAAATAATTAAAAAAAAAGGTTTCATATTCCTTGTCAGATATTTCACAAACATTGGAGGAAAATAGGAATTTTCTTATATATTTCTTTTATTGCAGTAATGGAGATTGATTGCAATGATAAAGAGTCTTAGTAAATATAGAACAAAAAGATAGTCTCTACCCTAAAAGCTTCAGTAAACCATTTGACTGTTCTGAGTCATAATGACATTCAGTCACAATTTCATTTTCTAAAATCATTGTAATTCTGTTGATTATTTATTTTTCTCAGTAATGAATCTGTGTTTTACAGGAAGGATTTTTATTGACATTGATGATTAGAATCTTGAATCTAAATAAGCTTGTACAGCAAATTAATCTTATTTGAAAAATTAGGCTGACGAACACTACACTAACTTTTTTGGGGGGCGGCTTATATTTAGAATTTATTTTAAACAATATGATTCATGTTCCTAACCAGATCAGTTTTGCTTTGTGACCATTAAATACTTACCTTCATATTTCTAATCCATTAGCAGTGTGAGCTATCTCAAAAAGGCGTAATGATGCCAGCAATGATCTGTTCCAGGTTGTTTTAGTGAACATGATTTCAGGACCAATCTCAGCTGAAAATAAATGTGACCCAAGAATAGTTTTTGTGTGCATGCACCCTGTTTGAAGCATTATTGTGTAATATATGAGGCACTCGGTGATTGTGGAGACAGAGCTACCGGTTTTTGGAATGCTGTATTACCTTAATTAAACCACAGCCATGAAAGTAACTCTTTTGCAAGGTTTTGCATTGAGCCAGAGGCTCAGGTGCTATTATCCTTAAGTACAAAATATAAAGACACACTGTTTCTGATTTTTAATTATGCTAACATCCTTTAATCTAAAACATAGGTTTCTTTAGGCAATATAGAGCCAACCAACATTTCTAGCATGGCAAGTAAAATCAGGCATGTTTTTAACATGCCTACTTTCTCCTCAATAAAAACTTTAGACCAAGGAAAGTACAGCATAAGCTAAAGCGCCTTTAGAATTCCTTTAACTTATAAAAGAAATGGAGCAAGTTCCTGCCGGTTCACAAAATAAATCTTTCCATCCATCCATGATTTCTATCCATCCAATTTCTTGTATGTAAAGAGAAGAGGGATATGGACTTGATGCCTTCCTACAACAGAGAAGTTAAGCTTCTCACTGTAATCCACTCAGTCGTAACTGTCTTGCTAGTGAACCCTTCATAAAAGCTCTCGGACTTCAGATCTTGATACTAGGCCCGCCCTTCTCCCCCAAAAAAATTCTATTACAGAAATAAATGGAACTTATATTCTTCTAAATATTACCAGTATTGTACTTTACCTTTTAAAATAGCAATTTAATCAAACTTTCAAATTAAGAAATATATCTAACAATGCTACAGGAAATAGTGGCACTATTGACAGAAAATACAAATTGTTCTGTCACTGAGTGATTGTTGAATTCAGAACTTGGCCTATTAGCTCCCACTTAGGACTTATGAAAGCCAGCAGAGAAAGGAGGAAAGACTTCAGCCTTTCTAGCCAGTCTCTGTCTTGCTGTCACTTACTAAATTTAAATAGATTATAGCCACAGATAACTCATATTTTTAAAACAGCAGCATCAGTTATATAATTGTATTTCCTTCATTTAGGTGCATTAGATACATTCACATTCACATTACATGATAGTTTCTTAGTGTTAATCATCAGAAATTGTACTAGATATTAAATCAAGCATTTAACTTTTAAATGCTTTCCTCTAATATCTACATCCAGATTCAATGCTAGAACATAGATACTACCAAAACGGCCACCTGTTATTACAGAGGATATCACCATCCTTAACATTGTCCGTAACAATACTCAGACCTTATTCTTCTGAGTTTCCTTCCAGATGTAGCAAGCAATATCCTCTGATATTATCTTTTGAATTATGTTATGCAATCTGACCTTTCAGAGTGGGGCATATCTCCTTTCTTTTCTAATAATGTTGCAGAAATAGCATTTCCCCTAGAGACTGGCTACCATTAATTCAGTCAATCTGTACGTGGTGAGATGCCACCTGAACATACTTTAGATCTCCTACAAGCAGGACAAACTTGAATTAGACAAACACTAGACTAGTGAGAAGAAAGACTACTATGACAATCATGGGAATTAAAACCTAGCATATGAAGTTAAAGGAAAAAGAATACATTTTTAGTCCAGCAAACAAAATCTGAAAGCATATGTAGATGCCAATGATACACATACATACATATATATATGTAAAAATGTATTTATTTAAGTACGTAAGAGGGCTTATATAGTTTGGGGAGAGCAAATGAAGGAGAGAGACGGAGAAATGGGTACTAAAGCGTGTAGTCTGTGTGTTACACATTTTTAACCACTCAGAGCAACGCCATCTGGAACATCCACCGCCATTAGGTGGCGCGAAAGCAGCCCAGCTAGTGTCGAGTGATACTCTAATGAGCAGAACTAAGTGAAATGATTGCCGATAACAGCAGGAAACAGATGATTCTGCAGTATCTTCCGTGCCGCCAAGCTCACCTTGTGGCAACTGGGCCACTCTCACAAGGAGGACGCGCCACCGTCCTGTGCAGCAGCCCTGCACGGCGCGGGAACCTCCGGCCTGCTCCGGACCTCACGCCAACCTCTCGGCGTTCCTTAAGGCTCTAAAGGCCTTGAAGACTTTTCGCTGTGCTCCCCCTAGTGGAAGCGATCCAGAGAGAAAAGGCAGAAGGGGGAGGAAGCAAGGCAACATCTTGCCACGGCGCTCCAGGTGCAGCCCCTTTTCCCTGTAATATGAGGAAAGGAAATGATGATACCTCAGTGTTGTCTAGTTTTCCATCATATTCACATTGCACTCGAGAGAGAGAAAAGGAAGGTCCTGGCCATGTGTGATAACTAATGATCCTACAGTCTATTTTGCATAAGCAAACAAGCAAGAATATTTATCCTGGAGATTTGGTTAAGAGTGAAAAAATGTATTTGCCTAAACTCTGCTTATGGTCCCTGTTGGAATTTCTTTTTATTTTACGTTTCAACTCCTATAATATTGCTCTGTACTGATATTACACTCCCCAGGTGCTTGAAGGGAGCAACACTTTTTTGACAATCTGATATATGTTATTCAAACTTTGCTATTACTGCCAAAACGCACAATATTTTTTATGGTGCAAGACCTTTGCAGAAAACTAGAAGACCTGGTTGATATATATATATAAAAAACATGGATTTTATGGCTATCTTGATTTAATTGTAAAAAATAATGTCACACATCCCTCTCAGTCTTTTTTGACATTCAGACATTGCTTCCTCCCAAAATGAAAACCATCAGTGCCTCAAAATTGCCTCTTTGGCACCAGCAGTACTACACAGAAAAGGTAAATTGTGTGGGAATGTATTGCCTAATGATTCCAAGGGACAGAACTACTTAAAAACTGATATGGACACTTTCTGACTCAGCAAATTCTACCAGTTACTTCTGTGCCCTTTCACATTCCCCAGGGATTCTTTTTTTGGCACTGGCACTACATGGCACAGGAGAACCCATGTCAAATTATTAAAACTCTCCCACTGTCCAAAGCAGGCTGGCATCATGCAACCTGCCTGAGAATGGCCTACATTAACACCTGAACCAGGACCAAAAATACTTGGTGAAGTGTGAGTTAGCCCCAGCCAAAAGAGTGCCAGCAATTGTTAAAAGCAAGAATGAGTGAGTTACCGTGTCCAAGAATATTTCCTGCCCTCATACGCATGTAGTGTTGACCTTCGCCTGAAGGTCAGCTGAGTCACTCTCCAACAGGTATTAGTTATATTTTCTGTTTTCTATAATGGGAACTTAGACACCTGCCATATGTGTTGGACCAAAATGTGGTCATACTAGTCTGGACACAAATCCCACTGAGACTGTCACAATACAATTATATTTTGTCATATGGCAACAAAAGAAGCAGGGAAAGATTAAATATCTTTAATTCATATTTAAACATCCCAAGTTGCAAAGTAATTGTTTTACCCAGTTATTTGTAAATACAGAAGCCTCTAGCATTTCTAAAAAATTATCTATGAAATAAAAAGCCTTTTTAAGAAAATGTGATAACAAATACCCCTTTTCCATTAAGAATATAAAATAGTGAAGATAAAGTATATTCCTTACACTGTGTAGCAGCTACTTAGCATCAATTGTAAAAGAAAGAAAGTGTGACCCATTGGCAGCTTTAAAGATCAAAGATTATGTGAAAATTGTCCTTTTCATCATTTCTGTGCTTCTAAGGTATCAAATGGTAAAGAAAAACATGCACTGGAAAATCTATGCTTTAAGAAAGTGTGAAAATTAAGTATTAAAAAACAATTCTTGACACTGACGGCTCTTTGAAATGTGTTAAGCCACATTGGAAGTCTTAGCAGGAAGTCACATTATTTGTTGTCATGCAGTCTATTATCTTATTTGACTCAATGAATATTCATTAGAATTTACAGTTTTCTATTATTTAGCTCACTGCATTAAATATGTTTTTTTTTTTCACAAGTCCTAAGGGGAAACAATATCACCTGCTACTTTTGTTGGTTAAAACCATGAAAGGATTATGTGTAGTATTTTATTAGCTAAGACAAACTATTAAAAACTAAAGGCTGACTGTAAATAAAGTTCCTACAGTTGCTACAGCAACTGATTTGTTCCTTTCCAATGAGTTCCCAAAATATAATTGTAATTGTAAGACAAGACTGCAGACCAACATTATCATACCCTTATATGATGTTGTGTTATGGCAAGGTGAGATACTTGTTTATATTATAATGCCATGATTTCTACATCAAAATGTCATGAGGGAATTAAATTCCAAAAGTTGTCAACCCTACTTGGCTCACTGAAATTTGGCAAGCTTGTTGAACTGTGCAGCAAAAAGGTTGCTGTATTCTGGGAACAGCATTTCCAGCAGCTGATAAATGACAGACCAACCACATAATTAGGGCCTCTTCAGACTTTACTCAGTTTTATCATGATGCACAGCACTTGGGATGACTTCAGAGGTTTGCTATTCAGAGAATTTCCTAATGACCTATCATTCGTGTGCATCCTTTCCTGACTAGCTAAATATGAGTATGCCGAAGGGGGGAAAAAATGATAGGAACCGTGGCTCAAGGTGAAAGCTTTTGGCCTTAAGCTGTGGTAACAGTTTTATTTTGAAAGTCATCCATATAAAAGCAAAAAAGTGACATGTAGCCTGATTATGCCTGCACACTCAACAGTGACTGCAGGCAGAGTCCTTCAGATACATAAAGAATAATAAATGACCCTTCAGAGTGTTTGTCAAAATACTAAAAGGAGCCATATCTCAATTCGTGTATATTTCTTAATAATAATGCAAGGCTTTACATCAATACTCTGAAAATTTTACATATGACAACTATTAAAAATAGGGAGAATTCAGCTCCTGTGAGATGGTCACATGTTTGTCTAAAGTCATGGCACCATATTCTCACCAAAATTTCTCATTAAAAAATGAAAGAAACATGGTTAATTTATGAGCGCTCATCTACCCAGTACCCATCACTATTGCTAAGATCTACAAGGTGAAGAGAGATGGGTGCAGCAACACCCAGGGAGAAAACAAATTTTGATTCCTTTACGCAGCAGAGAGAGAAGGCAGTACCTCTGGCTACCCAGTGTGACAAGCTCCAAGGATATAGGGGCTGTGGAGCCTGTGCAGCTTAGGCACGTAATGGAGCCGTTTTGGGTCTGCACTGGAGCAGCCTCAAACCAGGTGACACAAAAAGGTGTAGCTGCACTCCCACCCCTCCTGCTGCAGGCCTCTCTAAATGCCTCCCTATTGGGAGGGATTCAGTTTACAGCCTGCATCCAGGCCAGTGAAGCACGGGCTTAGCCCAGGGGCCTGCAGCAAAGCAGATCTGCTGCGTACCGTGCTGCCACAGCTGGACCAGCAGTTCTGTGCAGCTGCATGATCAGCAGCTCTGCATGGGGGCACTGGAGGCCAAAGCTGAGCATTACTGGTCAAACCTGGTGTGAGGGGGCACCCCAAGCTTGGTCAGTGATAACTGGCCCATGCACTTATTATTAACTGCTCTTATTCCTGCCCACTTGCCCAGGGTCCTGCTTTTGGCAAAGCTAGCCTTTTGCGTCTAGGTGGATACTTATTCCTTCAGCACACTGAGGAGTCTTTTCCACCATACTCCTCACTGTTCCATGTCCATGGTGTCATGATGTCCTACATCCAAATGGTTTCTGTGCCCTGTAAAACCAGATGCCAGGCTCTGCAAAGACACTGAATGTGCCTGCAGGGATCAGCCTGGATCTGCCAGTACACTTTGTAAACCAGAGCAGAAAAATCCTGCAGACCTCTGAGTGCCTTCATCAGGAGACACTTCAGATGGTTCTATACAACAGATAACACATATTATGTGGAATTGAATTTTGTTGAAGCTCAGGGGCTGGGTCTGCACAGCACAGGTTCAGGTCTGTAACATGTATCAGCTCAGATGTATGAAAACAAAAAAATATTTTATGCTTCTGACTAGAGCAAGTGTTATGATTAGCCCTACGGCACATACTTTAAGCAGGCTACTCCCACTGCTCTGTGTACCGCTCCAATGAAATCAGCAGAAGTGCTTTTAACATTAATGGCAGTTACACAAATGTTTGGTATAGCAGACACCCAAGCAGGAAAAAGCACAGTAGTTTAATGTCACAGTCAAATGAACATGCTTGACACCTATAGCAAAAGAAACTGTGATTAATGGTGTTCTTATTTCCTTTCAGCAACTGTGGTAAGCAAGCAGATCGGGTGCCTTCATCTAGCTACCTTTTTTTTCCAATAGAGGCAAATTTCTCTCTTCTCACTTAGAAAAGCTGTAATTGTACCTGACACAGCCTTCACACTGAATACATTATTTGGCTTAGAAATTTAATTAAATTTTGATTACTCTAATTTAACCCGTATCAGTATCTATTTTGTAATTGTATGAAAGACTAAACAGAACACTAATCAATTTTTAATGGAGTAATGTATTTAGTTTTTGCTGTATGTTACAATATGCATAAAAATCAACTGCTCAAATCATAGAATTGCTCTGATACACCAGATATACCAGCCTTCACTGGAAACAGAATCCTGTCATACACAGGGGCAGGAAATGGACATTGCAGGGAGAGCTGAAGGGATGACCCAACCCTGTGACTACAAAAGCAAGCCTAAATTAGTCAGGACTTTGCTTAGAGATACAGAGCAAACAGGAAAGATAAAATGTCATACCAACTCTTCTGCTCTGTCATTTCTCCACAGTTTGCAGTGCCTGCTTCTTCTGGTAGGTTTCCACTAGCACTGTGCAATACTTGGTGTTTTCAAGTGAAAGGATTGCTGTTCCATCTGGCTTCTGTTGAATGACTTGTGGTAGGGAAATCCTTCATGCCCTCACCTCACTCTCCTTTTTTAAATACTTGTGTACGAAGAAAGATGGTTGGGAGGCAGACATATTCCTGACCTTAATGTTCAAAGAGTGCTTTGAATAAGAGAGGAATCAGTGCTAAATACAGTTATTAGAATGTGCCTATTATTGATGCAATAAAATTATTGTAATAACAACACCTAATCCCTTCTACACACACATTCCTGTTCAGCAATTCTTTTTTCTCTTACATCTAATCATCAATAATTCAGTATTAATCTAGTGATTCTAGGCTGCAGAAAGAAGAAAAAAAGCTTAATCAGTCCTGAACTAAACTGACAAACTGGCTGCAATAAATCGTCAAACACAGGAAGCCAAGTATCTCATCACTATAGGTAAATGCACAAGTACCTGAAAACCAGAAGCAAAATAAGTTAAGTAGGAGCAAAAGGAGAATGGAAAAGACTATCATTCAACAGAAAGCAAAGGGCTTGACTAAGCTCAGGATATAAGGCTGTAAACACTTCTTAAAAAAAACCATCATTCTGAGCCTGAGCTTCACCCTCTCAGGCTAAAGGCACACAGTATCTTTTCTTTTTTAGCAGATTGATATATTGTACCATCATGGTGAAATAAACATGTACTTTAATTAAACAACAATCCCAGTTTACAATGTTGATCTTTTAAAAAACTCTTGTGATGGTGACCTGCAATTTTATTGCTGCACATTCCCCTTTCCAGGTCATCTTCGACAACGAAAAAGTCTCCTAATAGCAGCCTCTACTGGCTAGCACAGCAGAGTCCCTCACTTCTGTCTCAGCTTTCTTCGCAGTATCCATGGCCTCCTGCGATTCTTCACTAAATGTTTCCAAGGGATTTAACTAAGTCCTTTCTCTTTCCCCATGCATGCCCTGCTACATGTCTTCTTACCTTATTTTCTCTGTTAAAAGTGGGGGAAGACCAGAGTCCAGAGTTCCACACTGGACAATGGAGAAAATAAAACATTTCCATCTAATTCTTGACACACTGCACCCTTTCAGCTTCATCTGTTCCACAAGAAGTAATTCCACTAAGATATAGTCTTACCTGCTACCTGTTTTGTATCTTTGCTATCTAAGTGCTGTAGCTTTGTGTATTGTTCCTTTTCAACACAGATGACGCGGCTACCCAAGGGCACTCTGTTGATGGGATCACTGCTTGAAAAGCCTTTGATCAGGATTTCAGACACCAAAGACAAAGAAAGAACTTCTAAGATGAATCTTGTCTCTTCAGACTTCCAGTCAGCCCCTATCTCTGCCAAATGTCACACAACACCAAACTTCAGTACTAACAACAGCAAAAAAAAAAAACCCTAGGGAAGGACTCAAGACCATTTGAGATTACTTTGGTCCTGACAGAGCCTTGGCATTTCATCCTTTGATAAGCAGTAGAAACTGGAGTACCAGCAGAGACAGCGCTCCCAGCAGCTACCCCCACCGCTGTTTCCTTAAGGAGACATTCCATTAAATGTGCATGAAAAATGCATGACCATTCACACAAAGGAGCTGGAAGGGCACATCCACTGGCATCTGTAAAAAATGGTTCATACTGCCATCTGCCCCTCTTCAAGAGAACTGATTTGAAAATAAACAGAGCTATCTTCTGACACCAGTCACAAAATACTCTGTCTCTGCCATGAGGACAAGCAGAGGGACACAATTACTATTATGTCCAAATAAGCATCAAAAGAGCTTTAATATAATAACTGAAATATATATATATATATTACATGTGGATATAGTATTATTCATCTGTCAGAAGGTTCCTTTCTATATAAATACCTAAAAAGCTTACCAGGCTAAGGTTTAAATAACAAATTTACTACCATTCTTGGCTTACACAAAGGATCCTTCTTCTATCTGTGTCCCAGCAAAGTTCAAGAAATGCAGATATGCAGAACTAGTTACCACTCAAATACCTAAATAAACTCAAGGACCAAGACACTTTCACATATTCTCTGCAACATAGGGAAGGGATGAATTGTTACAAATGCTTAAAGCTAAGGTAAATTATTATAACCAAATGAGTTGTTGGAAAGTATGACATAACTACCCGGAGTATCCAAGAGCAATGATGTCATACCAAATTCAGTGTGTGCTGCTTAAAGGCTTATCCATTGAAACTTGCTTATAACTGAATGTACCACATCAAATCCTGGTGTAAATGCTGGCAGGGCCCCAAAAGAATTAATGAGCCCATACTTTATATTCTGCTTATACAATCTGCTCACAGACACGAGAATAATCAATTTTCCTTAAAAATAAATTTATAATCACCAATATATATTGGAAGAAAAGCTATTTTAAATGGATTTCTACCTCATTAAGCTCTTCCTAATGAGTCTAGGGATACAGCTTTAGAGTAAATGAACAGAAGGTATTTTATTTAAACTCAACTAATTTTATTTAAAAACAGCTCATACTTAACAATACCCTATAGCTAGCTAAAATGATTACTTCATTCTCTCAGTTTACATACTAACCACCTACTGTGATTTCCTCTTCTTTCGAGAAGGTTTGCTTTAGAGAGAGCAACTTCACAAAACACCCAGGCAAAAGGGAATGATATTTTAAAACAATACTGGACAGGAGCTGGATCTACACATTACTACACTGTAGCAATGGCTAGTAGTGAATCCATATTATTTCCTCCTCTTCCACAAAAAAACATGTATTTTGTTCTATGACTGAGGACAGGTAATACAATTTGGCTTCTTACTGGTGCTGTAAAGTTTTCATCTCTTCTTTTTAACATGGCTTTAAAAATAAAAGCTTCCATCTTCAAATTAATTCAGCAAGGCTGAATTCTGCATCAATCCATCCCTACTTTGCTGAAGCCAATGTTATTTAAAATCTGTATCTGTCAAAACTCCACAGACAGGAAGAAGGCACAAGTCTCCTAATTTAGGAACTGTTCAATGAATATCAGCATATGTAGCCAGAGACATGAAAGATGATAGAAGGAGCACTACAGTGTTTTAACTTCTCTTATTAGCTATGAAAGTTCATTTCAGAACTATGTCCAATTTTTTTTTCTTGTCAGATCTTAATTGCGGTCTTGGCTATACCGATCTCTTATGTCTTTACTGCTTTCTTTGTTGTTCTCTCCCTGCTCTGAAGAGTAATATTGTTATAAAGAAATGCTTCAGTGTGAGCAGTTCATCTTAGGCAGATCAAAACCAAGCATTAGATATACATACTGTTTTTTAAAAAAGTAACAACTAGTATTGAGTTCAATAACTGTGTGTCTTCTGTTTTCATGCAGAAGCTGAACGGCATATTATACTTAGGCCAAGCATGTAACATTTTTTCCCCCAGCAATGATAAATAAGCAATATTTTATTTCTCATGAAGACACAATGTCCTGATAGCAGTAGGGCACCGTTAATTTGTTCATTTACTCCAAGGTGCATCCCTTGTATCCTTGCCTGCCTGCCCCTCCTTAGAAGATATCACTTGTGGCAAGGACCCTCCTGCTTTCTTCATCCCTTATGCATCGTACGCGCTGCTTTTAGGTATTTGCAAAGGAAACCCCTCAATGTCTGCAAATCCCACCTTTTCAAATTTTCCTCTGAAGTTAAATAGCCGGTTTGTTGTGATCGTGTTGTTCATGCGGACTTGTAATCCAGGAGTCTTCTCTCAGTGTCCCTCCATCTTAGTCACCCTGTAATCGGGAAGCTCTTCGGGCTGGACACTTGCTGTGCTATAGGGCCAGAGTAGATAATATATATATATAATATATGTATAATATGTATATGTGTGTGCGTGTGTGTATATATAAATTTTATATATATATATATATATAAGGGCGAGGGGCAGGGAACGGTTTCGATTCGTTTCCCGCCTCAGGGCCGGCGGGCAGGCGCCTCCTCCCGGCCCTGCGCAGAAGGGCCGCCGCGCTCCCGCCGACCCGGAACGGCTCGGGCGCCCATGGCGGCGGCGCGGCCTGTGCTGGCGCGGGCCTTGCTGCAGCAGTGCGTGTCCGCCCGGCTCCAGGTGACGCCGCCCGGGCCGCGCTCCGA
Source organism: Crypturellus tataupa (assembly GCA_034781795.1). NCBI lineage: Eukaryota > Metazoa > Chordata > Aves > Tinamiformes > Tinamidae > Crypturellus > Crypturellus tataupa. The sequence continues at coordinate 6,727,373 of JAWLRI010000215.1, forward strand.
CGCCGAGTGCGTGGAGGTAACGTGCGGGGCTGGCGGGGCCCGTCTCTGCGCTCTCCCCTGCGCCGCTTTCGGCCCGAGCTCTTCCCAGTGGCCCATTCGGCTGCAACCCAGGCCACTGGGAAGAGCTCGGGCCGAAAGCGGCACCGAGGGCAGCGCAGTCGTGTCCCCAGGACAGCAGCTCAGGGCATCCCCCAGTTATTTTAATTTTATTTATTTATTTTCTCTTCAGGCTACCTATGACCTGGAAGTTGGGCTTTGGTATGTAGACCATCACAGAGCTTAGGGGAGATATAAACTTCTCTCCTCCCCCAGCCATATGGTGGAGGAGGTAGAGAGGCCTCCAGACTTTTAGAGCTGCGTGTACTGCCTGGGGCTATTTACCAAAGCGCGAAGGCTGCCTTTGAGACTCGCTATGCTGCCATGGTTAATGCTGCTTATGAGTTACCTACTGCAGAATAACTCATCTATGTAGGGCTGAAACGTTTAGCCCTTGTGCATTTTGTTTGTGTCTTCTGTTGCTCTGTTTTTGTAACAGTCAGAAGACAGCAGATGGGGTTACATCTAGTAATTCCCAAAACCATTAAAAGGTAAAAATTCTAATATGCTTCTGAGATTGTTTGACAAATATGAAGTTTTTATAAAATAAAGTATACTTGCCCATGTCTTTCCGTTTTCATTGTTTGACTTTCTCATGGCTCTTAAAATGTCTCCACTTTACTCACAAGAGGCAGGTGGCGGCACCAGATCTAGTTTCTGCACTGTGGTCTGGGAAAACAGATATTTTTTTTCTACAGAAAATGTGTGCCATAGCACTGATGCTATGTTAGGTTCAGGGACATCTATGTATTGCATTAAGGTAATGGGCTCTCAGTGTAAGGACCATAGTGAAAGCTGCTTAGCACTGCACTTTTTTTTTTTTTTTTTTGGCAGTATCCTATTTGTACCTCATAATCTTAGGTGTACCTCTAGTAGGTAAAAGCAGATAAGTCATTGTACCTGCTGTCCTTTACACTACTAGAGAAGAGGCCTATGGTTTTGCTTATACATATTACAGCTAAATATATTACAAGGAGGCTGTGGTGTTAAAATTTTATTTAAAGTTTTAAATCTCTTAACCAAAATCATTGGAAAAATAATAGTGGTAAAGGAATCTGTAGGCTATTTGGCTGAAATAAGCAGCAGGTATTTCCCAGATCCAAAACTTAATATTTTGTCTTATAAATCTTTTCAGGATAGCTTGACTTTCTAAAATAAGTCTAACATAACAAGAGCTAGTCACTCTGCAGCAAAAAAAGCTCTGAAAAGTTCATGGTCTCTTTGGCATGACTACTTTAGAGATAACTGAAGTGAATCTTTGCTTCTGATGTTTCCTGCCGGAATAATGCTCTTCTTTCTACATGCTCTGTGTTTCTACAAGGAAATACAAACCTCATAAACCACTGTTTACCAAAGCTAGTGTGTGCCTGGTATTTCAGAACAACCTAAAAGTAGGTCCTCACCTTGTGGATTGCTAATGTACTATATATAGCACATAATGTAGGTGGCCTGGAATAGCTTCTGGGCTTGAAAGGATTTATGTAGGTACTTTGGGAACTTTAGTGTGGATATTCTTTATCTGGAAAAGAAGTTAGGAGTATATATTTTATGGATACATGACTAACATGGTGATATATTTTTTTCTGCTGTAGAGGATTGCAACCATGTTTTGTTTATGAAGAAACATCAATTAGAGGGCATCCATCAAATATTTGTATATAGAGTAATTTGTTTTATGGGATGTGGGAATTCTCCTTTTATATATTAGGGCCAAAATAAGAGATTTGGTATATTTCACAGCTTTAGAATAAAAAATGCTAAAATATTCAGCTAAAAATATAAGCAGACTAAATAGACTGAAAACACTGTCCCTTATCTTATTTCCCCAGGTGGTTCTGCTTAAGATAGGAAAAAGAGATGTCAAGTACCAGGTTCAGGCTTATTCTTGGACCTATAGTAGATTGCCATCTCTTTTGCTGCAACTGAATATATGACATATGAATAAATCTTCTCAAAGAGGTAGTGAATTTGAACTTGAAACAGAAATGCCAACGGAATTTATACAAGTTAGTTTTACAAACTGGCTCTGTAAGCTGTGGTCCAAAGTGTCTTAGTTTTCCTTATCAAATGCGTTACCTTTCTTTCTGAGAGGAGGAAAAAAATGTTCATTTTGCAGAATATACTTGTTTTGCTAATAAACCCTGAAAAAAAAATAGGGAAATGCATTTAGGGGAATAGTTGTTTCTTTTTCCTGTTAAAGAACTAAGAAGGAGTATTTGGAAGCAGCCTTGTTAAGGCAGACTGGACTTTTGGGAGGCTGGGTTTTGCATGGTTGATATTGCAGGTTGCCTGATACGACAGACATTTGTTTATGGTGCAAAATAATGTGCTTTGCTGGTTTATTTATGAAAGCATCTTACTGATAACAGAATGATTTCTAAGACCAGCTACACACCTGTCATTAAGCTCCTTACAGTGGTTGTCCTTAAATCATTTTGTTTAGTTTAAAAACCTTGTTTTGTGTTATCTTGTAAATTTTGACAAATGGCTATTTGTGTGTGTGTGTGTGTGTGTGTGTGTGTGTGTGTGTGTGAAGGATCCAAAGATCCTGGGACTGAAAAACAATACATATTTTTACTTAGTCTTTACCTGTCCATCTTAAAAACTTGTAGGTGACACTTGGTTTACTCTGTTTTGCTTAACTGAGCTCCTGCCAGAGGTTTTTCAGTATTTTTGAAACTGATCTAGACATAAGTCTTAAGTTAGAATGAGCATCTGTGTGCTATAGGGTAGTCACTTCCAATGTCAGATACATGTGTTATAAACATATTTGGCCTATTTTTCTTAAATTATAAATAGTTACATCTATTCACTTATCTGTTTTACTAATATCCTAGTGCTGGCCTGTTTCTGGCACTAGTCCAACATCTAGCCCAGCTTATATCTTTCTATTATTTGAACAGATAATTTGAAACATCATTTGAGGTTCAGACCATCTAATTTCTTTAACTGTTTATGCAATATGGGAATGCAATATTGTGCAGAGGTCAAATGAGCCTCTTTTAAAAAAAAGAGCCCTTTACAGCTTTCAAAAGAATCTTAGCATGTGATGTTTTTCAACATGTCTCATTCTGAATTCTCAGAAGAGCAATCTTACTTCAGAAGTTAGTCACTAGAAAAAAACAGTTGAGAAGGCACATTTTTTTTCAGTCAATATCTTGATCATTGTGCTGAATCTGTGCAGTAACAGCGGTAGAGCTCGTATGCCTCATGCATATAGCTAAGCTCTCTATCTGAGAAACTTTTCCTTTTAACAAATGGCAGAGAGACAGGGGCAAAAACATGAAAAAGGTATCTTTAAGAAACCATTCATATTTCTCTATCCTTTTGCCTTGACAACATCATCCTTCCTACCACAATATAGCTAGCATTCCTGAAATTGTATTTTAAAGTTACTGTAAGCTGACACTTTTTTTCCTCATGAAAAAATATAAGCATACTTCCTCCTGACAAAGCACTTGTTTTTTTGTGTGTATTGTGTGCCTATAGGCACACAAGTATCTTTGCTGTTTGTTTGGATCATAATCTTAATTTCTACCAAGTCTTTTTCTTGACAACTGAAGAAGTCAAACCCTCAAATATACTTGTGGATAACATAGCCACTGTTGGCTAGAGATTCTATTGATTTCTCTTAACTTATCAGTGGTTACATCTGTACTCTTTGTGAACTAAACAAACGTAGGAGAGCTACAAAAGAATTATGCTATGCATTCTCCTCTATACTGGCCTGATTTCTTACTCAGATAGTTCTTAAAAATAGTCTCTGAATGAAGGCATAACTCTGAGTCTGTAAAAGTCAGGGGAAAGTTCATACTTTAAATGTTAATATTCTTAATACATTATTCTTAATGCATAATATTTTGAAGACCTTAAAGGTGTTATTGATTACCATGTTTAAATCTGTAATTAACAGGCTGTTTTTTCAAATGGTCCTTTACTTTAACATGAAAATATCATTAATTTTACTGACAAGTCTTATGCTATTTTTCATATTTTGTAATTGGAATAAAATTTATGATTCACATTTAAATATTTTACCTATATATTTGATAAGAAAAAAAAAGCTCAGATTATTTGATGTTGTAGATTGAAGTAATCTAATTCATCTTGTTTCTTTTAATTTTGTTATACAAAGCATTGTAATTTTATGTTAATACAATGCATTGTAAATTCTAACTAAATTTGCCTTCCCATGGAGGTAATGAATTAGTTTAATTTTATGTAGAAGCACTGTGCAAGTACTCAGTATATACCTTAATAGTCTGCACTGTAGGACCTTTAGATATGTCTGAAGCTATGGTAAAACTGAAGTATGCTACAAGTACTCTGAGGCATTTTATTCTCCTGTTATTTTGTGTTTTTTGATGACAATTCTGATGCTGAGTGGTGGACATGGGGAAATGTTAATATACATCTGTGAAATCTTTTGTAGATCCAGAGAGGGCTTGTTGTCTACATATGCTTCTTCAAAGGTGCTGATGAAGATCTTGTTCCAAAAATTGGTATGATATAATCTTCCTTACAAATTCTTGTATTGTTTGAAGGAAAATTAAGAAAAGTGGTTAAAGAGAAGGCAGCAACCACTTGGATTAAGAGAAGTCAAAAACCTTCATATAGCATTATTCCAAATAAAACAGCTCTCTGAAGGGGTTTGTCTTTTATTGCAGTTTTCTCTGTCCATTTGCTAACAATTGATCTGCTACAAGGTCAATTAACACTGAATGTTTGTGGTGGCTTTCCAGGAAATGCAAAAAATGTTGCACCGATTATTTGGCATACTATATATATCAGGCAATAGCTTCAGTCCAAGACTGAGCTCGACTTAAGGAAACCTATTTTCAATAGTTTATGGCTTGTTTTAAGGAATACTTTAATTCTGATCTTGCTGTATGTGTAGTATTTTGAAAACTAGAGTCAGCAGGGAGTTGGGTGGATAATTAGTGTCCTTCTCATCTTGTTTTAGACATCCTATCTATACTGTTAGTCATTCACATCAAAAGTAATCAGGAGCATCTGCTGTTATTCTCCCTAGCACTAATTTTAATATTTACATCAAAATGGAGATGTTGTGAATAAGGCCAAATGGTCATGATTTTTTCTTAGCCCTCATCTGGAGAGGTTTTGTTTTTGTTTTTAATTTTTATTTCATTTCTTTCCTCTCTTTCCATCTGTCAGCAGTGCTGGATCATATGGAGAAACTCAGTAATCCTATGTATTCAGCACAAAGTACCCTTGTTTTTTAGGGGCAGTTCGTTGATCGCAGTTTCACTAAATCTGTTTTACAACTGCTTGCTAGGACAGGCAGAAAGACCTAGCAATGCGTAAGCACAGGCGCTACTGCAGGTGCTGAGGGCAGCTCCCAGTGGGTTCCCTCTCGGTCTTGGAGGGCCCTGTTGTTGCGTTGTTAAACTACCTTGAAATCCTGGGATGTATTTAAAACAAACTGCAAAAGTTGATGTGCTTGCAGGAGATAAATGAGAATATTACTTGAGAGTAATAACCTTTCTTCTGCAAGACAGCTGGAACAGGGCAGAAATGAAAGCTCTGTCTCCTATTAGGAGATTGATCCACGACCATTATTAACTGTCTTAAGGGATGTTTTTCCTAAATATATTTTGAACATTGATTTTTTTTTTTTTTTTTTTTTTTGTTGCTTCTGGATTGTAACTTTTTGCTTCAAACAATATTCTTATGTTCGACTTAAGTGGCTTTGGAGAGATCTGAGATCTCTGAACTTTATCTTTCCCTCTTCTCTCAGCAGCTGAGACTTGCATGTTGCTAAGTGTAATTCTGCAGGGTACTCCAGTTCAGACTGAGCTGCTGAACCTGCGTCACTCTCCATACTGTCAGCTTTGCTTCAGCAGAATAATTTGAGAGCTTGACGTTGCTACAGTTATAAATAGAATTAAAAGAAGTCTAAGGTAGAAACTTTGCCAAAGTGTATTAAAGATTTCCCTACCTTCTACCTTGTATAATGAGTCAAATGCTTGCACAAGCAGGTTTGGACCACAAGCTGTCAGTGCTTGGCTCTTTAAGTTTCTTCGGGGAGCTTCTGCTAGAATCAAGTTGAAAATTTTAGCTGGCCAACCACTTCACCCCGAAACAACTGTTTAGACGTATTAATATATTCTTTCACATTCTTCACAATATTCAGAAACCTTAGTCTGTTTTCTCTCATTAAAATCTGCCTCTTTACAAATATTTGAGTTTGCTCAGTAATTTGAGTTCAGAAAGAACTAACAAAATACTTTAAATATTGTATTAAATGGCTTGTCACACAATTCTCAAATCTTGCTTTATAGTGTCATGTTGATTTTTTTGTTACACTAATTCTTGTTTTATTTTTTATTTGCAGTCAATACGCTGCTGAATGTTCAGTTAAGTGAAAATGAAAGTGGCAAGTACGTTTCTGTTCTTGATTTGCCAGGCAGTGTGCTAATCATACCTCAAGCTACACTAGGTGGTAAACCGAAAGGGAAAAGGATGCAGTACCATACCAACATTGAAAAAGAAAAAGGGTTTGAACTTTATTCTCAGTTTGTGACTCTGTGTGAGAAAGAAATGGCTGCCAATGCCAAATGTATGGAAGCAGGTGTTTTGGTTAAGCATGGCACATATGGAAACAGGCAGGTGTTAAACCTGGATACAAATGGACCTTTCACTCATCTGATCGAATTTTGAAAAAAAAAAATGTTATATTTGATACAATGTTGGCTTGCAATTGTATTGCTTTTTATTTCTGAACATTCATGTACTTAAGTGGGTTGGGTGGTACAGTATAAGAATGACTGTTTCCCCCATATGTACTGGTGTCACCAATTTCAATAAATACAGAGATCTTTGAGACTGCTTTGTGGTAATGAGTGCTTTACATCCATCTTAATGTGAAATATTATCAAAATAAGATTAATCTAACGAAAACATTTAACACAAGATTTTTAAAAGGTCTTATATTGCCCGTGTATTTTAAAATAATGGTATTGCATGTAAAGTACAATTAGGAAAGTGAAGTTCATAGATAAAATGCTATATGTATGATTCTATGTTCCCTGAATTCCTTTTTTTTATTATTTTTTTTTCTCCTTCTATTTTCATCTCTAAATTAGAAGTATTTTCTACTTCATAAAAATACTGGAAGTAAAAATTCATTGAGTTTTTAACCTCTCAGTAAGTGCTACTTAATACAGGCTGTCTTCCTGCATTAGGAGTTTGCAGGGGTGGCTGCTTTTAGGTAGTACTGGGATTGAACACAGCGTATACCTCCATTCCTGGGCCTTGAGGAGGAAATGGTGAGGCATGTGAGAGACTGAAGTTACTGAATGGTTTTCTTGAATTTGCACTCTTGTCTCCCCTCCTGTGTACTGCTTGTTCTGAATTAGTCCATGTTCTGTTTTCCTTGTCTTGTTGAATATTCATTTGTTTCATAACATAGCTTCAGGAAAAGTACTAAAATACAGAAACAAAAATAAAAATAGTATGATATAAGCTGTCTTACCACTTTTCTCTCTGCCTGAATTCCTTCCCTCCACCTTCCAATAGAGTCTGTAAAGCAGAGACTAGTGTATATCCCTTATATGTGATGACAAGAGCAAAGCAGAGACAATTTCACATAAGTTTCTTCCTCTGGTAGAAGGTGCTGCTGGATAACAAAATAGCTCATGTGTCCTACAGATTACAGTAAGTCTTAAGTTTCTATGTAAAGCAATGATCTGTTTTATGTTTCCTTATATAAGCTTAAATTGTGAATCAGTATTTACAAATATTTTGCCACTATTTTTAATCAACTTAGATGTGTAATCTGCAGACTCAAAGTCCATAATGAGTCGCACTTTGAACAGATAAAAAGTTCTTAATTTTGCTGCAAAAGAACATTAGATTTTTTTGTATTACCATAATGTGCAGTTAGTAATTATAAAATACTTAATTTCTGGTAATTAGTGTTCTTATAGCTGAACAAAAGCTATTCACATAAATGGTCTGGAAATAGTATTTCAGGTCCCAAATTACATATTTATTCATTAATAATTAACAGCTTTGACATGCAATATGAATCATGTGCCAAACTCTTAATAGAGACATGTAAATAAGATTGTCCTAATGTTAATAACTGCTACAAATTCATCCTAATTTTTTTTTTCACTTGGGAGGCAAGTGAAGAACATTTCCATGTTGTGGAAATATCCTGAGTAATACGACTTCTCACTGACCATACAGGAGTTGCAGATAGTAGATCTGAAGCACGAATCCTCTGAGGCCTAACAGAAAGTCTGTAGTACCTTTTTTTCTTTTTTTTTTTTTTCTCTCCTCTCCCTTGGTTCCCAAAAAATCTTTAGAAACCTGGCAATTCTCTCTTTCAAAGGTTCTACAGATTTAGAAAGACGAGGTTGAAGTTAGTGTAAAACAGACTTTAAACTGAATTTTACCTTGATGTCACTTACCAAAAATAAGAGGTTCTTGTGTATAAGATGTATCTTGTCCTAAGAACTACTGAAATATGACTCTTTTAATTCTATAAATACAGGATGACATATTGGGATATTTACTTATCTATCAGCATTAGATACATTTATTTATCTATTTTGAGATATGGATTTTTGCAGGCTTTTGCTACAGTGAAAATTGACTGCTCATTGAGTGATATGTCCCTTGTTCTGCATTATTTACATTTATTATTGATTTGTGATCCATTTACTGAAAGAAGCCATCATAACATGGTGGATCGTACTGATGAAAAATTGATTAAAAAATTTTTCAAAGCCAAATGCTCATATCTTTCTGACATGAATATGTGCTTTAAGCAGTGACATGACACTGCTTTAGAAAGTTTTTATTTTGTAACTAAACTAAAGCTCAAATAATTCTACAAATGTTCTACATTTGGATATTATCTTTTGGATGACATATAGTATTCTGACTTTCTTGAAATAAAGTAAAAAATCAAGAGCCTTTATGCCAGTCTAGTCTGGTGAGATTGCAGAGGAGGGCTCAACTATCACACAGTAATTCTTAGTCCAGGTCTTCTCTAATTCTTTTGCAGCGTGTACACACCCAGTGAGCATGCATGGACTATGGACTCTGCTCATAAAACTAACGAGTTTGAGTGCAATTGCTTATAGTCTGGTCTGCAGTACTCCCGCTTCTCTTGCGTCCTTCATGGCCATTTATACCTCAGTTACATATAGTACGCACCATGCAAATATTAATCTGAAATTGCAGGGTAATAAACATCCCTTCTTATACATTCTGTCTCTGCAAATCTATTGCAGAGTGAGTTTATTTTCACCAAAGTACAATTTAAAAAAACCTTTGTGTACAATCTTTTGCTGTCTATGGCAAAGCTCTCAAAATACATAGCATTTTATCTGAATGTGTTAAGCAGGTGTAAGCCAATTTCTTTTGTTGCATAATTGCTTTGCTCTTTTAAATGGAATGGATATGTTGATGTCCATCCAAGTTTGACTTAGTTTTTGTGATCTTCAAATGTGGCGCACATGCATTGCATTATCATATTTTTTTGCAACTTGTACCATGGTTCAATGACAGTGTGTAGCCCTGTAGTCCAGTAATATAGTATTGCTATTGCTAGTAACAGGCCACAGGTTTGTTCTGAGTTTGCAAGGCTCACAACTGAGGCTCATCAGACTTGACTTGTCTGAACTTTCCTTGGCCTTCCTGTGTCCTTGGTTTTACCTGTGTTAGTGGGAACATTTTTTTAGGACAGAGATCTATGGCTAATATGTTTCTGTTTTGCTTTGTGTGGTATAACCACAGTTTTTATGTAGTAAAATGTATTACGTAAAATGAGATACTAATCCTTTATTAATAGAACTATATATTTAATATTATAGTATAGAAAAATAACAGGTCTGTTTCTTGCCTTGAAAAGAAAAGGCACAAGATATGGTGTAGAGGAGGTCTAGCATGGGGTATGAGGCTCAAGCTGGCATTGGAGACCCCAAGTTATAGACAAATAACCAGGGGTCAAGTAAAGAAATGCAGACCTGGTGCTATATAAAAACAAGTATTTTTCTTTTTGCTGGTGACAAGATTTTGTACATAATCACTGCAGATTGTTGTTTACTGATCTTGAGATGACACCTACTTGATAGTCTGTTGGATATTTGCATTTGCCTGTTTCTGCGTGTGTTTGACAGGGTATTTCAGTGTAACTGTGATGCGTGGTCTTGCTTAGCACAGACGCTACATAAGAGCTCCCTTTTTTACTCTAACTCTGTGCAACCAGTTCAGTCACTTCCTGAGAAGTGAGTTCCATCCAGTCTGAGGAAATTACTTGGTTTTAAGAGTAGTGCATGACCAGATGAACCTCAACTATCATATAAAAATAGCTTCTTTAGAAACAGGGGTTCAAATCTCTTAATTTTCCATATATTTCTGGGTTTAGTCTCTAACATTCTGCATTCTCTGTATGGGCTTCTGTGAATACGTTGTGTATCTGTTCTGAAGCTGGAGTGGAACATTACCAAGTGCTAGAGCAGTCTTGGGAAAGCCACCGCTTGGTTGCATGAGGTCTGTCACCAACCCCCTATGTGACTGACTTGATTTCTCCATTTCTCTGTTAACATCTAATGTAGGTATCCTTAGCATATCTCTTAGGCATATTCAGGAAAACAAAGACTCGCTGTGTTAGTGCGTTGCCTAGCACAGTAAGACCTGTTTCCAGATCCAAAAGCTGCTTTGTCTTAGCAAAAGCAATGGGATTACAGTAAAAGCAGCAAACTGAGCTGCTGCTCTCAAGCTCTGTCTTTGGTAAAGATTGCTCAGAGATCCTTATCAATTTAGAGAATTGGAAGGGAAAAACAAAACAAAAAGCAATATCCAGCAGTTAGAATAGTCTAAGTAGTATGAAAGTATTGCAAATTTTCTATTTTAACCAGCACTCCTCACTAGTCCAATTATTGCCTGTATGTGGCTTCAGGCAAAGCAATTTTTCTGCTCCACTTCTTCCAACTATAAGATGAAACTAGAATGAAAAGTGAGAAGAGGGGTTTTAAAATCACAGGGGTTTTTTGTTTGTTTGTTTTTTTAACTAAAGGCAGAAAGACACCTTTTTTTTCTTTCTGCTTTGGAATGCAGGGGCTGGAGCTGCATGAGTTTGACTTTTACTTTCTCCTGCCTTAGCTTCTATCTCACAAATGTGTCTTGAGCTTAATGTGAGAAAACTCTTGAGTACCTCACATGAACAGTGTTACATCACTACAAATAACACTATTTCTGTAGTAAGAATGACCTATACAGTAGAGAAAAACAAATAGTATTTCTAGCACCCTTCTAGTTCATATAAATTTGTGCATTGCTTTACTGTAAATTTAAAATTAATTGTATTTGCCTGTGTGTCACAGTGTGCTCTGTTAGGTCAATACATAATAAAATGTGTAAGAGCTTAAACTATTTAGATGTGCTGCCATAGGAAAGGGATTGCAAAATTTTTCCAAAACCACGTTTACTGTGAGGATGACTGAGCACTGCAACAGGTTGCCCAGAGCTATCGCGGACTCTCCTTCCTAAAAGATAGTGAAAACTCACCTGGATGGGTCTTTGGGCAACCCATGTGACTTTGCTTGAGCAGGGGGAACCTGCACTAGAGGATCTTCAGAGGTCTCTTCCGACCCTTCTGTGATAATAAGGCATTCCTTTTTACGCATTTTAAATACAATGCAATTTCATTTGCTATGTTATTGCTTTAAAACACACCTCTAGTCCTGAGATCCTTACATAGTCCTGCAGAATTCTGCAGGACTAAGTTATTTCCTGTTGCAGTACAGTCACTGAGGTTTACAGAGCTATAAATAAGAAAATATTTAGCTCAGAGGCATAAAAGACTGCATGTACTCTAAAACAACTGAATTGTCTGACAGAACTGATTCATGCTCTAAATCAGTCAACTTTTATCAAAACAGGCTAACTCATGAGAAACCTACTCAGTAGTTCTCTGCATTGCCATTATTTGCCAGTTGTTTATTTTATTAACTGATTTGCCATTTAAGCTCAGTCAGCACTAATGGGGGAACAAGGAAATGAATTAATATACAGTGAATATGTTCAATTATTCCACTTTGTGTAGAACAGCACTATAAACTTGCACACAAGAATACATTTTTCAGAATGATGACAGTAAAGACAGAAAAGAATGTATTACTAATGAGGTAAATGCTAATTTGAATCACCACATTGTTAACACTGAGCAATCTAGGGGAATAAGATCCTATGGCTGATAGTTATAGTTTACCTATAGTTTATTCCAATAAATGCCATGGATCCTTGCCCTCAGTAGTGCTATCACAGAGCTAACAGAAAGCTGAGCTAAAGCCACAGGTGGAAGAAGCACTCAGCATTAGTTTTTTTTATTATTATTATTATTATTTTGAACTAATTGGTATCAGTTTGGCATTAAAACAGTATCATTTTAGCGAAGATGATTGTTGGAAAAAAATGGGAAACTGTCCTTGTTACTGAGTGTTACTGAGTTTTGTCTTGCTGTTTGCTAATGTAACATTTCCTATTATGAGGTATTAATTCTGAGTGGGATCTGTTAAAGCAACAGACTGAATAAGAGTAATAACAACCACCATCTTCAAAACATATTCTAAATCTGATTTTGTTTGTTTCTGAGATAGCTACTCAAATCAACTCCTCAAATTAAAATATCACCAGGGTCTTTCTATTGCCCCATAAATGTCAGAAAGAGTCCCTCTTATTTTCTAGAGTTTATTATTGGGAACGCCATAGTACCACTAGTCTCTGAATATAAATTGTTTTCTTGACCTTTTTCACCAGATAAATGGCAGACAGCTTCATTCTGAGCAACCTCAACTCACTCGATCACAACACGGTTAACTGAGCAAGTAACACTTTTCCAGAAGGATGTACGTTGCTTTCAATACTGAGAGTTAACACTTTTATACCAGTAGGGGTTTGTAGAGCTGATTTTTATGAAATGAAGTAAGAAACTATTTCTGTACTGTACATATGAGGCATTTAGGTATTCTCCATTACCATATATATTTTCAGATTCTTTTTGTAAAGGGTCATTGTAGCAGTACTCATGTTGCCACATCACAGGCAATTTAGTAAAATTGAAGCAAAAATGTCCATATATGGTAATGCAGACTGGTACTCCTATATGTATAGCAAGAGATAAGAGGTTCTGTGTAAATGCATTTGAAATATATTTTACCAGTATGAACCACACGACTGAATACAGATGCTTTTAGAACTACCCTGTGTATAAGCTTTGCATAGCAAGTTTATTTTTGAAGATGAATTCAGTAGCTTATATAAGGGCTAGACACAATTTCGGCCTTTATATTTACATACCCCAGGCACTATTCCTTCTCACAAAGGCTTGCACCACTTCAAAGAATATGGCTCCAGAGACTTTGGTTTGTGGAGAGAAGTACTAGTTTTCCAGTCTACGTTTTAACCAATGTTGCACTTTTAGAATAATAACATAAAAGATCATCTTTAAGACTTTTTAATAAGTCAAACCTAGTTGTTGTTTCCAGAAGGCATTATTTCTTCATCAGCATTGATGCAGCAGCTGAGGTAGCAGAAATAAACATCCAAATGAGTATTACTAATAGAAAACAGACTTGATGTCTGTCTGCCAGTTTGCTCTACTAGGTAGGCTGGCAGAACGAAGGAAAAAAAAAATGACTGGACATCATCTACAAAGGTTAGTGTTTGCTTGTTCAGTCTTAGGCAAAAGCTGGATGGAGCTATTTTTTCATTTAAGATTGGCACTTCAACTTTGAGGACAGAATTCAGAAAACAAAATTACAAAATTCCCCAAACAGAGCATTTTTTCATAACCAATTAATTCACTTACAAAAGCTCCAAGGATGAAAGTCATTTCCTTGGATGTAGTAAAATCCTCCAATGGAAATACCTCTGCAGAACAACAACCCATATTAGAAATGCACAAGATTCTTTTTCTGACCAACAAGGTAAGATATACAATTAGTCAGTGACTTGGGATATGGTCTTGTTTTGAAATCCGAGTTTACGTTGGAGAAAGCAAAATATACCGAGTGTTGGCTTTCACAAATGATTAAGACTATAAAATACTGGATGTCATGACAGATTCTGATCAGAACAAGTTATAAATCTCAATGATATCAAGTAAGCTCCCCAGCTTTTTGAAATCTTTTTTTTTTCCCCACATGGAGACCAGCTCCTCTCTGCTGCATCCCAATTTTCCTCTCAAGAAGAGCTCAGTAGCTCTGTGAGGCAAGTGTGGGGGGGGTGGGAGCTCCAGGAGCGCACAGACCCTTCTGCAGGGCCCACCTGCCCCTCTTAAATCCGTTTTGGTAACCTGGTGCTTTGTCACTTTCTGCTGCAACGTTATGGTGCTAAATAAACAGGAGGATCGTCCGCAGGCGAAGCCCTTCGAAGCCATGAAGCTAATACAACCTCCCCCCTCAAGCTGCTTCCTGCCCGTCCCTGTGGCACTGTGGTGGCTGCAGGGCCGGGAAGCCTCCTCGGGCTCAGAGCGGGGCACTCGGCTCCACCTCAGGGGCTCCCTCGGCCGCTTCCGCCGGGCCGCGCTTGGGCGCCGAGGAGCGGCCGTTGGCCGTTGGCGGCGCGGGCGGTTGGCCGTTGGCGGCGCGGGCCGTTG